>CM040401.1:77888352-77910852 GCA_022702515.1 Ilyophis sp. 1 JC-2022
TACACAGTAAATGGTAAGATTTGGACCACAAAATAGTATTTGTCCAAACCCAATACATATGGGATACCTGGCAATGTGACTTTTGTCTGAAAGGACAAATCAGATTTTTCTGCCCACTCAAGTGATTTTTATCATAATTTCCCAAGCAACACACTGTGTGTTTATGCCTTTATTTATGCCATTCCCAAGAAAAAAATAAGAAACATGTAGCTTGTCTCAGCACACAAATCCAATCTGACCACAGTGCGATCTGAAAAGCAAACCCCATTTGAGCATTCCTGGCCTACTGTGCAACGGGATTTTGTAGCATTTTGTGTAGAATTACAACATTTTGTGTGACGTGTGCTGTGAGATCAAAGAGCAGACTAATAAAATGAGGGAGATTTTTTTTTAAAAGCAAGAGAAAGTGATGAATATTTCAGTGGAGCCCAGAGGACACAAGTTATACAAATGAGGGATAATGTTGGATAAACGAGTAATTCTATACTTCTTTCTTCTATTCATGCACCACGTAAAACAACAGAGTTTTTCAAAGTGAACATGACCACGAAACCGCTTCCAGTTGACAGTTTAGAAACCATTAAAAACAGAAAACCGAATGTTCTGCAAACTGTGACCAACCGACAGTCAAGAATGCCCAACCGACAGTCAAGAATGCCCAACCGACAGAAGAAAAGATCTGACTGACAGTAAATATCCGACTGACAGTGGAAAATGCCTGACAGACAGCCAAGAATGCCTATACGGAAGGTGCGGCAAAACTGCCAGGCAACCGGGGTGATTAAATAGCCAATCAGAATGCTGGAGGGGTCACTTTGCCCCAGACCCTTGTCCTGTCGCAGAGGGGCAATTAAAACAGGATCTTTGAGGAGTGGACAGGGCTGAAACATGTGTGCAGCCTCTGTGAAGAGATTTCAGCCGTTACGTATAAGCTCAGGAGAATGAGAGGAGCTGCCCTTAAGACTTTTTCCTCTTATTCTTCTTCTCCAATTTCTCTTTTCTTTAAATGAGTTATGTCAAAAGTGGATTTCAAAGAAGCTTGGATCAGCAGGAGAGCCGCAGTGTAAGACAATTAAAGGTTTTGGAACATTTATTTACAATTAGAGCCTTGGCGGGGGTGTCAGGGGTAAGTACATTTACAATAAGAACCCAGGTGATGGTGTCAGGGGTAAGAGCCCAGGCGGGGGTATCAGGGGTAAGAGCCCAGGCGGGGGTATCAGGGGTAAGAGCCCAGGCGGGGGTATCAGGGGTAAGAGCCCAGGCGGGGGTATCAGGGGTAAGAGCCCAGGCGGGGGTATCAGGGGTAAGAGCCCAGGCGGGGGTATCAGGGGTAAGAGCCCATGCGGGGGTGTCAGGTGTAAGAGCCCAGGCGGGGGTGTCAGGTGTAAGAGCCCAGGCGGGGGTATCAGGGGTAAGAACCCAGGCGGGGGTATCAGGGGTAAGAACCCAGGCGGGGGTGTCAGGGGTAAGAGCCCAATATTCCACTCTCTCACACCAGGCTACAACATCTGAATATATTACACTGCCTAACACAAACTCCCGAATATATTACACTGCCTAGCACAAACTCCAGAATATACTGCACTGCCTAACACAACCTCCCGAATATATTACACTGCCTAACACAACCTCCAGAATATACTGCACTGCCTAACACAAACTCCCAAATATATTACACTGCCTAACACAAACTCCCGAATATATTATATTGCCTTGCACAAACTCCCGAATATACTGCACTGCCTAACACAACCTCCCGAATATATTACACTGCCTTGCACAAACTCCCGAATATACTGCACTGCCTAACACAAACTCCCAAATATATTACACTGCCTAGCACAAACTCCAGAATATACTGCACTGCCTAACACAACCTCCCAAATATATTACACTGCCTAGCACAAACTCCCGAATATACTGCACTGCCTAACACAAACTCCCGAATATATTACATTGCCTAGCACAAACTCCAGAATATACTGCACTGCCTAACACAACCTCCCAAATATATTACACTGCCTAGCACAAACTCCAGAATATACTGCACTGCCTAACACAACCTCCCAAATATATTACACTGCCTAGCACAAACTCCCGAATATATTACACTGCCTAGCACAAACTCCAGAATATACTGAACTCCAGGTCACTACAAACCTCTAAATACACATCACCGCTAAACATTAAACTGCTGAATATACATCTATAAATGAACCGCAACCCCTGAAAATATCATAAAGGTTATGTATGTCCAGGGGTTGTGGTGTGTCTTGTTTAAAGAATCTAACATTAGTGGTGCAGTCTATTAAGCGGCTGAAGTGTTTTATGGGGTGTAGGTTATTGTTGGGGTATAATGTGATTTGGGGTACGTGGTGACTGAGAATTGCAGCAGTAGTGTTTTTGTAGTGTGTTCTGTTGGCACACAGAAGTGAGAGGTTGAGCTTTGGTTCTGCTGCCAAGAATAAGAACCATTCCGTCAAACCACCAAGAAACAGCAAACACTGGACACAACTAAAACTACAGCACATTGTAGTGTTAGAGACACTGGACACAACTAAAACTACAGCACATTGTAGTGTTAGAGACACTGGACACAACTAAAACTACAGCACATTGTAGTGTTAGAGACACTGGACACAACTAAAACTACAGCACATTGTAGTGTTAGAGACACTGGACACAACTAAAACTACAGCACATTGTAGTGTTAGAGACACTGGACACAACTAAAACTACAGCACATTGTAGTGTTAGAGACACTGGACACAACTAAAACTACAGCACATTGTAGTGTTAGAGACACTGGACACAACTAAAACTACAGCACATTGTAGTGTTAGAGACACTGGACACAACTAAAACTACAGCACATTGTAGTGTTAGAGACACTGGACACAACTAAAACTACAGCACATTGTAGTGTTAGAGACACTGGACACAACTAAAACTACAGCACATTGTAGTGTTAGAGACACTGGACACAACTAAAACTACAGCACATTGTAGTGTTAGAGACACTGGACACAACTAAAACTACAGCACATTGTAGTGTTAGAGACACTGGACACAACTAAAACTACAGCACATTGTAGTGTTAGAGACACTGGACACAACTAAAACTACAGCACATTGTAGTGTTAGAGACACTGGACACAACTAAAACTACAGCACATTGTAGTGTTAGGTACACTGGACACAACTAAAACTACAGCACATTGTAGTGTTAGAGACACTGGACACAACTAAAACTACAGCACATTGTAGTGTTAGAGACACTGGACACAACTAAAACTACAGCACATTGTAGTGTTAGAGACACTGGACACAACTAAAACTACAGCACATTGTAGTGTTAGAGACACTGGACACAACTAAAACTACAGCACATTGTAGTGTTAGAGACACTGGACACAACTAAAACTACAGCACATTGTAGTGTTAGAGACACTGGACACAACTAAAACTACAGCACATTGTAGTGTTAGAGACACTGGACACAACTAAAACTACAGCACATTGTAGTGTTAGAGACACTGGACACAACTAAAACTACAGCACATTGTAGTGTTAGAGACACTGGACACAACTAAAACTACAGCACATTGTAGTGTTAGAGACACTGGACACAACTAAAACTACAGCACATTGTAGTGTTAGAGACACTGGACACAACTAAAACTACAGCACATTGTAGTGTTAGAGACACTGGACACAACTAAAACTACAGCACATTGTAGTGTTAGAGACACTGGACACAACTAAAACTACAGCACATTGTAGTGTTAGAGACACTGGACACAACTAAAACTACAGCACATTGTAGTGTTAGAGACACTGGACACAACTAAAACTACAGCACATTGTAGTGTTAGAGACACTGGACACAACTACAACTACAGCACATTGTAGTGTTAGAGACACTGGACACAACTAAAACTACAGCACATTGTAGTGTTAGAGACACTGGACACAACTAAAACTACAGCACATTGTAGTGTTCGGAACACTGGACACAACTAAAACTACAGCACATTGTAGTGTTGGAGACACTGGACACAACTAAAACTACAGCACATTGTAGTGTTAGGGACACAGGACACAACTAAAACTACAGCACATTGTAGTGTTAGGGATACTGGACACAACTAAAATTACAGCACATTGTAGTGTTAGAGACACTGGACACAACTAAAATTACAGCACATTGTAGTGTTAGAGACACTGGACACAACTAAAACTACAGCACATTGTAGTGTTAGGGACACAGGACACAACTAAAACTACAGCACATTGTAGTGTTAGGGATACTGGACACAACTAAAACTACAGCACATTGTAGTGTTAGAGACACTGGACACAACTAAAACTACAGCACATTGTAGTGTTAGAGACACTGGACACAACTAAAACTACAGCACATTGTAGTGTTCGGAACACTGGACACAACTAAACTACTGAAAGTACTGAATCATTGATACTCTATATCACATCACACTGATCCTGCACAATATCACTGATACTCTATAGCACATCACACTGATCCTGTACAATATCACTGATACTCTATGATATCACACTGATCCTGTACAATATCACTGATACTCTATGATATCACACTGATCCTGTACAATATCACTGATACTCTATGATATCACACTGATCCTGTACAATATCACTGATACTCTATGATATCACACTGATCCTGTACAATATCACTGATCCTGCACATTGGCTCCATACACGTGTGTAGTTGTGTGACTGCTTTGATATGCATCCACACATGTTCAAGTTTGTGTGTGCAGTTATGTGACAGCATGTGCATGCATGTGTAAATGTGTGCGCTTGTGCGTCTGTACACGCATGGGCTTGTGGGTCTGTATGCATGTGTGTGTGCATATGTGTTTGCCTGCAGGCTTGTGCATACGCGTCTGTAGTTGCATGGATTTGTGGGTCTGTAGGTCTGTGCATATGCGTCTGTAGTTGCATGGATTTGTGGGTCTGTAGGTCTGTGCATATGCGTCTGTAGTTGCATGGATTTGTGGGTCTGTAGGTCTGTGCATATGCGTCTGTAGTTTAATCTATTTGTGGGTCTGTAGGTCTGTGCATATGCATCTGTAGTTGCATGGATTTGTGGGTCTGTAGGTCTGTGCATATGCGTCTGTAGTTGCATGGATTTGTGGGTCTGTAGGTCTGTGCATATGCGTCTGTAGTTTAATCTATTTGTGGGTCTGTAGGTCTGTGCATATGCGTCTGTAGTTGGATGGATTTGTGGGTCTGTAGGTACGTGCATATGCGTCAGTAGTTGCATGGATTTGTGGGTCTGTAGGTACGTGCATATGTGTCTGTAGTTGCATGGATTTGTGGGTCTGTAGGTCCGTGCATATGGGTCTGTAGTTGCATGGATTTGTGGGTCTGTAGGTCTGTGCATATGCGTCTGTAGTTGCATGGATTTGTGGGTCTGTAGGTCTGTGCATATGCGTCTGTAGTTTAATCTATTTGTGGGTCTGTAGGTCTGTGCATATGCGTCTGTAGTTGGATGGATTTGTGGGTCTGTAGGTACGTGCATATGCGTCAGTAGTTGCATGGATTTGTGGGTCTGTAGGTACGTGCATATGTGTCTGTAGTTGCATGGATTTGTGGGTCTGTAGGTCCGTGCATATGGGTCTGTAGTTGCATGGATTTGTGGGTCTGTAGGTCTGTGCATATGCATCTGTAGTTGCACGGATTTGTGGGTCTGTAGGTATGTGCATATGCGTCTGTAGTTGCATGGATTTGTGGGTCTGTAGGTACGTGCATATGTGTCTGTAGTTGCATGGATTTGTGGGTCTGTAGGTATGTGCATATGCGTCTGTAGTTGCACGGATTTGTGGGTCTGTAGGTCCGTGTATATGCGTCTGTAGTTGCATGTATTTGTGGGTCTGTAGGTCTGTACATGTGTGCTTATGTGTTTGCCTGCAGGCCTGTGCATGTGTGTGTGCCACAGGTTGGATCTGAGGGTCTGTTTGCCTCAGTCATGCTCAATCATGCAGGAACAGCATGTGTTTCACATCCTGACTCCCGTACTTAACCCTCTGTTCTCACACCGATTTGGAAGGGCAGCCAGATGTGAACGCTCTCTCACACTGCGAGAAGAGACAGACAGACGGACGGACGGACCACAGCATGGCACAGAACAGAACAACCCTGTATGTTATCTTCTTCTACCTGCTATGGGTAGAGACTGCATTGATTTACCCACAAGCCCCTGTTTTCAGTTCTCTCAGCTCCTGAGTTTAACAGCAGAGAGAATGTTTCCACAATCCCACAGACAGACGAAATGAGAATGCAGGCTCTTTGTTGGAGGTTGAATTGGACTGAATGAGGCTTAAACAAGCCAATAAACAAATTAGTCTTTCCAGATATTCCTGGTCCCAGACGGGGAAACCGGGAGAGGAATGAACAAAAGAATGTCCCCAAAAACTAAAACCTGTCAGAGACCAGCTCAGAGGCTTAATGTCATGTAAATATTTTTGGAAAACTAATGAGGGGGTGAATTCTGCCAGAAGGCATTTTTTCTAAGGCGTCAGTATAAATTTGTCTGGGCCATTAAAAAGACATTCTCCCACTCATAAGCATGATGGCAAGATAACCACAATCAAGCCAGAGGGTCAAACATCAATCCCTATGATTTGCTGAGAAAAACAGGCCACACCCCCAACCATCAGACCACGCTGCCAAAAAACAGGCCACACCCCCAACCATCAGACCTCGCTGCCAAAAAACAGGCCACACCCCCAACCATCAAACCACACCCCCATAAAACAGGCCAAACCCCCCAATCATCAGACCACACCCCCATAAACCAGGCCACACCCCCAACCATCAGACCACACCCCCAGCACACAAGCCATGTGCACATATTGTGCATGTTTGTGTATATGTGTGTGTGTAAATGCGCGTGCGAATGTATCAAAGAGAGTGTGTGTGTCTGTGTGCGTATGTGCATGAGCAAGCATGAACACATACACGTGTTTCAAAGAGAGGTTGTGTGTGCACTTGCATGTGTGCGCACATGTGTGTATGCGCATCCACATATCTCCATTAGCAACATGCCTAATCAATGTACCGTGTTCTTAAGGGAAGGCTTAACCAATCAATTAATCAATCTCTGTCTTTCTGTGGAGCCCTTTAAAAAGAAGCAGTCACACGGCTACAGTTGGCTTGCTGACGACAGTAGTTTTCAGTTTGTAGCTTAAGAGAAACACGACTCAGGGGTGTAGAATTGGACCATAGGGGACAGGTGTTTAACAAGAGGCTAAAAAGTCCTGATTTGAAGAGCGAAACGGTTTCTGCTTCCTGTACATTCTGGAGAAAGGTCAAGGCTTGGAGCTCTGCCTGTTAGCATGGAGAGGGGACCAGGGTTGCCAACACACATCCTGTTTCTCAGCCTGATAGACAGCACTGTTGTGAAAAAATTGAGGTCACTGTACAGCAAATGTCTCAACCTGATTTAATCTCTCTCTCTCGCTCTCTCTCTCTCTCTCTCTCTCGCTCTCTCTCTCAAAATTAAAAAAAAAAGACCTCCCATGTCTTCCAGAGCTTCAGAGAGAAAGGAATGCAGTAAAAAGCATATTATATTATATTTATATATATTATTGGGGGGGGGGGTGAAGCGGATGGATGAATGAGCATCGCTCCCATACCCCCCTAAACTGGGGGCTCTCTGCGGGACACAGAGGATCAGAGCAGCTTGTCTGGATATGGTCAAAGGTCATTCATCTCTCATCACCACATATTCACCGGGGTTACAGCCCCCCACAGCCACGCCCAGCAAGCCGTCTCACAACCTCCACACACTTCGCTATACTAACACGTGAATTCTGCATTCCACTTCCCAAACATTCTGATTCATAAGGCAGAATTTTAAGCCAGGGGGTGGAACTCACACTTACATCACCAACATCTTCATCATCGCACCAACACAATCATCACCAACACCATCCTCACAATCATCATCGTCATTTATAATCAGTATCAACACGATGCCATCATCATCATCATCATCATCAACACAACCACCATCACCACGCGGTATTTAGAGTTGTAAAGGTCTCAGAGCAGAGCTGAAAGCTTGAATAAGTAGTAAAACCAGACCGGGGAAGATCCACAGACAGTGTGTTGCTCATTCGTCATCCTTTGCCAAGATTCCCTGCGCCCATTATTCCCTAAAAACCCAAGCAAGCCCACATCTAAAAAACCCGCCAGACTCCAGACCCCCGTCCCCCCTCCCCCAACCATACCACCACCACCACCACATCAGCAGTATCTGGCATGTGGTGAGCTCTCCATTTTACATTGGGACAAATGAGCCTAGGAGCCAGACGGATGGGGTCTGGAGGGGGCACTGCAGTTCTGTCAGCAGCCAGAAAGCTGGCGGGCTGCCAGCCGTCCCAGCCGTCACTCTAGCAAGAGACTCTTCTCCTGGCCCAGCTCTCACAAGCAGGACTTCCTGTGCCCGGCCCAGCTCTCACAAGCAGGACTTCCTGCGTCCGGCCCAGCTCTCACAAGCAGGACTTCCTGCGCCCGGCCCAGCTCTCACAAGCAGGACTTCCTGCACCCGGCCCAGCTCTCACAAGCAGGACTTCCTGCACCCGGCCCAGCTCTCACAAGCAGGACTTCCTGCACCCGGCCCAGCTCTCACAAGCAGGACTTCCTGCACCCGGCCCAGCTCTCACAAGCAGGACTTCCTGTGCCCGGCCCAGCTCTCACAAGCAGGACTTCCTGCGCCCGGCCCAGCTCTCACAAGCAGGACTTCCTGCACCCGGCCCAGCTCTCACAAGCAGGACTTCCTGCACCCGGCCCAGCTCTCACAAGCAGGACTTCCTGCACCCGGCCCAGCTCTCACAAGCAGGACTTCCTGCGCCCGGCCCAGCTCTCACAAGCAGGACTTCCTGCACCCGGCCCAGCTCTCACAAGCAGGACTTCCTGCGTCCGGCCCAGCTCTCACAAGCAGGACTTCCTGCACCCGGTCCAGCTCTCACAAGCAGGACTTCCTGCACCCGGCCCAGCTCTCACAAGCAGGACTTCCTGCACCCGGCCCAGCTCTCACAAGCAGGACTTCCTGCTCCCGGCCCAGCTCTCACAAGCAGGACTTCCTGCTCCCAGCCCAGCTCTCACAAGCAGGACTTCCTGCGCCCGGCCCAGCTCTCACAAGCAGGACTTCCTGCGTCCGGCCCAGCTCTCACAAGCAGGACTTCCTGCGTCCGGCCCAGCTCTCACAAGCAGGACTTCCTGCACCCGGTCCAGCTCTCACAAGCAGGACTTCCTGCACCCGGCCCAGCTCTCACAAGCAGGACTTCCTGCACCCGGCCCAGCTCTCACAAGCAGGACTTCCTGTGCCCGGCACAAGCTCTCACAAGCAGGACTTCCTGCACCCGGCCTAACTCTCACAAGCAGGACTTCCTGTGCCCGGCCTAACTCTCACAAGCAGGACTTCCTGTGCCCGGCCCAGCTCTCACAAGCAGGACTTCCTGCGTCCGGCCCAGCTCTCACAAGCAGGACTTCCTGCTCCCGGCCCAGCTCTCACAAGCAGGACTTCCTGCTCCCGGCCCAGCTCTCACAAGCAGGACTTCCTGCACCCGGCCCAGCTCTCACAAGCAGGACTTCCTGCGTCCGGCCCAGCTCTCACAAGCAGGACTTCCTGCGCCCAGCCCAGCTCTCACAAGCAGGACTTCCTGCACCCGGCCCAGCTCTCACAAGCAGGACTTCCTGCACCCGGCCCAAACGACAAGATTAATGATGTCACGACTCAATAGCACCAGGGTTAAAGCCCCTGTCCCCCCCAGGCCTTCTAAGTCCACTGTGGTCCCTGCCACAATGTATGATGAACTGGTCCGAAATCCGGATGGAAGGATCAGCTCTGACTTGGACGAAGATGACCTGGAAAGACGATTCATTCGTCGCATGACCCCTTGCAATATCAGCACCTTCAATGTTCGGACAATCAACCATGTTTCAAAGAAGGAAGAACTCTTCCACCATGCCCTCCAATATAACATCGATGTGATCTGTCTGCAGGAGCACCGAACCCATCATACTGAAGTTCTGATGCAGGAAAGGATTGGCGCCTACTTACTTGTAACAGCCTCAGCAGAGAAAAACACCATCAATGCTACAGTTAGGGGCGTTGGATTTCTCCTGTCCCCCAGAGCTCAGAAAGCATGCCACAATATTAATAAGATCAGTGAGCGCATTGTGGTTCTCACACTATTAGGCAACCCGCAAACAACTGTTGCTATAGTCCCACCAATGAGGAAAGGTATACAACTGATACCGAGAACTTCTACAAAGTGCTATCAACTACTGTGGCTGCTGTCCCTGCACACAACTTACTGATCATAGGAGGTGACTTCAATGCCCAGCTGGGCCCTGATAAGGCCAGATTCACCTACCATAAAGACACTAACAAGAATGGCCGATTCCTGACTGACTTCATGGAACAGTCAAATCTTATTGCTGCAAACACAAGGTTTCAGAACCGCCCGAACAGACTGTGGACCCATAGGTCTCCTCGCGGATACCTGTCACAGTTAGACTACATCCTTGTTCGGAGGAAGTGGCAAAACAGCATTAAAAACTGTCGTGCCTACACATCATTTACAAGTGTGGGCTCAGATCATAAGATAGTTTCTGGTACTTTTAAAATAAGCTACAGGCAAAGCAAACCACCAACCAAAGACCCCATGAAACAGATAGACTGGAAGAAAGTGTCATCAGACAACACATTAAACCAGGAATTCACAATATCAGTACATAACAGATACTCTGCTCTTATTGTCCAACTGGACGACCCAACTGACATCAGCTCAAAGTATGACAAGCTTGTAGATGCAACTCGGGAGATTGCCCTTGACAGCCTTCCCAGAAAGAAGAAAAAGTCACATCTAATCTCCAACAGTGGTAAAGTGTTGGATGCAAGAAGGGCACTGAAGAGTGTGGCCAACTCTCATAGAGCTCGTCCCACAAGGGGCTCTGAATCCAGACTAGATGCTGCCAAGTTTGCACTTAAAGATGCCTACACCAGAGAGCTTGAAGAACAGCTCATATCTAAAACCAAGGAACTGGAAAAGGCACACATTGGAAGGCGACATGGTGCAGCCTGGGAAGCTCTAAGGGAGATAACAAACAAAAAGGCCTCTCCAATTATAAAGATCAGAGGAGATACCACTCAAGAAAGACTGAACAAATGGTTCGATCACTTCAGCACTCTTCTTGGAAGTCCTGACCAACAATCGGTTGACTTGAATGCCCCTTTCTACAACAGTAGGGTGAGTGACAAGCTACCCATTGAGACCAAACTATTTACCATGGAGGAACTCCAATCAGTCCTGAAAAACCTGAACAAGGCAAAAAAGCCAGGACCTGATAACATTCCAGCCTTCCTATGGAAGCACGAGCTCTTTCATAACCAACTGTTGGAATTCTGCAACGGAACATTCAAGGGTAGGAAGCCCAAAGCATTCTCAAAGTCCTGCATTATCCCATTACCAAAGACCGGTGACCTACAACAACCAAACAACTACAGGGGCATCACTTTATCTGCCATTGCCTCGAAAGTCTACAACTCTCTTCTTCTGAACAGGATCACTCCTCACCTTGACCCGATTCTTCGAAGGAACCAAAATGGGTTCCGGAAGAAAAGATCCACCCTTCCGCAGATTCTGGCAATAAGGCGAATCATTGAGGAACTCAAGGTCTAAAAGAGAAGAGGCACCATCATATTTGTAGACTTCTCAAAGGCTTTGGACAGTGTGAACAGAGCAGCCATGATGTACATCCTCCATAATTATGGAATTCCTGAGCAGATTGTTAAAGCCATTGCCATAATGTACGAAAATCCCATCAGTTTCGTTCAGACCCACGATGGTCCAACAAAAGAATTCCCGACTACAGCTGGAATTCTCCAAGGTGACACGCTTGCACCTTTCCTGTTTGTCATCGTGGTGGACTATGCTCTACGACAATCAGTGGACAAAATCAGAGACAATGGCCTCATGGTTGGAAGAAGATCTGGTCGTCAGAGCGAGAAATACCTGACTGACCTCGACTATGCAGACGATGTCGCCCTGACCGCAGAGCACATAACATCTGCTCAGACTCTGCTCATCTCATTTGAAGAAGCCGCTGCCAAAGTAGGACTCAAGCTAAACACAAAGAAAACAAAATGCATGCTTATGAATGAGGACCCTACCCACCAAAGTATTACATCAATGGATGGATCACACATTAAGGAAGTTGAGGACTTTAAATATCGTGGTTCATATGTGGCTGACAGCAGGAAGGACTTTCTTGCCAGAAAGGGACAAGCCTGGAATGCCTGCAACAAACTCCTCAGAGTCTGGCAGTCCGGCATTGCAACATCCACCAAGGTCTCTTTCTTCAGGGCCTGTGTTGAAAGCATCCTGCTATATGGTGCTGAGACATGGACTATGAAGAAGGAACTACAAGACCGGCTCGATAGCACATATACAAGACTCCTCATGTGTGTTAAAAACATCTCCTGGAAAACTCATCCAACCAAAGAGCAGATCTATGGTGAACTGCCGCCAATAACAACAACCGTAGCACGTCGTAGAGCAATCTTTGCTGGTCACTGCTACCGTTCCAAGGATCAAGTAATATCAGATATCCTGCTATGGCGGCTCCCCCAATCGTCCAGAGGAACCAGGCCTGATACATATCCTGACACAATCTCCAGGGACACAGGACTTTTATTCCAAGAAATGGGAGCAGCAATGGCCGACAGGACCCGATGGAAAGACGTGGCATCCAGGATCTCGACGACAGTCGAAGGATGATGATGATGATGCACCCGGCCCAGCTCTCACAAGCAGGACTTCCTGCACCCGGCCCAGCTCTCACAAGCAGGACTTCCTGCACCCGGCCCAGCTCTCACAAGCAGGACTTCCTGTGCCCGGCCCAGCTCTCACAAGCAGGACTTCCTGTGCCCGGCCTAACTCTGACAAGCAGGACTACCTGCACCCGGCCTAACTCTCACAAGCAGGACTTCCTGTGCCCGGCCTAACTCTCACAAGCAGGACTTCCTGTGCCCGGCCCAGCTCTCACAAGCAGGACTTCCTGCGTCCGGCCCAGCTCTCACAAGCAGGACTTCCTGCTCCCGGCCCAGCTCTCACAAGCAGGACTTCCTGCTCCCGGCCCAGCTCTCACAAGCAGGACTTCCTGCACCCGGCCCAGCTCTCACAAGCAGGACTTCCTGTGCCCGGCCCAGCTCTCACAAGCAGGACTTCCTGTGCCCGGCCTAACTCTGACAAGCAGGACTTCCTGCACCCGGCCTAACTCTCACAAGCAGGACTTCCTGTGCCCGGCCTAACTCTCACAAGCAGGACTTCCTGTGCCCGGCCCAGCTCTCACAAGCAGGACTTCCTGTGCCCGGCCCAGCTCTCACAAGCAGGACTTCCTGCGTCCGGCCCAGCTCTCACAAGCAGGACTTCCTGCTCCCGGCCCAGCTCTCACAAGCAGGACTTCCTGCGTCCGGCCTAACTCTCACAAGCAGGACTTTCTGCTCCCGGCCCAGCTCTCACAAGCAGGACTTCCTGCGTCCGGCCCAGCTCTCACAAGCAGGACTTCCTGCGTCCGGCCCAGCTCTCACAAGCAGGACTTCCTGCTCCCGGCCCAGCTCTCACAAGCAGGACTTCCTGCGTCCGGCCCAGCTCTCACAAGCAGGACTTCCTGTGCCCGGCCTAACTCTGACAAGCAGGACTTCCTGCACCCGGCCCAGCTCTCACAAGCAGGACTTCCTGCGCCCGGCCTAACTCTCACAAGCAGGACTTCCTGCGCCCGGCCTAACTCTCACAAGCAGGACTTCCTGCGCCCGGTCCAGCTCTCACAAGCAGGACTTTCTGCTCCCGGCCTAACTCTCACAAGCAGGACTTCCTGCATCGAGCCCAACTCTAGAGTGGTACTCCTCAAGTGCTATTAGTAAGTCACCATCTGTTATAAGCAGTAATAACAGTCACCATCTGTTATAAGCAGTAATAACAATCACCGTCTGTTAGTAAACAGTATTAAGTGTCAAAATCTGTTAATAACCCGCAGGGATCTGTATTGGGTCCTCTGCTGTTCTCCATCTATACTAAGTCTCTTGGTTCAGTAATCAATTCACATGGCTTCTCATACCATAGTTATGCTGACGATACTCAACTCTTCCTCTCTTTCCCTCCCTCTACCCAACAGGTGAAGGAGAGGATATCTGCTTGTCTGGCTGACATCTCTGAGTGGATGACTACCCATCACCTGAAGCTCAACCTGGACAAGACAGAGCTCCTCTTCATGCCACACAAAACCTCCCCGCTACTTGACCTCTCCATCACCGTTGACGGGACCGTGGTGGCTGCCTCCCGCTCTGCAAAGAACCTGGGGGTGGTCCTGGACGACCAGCTGAACTTCAAAGACCAGATCAGGGCGACGGCACGGTCCTGCAGGTTCCTCCTGTACAACATCAGGAGGATTCAACCGTACCTGACCACCTATTCCACCCAGCTTTTGGTCCAGACCATGGTCACCTCACGCCTGGACTACTGTAACTCCCTGCTCGCAAGCCTACCGGCCTGCGCCATCCTGCCTCTCCAACTGATCCAGAACGCAGCTGCCCGGCTTGTGTTCAACCTCCCGAAATTTTCACATGTCACCCCCCTGTTGAGGTCACTCCACTGGCTGCCAGTTGCAGCCAGGATCAGGTTCAAAGTTCTGACCCTGGCCTACACTGCAGCCAATAGGACAGGCCCTATCTACCTGCAGGACTTGATTCAGAACTATGTTCCTGCTCGACCGCTTCGCTCATCTACTGCAGGGCGACTTGCGCTTCCCCCCCTCCGTGTTAATGGTACTCGCTCGTCCCGACTGCGGAGCTTTTCCACCCTAGCTCCCCAGTGGTGGAACGAACTTCCCATTCCCCTACGTTCCATGCCAACCCTGCCTACTTTCCGTCGTGGCCTGAAAACGCACCTTTTCAGACTCCACCTGGACTAATACTTAGCTAGGACCTCATGGTTTGTGTTCTTGTTGAACTATGTACTCAGGATAGTCAAGTTTATAATGATTAGAATAGAATTGTATTAGAGCTGATTTACCCAGTTCACTGTGAACTGCATTGTGTTCATTACTAGGGATAGCTGCTACTGTATGTGAAAAATTTGCTTTCTTATCTGTTCTGTAGTTACTTTGATGACCTTTCTGTATGCACTTACTGTACGTCGCTTTGGATAAAAGCGTCTGCTAAATGAATGTAATGTAATGTAATAAGCAATAATAAAACTCAGCATTTGTTAATAAGTAGTAATAACTAGGGATTCATATTTTTTCCGAAAATAAAACATTTTCTATGCCGGGAGTAGTCTCGTGGAACTAGTCATGTTTTTAATTCATGAATACCATTCAAAACGCGTTGGTCATATTATATTATATTGATAATTATAGAGGCAAAATAACGCTATTTATGCTATTAATCAATATTAGAATGCACGTAATATAAACTTTGGATGCGGTTTAAACTTCGCGATAGCTGCGAGGAATTTTAAAACCAAAATGCATTGCCTGTGATCTGTCTGCTGAGAACAGCCACGGAAGTGTAGCAGCATAGCATGCTACTTTCATGAATTACAAGCCAATAGGGGCACATAGAAACGTGATATTTCGCTCGTTGATAGCATAATAAGTACTGATTATGATGATATGCGGGTTATGGTGATAAAATCAGTATTCTCATGGAACTAGCAATGTATTTCTGATGTTTGTAAAGTGAAGACGCCGGCGTCTTCTACCGCGAGGGGTTTTCAGGAATACAGTCAAGCCGGAAGGTCTGCACACCCCTTTCACCTTCTCCATGTTTGAATACGTTACAGACATATTCTACAATACATTGAGTTCATTTTTTGTCTCAAAATTCTACATAAAATAGCCCATAATGACAAAGTGAAAACAGGTTTTTAGACATTTATTGTGCTAATTTATTAAAAATCAAAATGTAAAATATCATATGTACACAAGTGTGCACACCCTTAGATATGACACCCAAAAGTGAGCTGAGGTGCATTTTGTTTCCACTGATACTGCTTGAGATGTTTCTACAACTTAATTGGAGTCCACCTGTGATAAATTCAATTGATTGGACATGATTGTGGATTGCCAAAACCTGCCTATATAAGGTCCCACAGTTGACAGTGCATGTCAGAGCAAACTCCAAGCCATGGGGTCAAAGGAATTATCTGAAGACCTGGATTGTGTCAAGGCATAGATCTAGAGAAGGGTACGGAAAAATCTCTGCAGCTTTACAGGTCCCAAAGAGCACAGTGGCCACCATCATTCGTAAATGGAAGAAGTTTGGAACCACCAAAAATCTTCCTAGACCTGGCCACCCGGCCAAACTGAGCAATCGGGGAAGACGGGCCTTAGCCAGAGAGGTGAGCAGGAACCCAAGGGTCACTCTGACAGAGCTCCAGCGTATTCTTGTGGAGATGGGAGAACCTTTCAGAAGATCAACCATCCAGGCAGCACTCCACCAATCAGGCCTTTATGGTAGAGTGGCCAGACGGAAGCCCCTCCTTAGTAAAAGGCACATCACAGCCCACTTGGAGTTTTCCAAAAGGCACCTAGAGGACTCTCAAACAATGAGAATCAAGATTCTCTGGTCTGATGAAACCAAAATTGAACTTTTTGGCCTGAATACCAAGCGTCACGTCTGGAGGAAACCAGGCACCGCTCATCACCTGGCTAATACTATCCCTACAGTGAAGCATGGCGGTGGCAGCATCATGATGTGGGGATATTTTTCAGCAGCGGAAACGGGGCGACTAGTCCTGATAAAGGGAAAGACGAATGCAGCTAAGTACACCGAGATCCTTGAAGAAAACCTGCTCCAGAGCGCTCTGGACCTCAGACTGGGGTGACGGTTTACCTTCCAACATGACAACGACCCGAAGCACACAGCCAAGAGAACAAAGGAGTGGCTTCATAGAAAGTCTGTGCATGTCCTTGAGTGGCCCAGCCAGAGCCCAGACCTGAATCCAATTGAACATCTGTGGAAAGAGCTGGAAATGGCTGTGTACCAACGCTCCCCATCCAACCTGACGGAGCTTGCAAGGATATGCCAAGAGGAATGGACAAAAATGTCCAGAAACAAGTGTGCCACGCTCGTAGCTTCTTTACCAAGACGCCTTGAAGCTGTAATCGCTGCCGAAGGTGCAGCAACCAAGTATTAGGCTAAGGGTGTGTACAGATATGCAACCCCTAAATAACCTATTTTTGTCAATAAAATTAAATTTTCAAAAAACCTGTTTTCACTTCGTAATTTTTGGCTATTGTGTGTAGATGTTTGAGGCAAAAAATGAACTCAATCTATTTTAGTATAAGTCTGTAACGTAATAAAACGTGGAGAAGATGAAAGGGGTGTGCAGACTTTTCGGCTTGACTGTAAGTTAATAAGCAATAAAAGGCCACTCAGATATTAATGACGGCATCTGTCCCCACTGCCTCCATACAAGGGCTCAATAAGCTGACAAGCCTGTTCCTAGTCTACTGTATATACACCCCCCCCCCCCCCCCCCCCCCCCACACACACACAGGAGCGAGTACACACACATACACGCACGCAAAGTGCACACTACAGCTGTACAATAGATATAAAAGCCATTTTACAGTCAACATTTGTTTGTAACATTGGTTCATAACAAAGTCACAGTTATTGTTTAATTTGTCAAACTGCATGTGTTTGTGTATGTGTGCATTTGTGTGTGTGTGTGTATGCTTGCATCTGTGTGTGTGTGTGTGTGTGTGTGTGTGGGTGTGTGTGTATGTGTGCGTCTGTGTGTGTGTGTGTGTGTGTGTGGGTGTGTCTGTGTGTGCATGGGAAGAAAAAACCCAACAGTGGCATTTATTACATTTTCAAGTCAAAGATAAGCAGAAGCGTTGATTCATCCAGACCGAACACCATAATAAACATTCACCTCCACTGCAGGAGCTGGAGCTTCGCCAGACCATCAAAGGACGTTTTTATTATTATTTTATTGTTCTTGATATTATTCAGGGATATATGGCCTCTATCTACCTCACCATGGTTACGGGTTACATTAAAGTCGTCTCTCAAACGGCCAGGTCCTTGGAGACGTGTTACAAGGTCACCTCCTCCTTCGTTAAAAACCATGTGCAGCGTGTATTTGAACAGAACCCACAACCTCCCCCTCCCTTCTTCCACTTCCACTTCCCCCTCCACTCTCTCTCTCTCTCTCTCTCTCGCTCTCTCTATCTATTTATCTATCTATCTATCTATCACTCCATCTCTGGCCAGGTTGTTCATGAGCCGCCGCCGCCGGGCCCCCCCCCCCTAAAGGTTATCACATCACGTTTCGGCACAGAGAGATTACTGAGCTGCAAAGTGTGAAAAAAACAGAAAAACTTCATCACTGGCCTTCTGGCAAAGACAAACAAACACAAAAGGTAACCTCATTAGGCACACACACACACACACACACACAAACACACACACACACTAAACTCAGTGCATTTCCATGTATTTAAATGTGCAGGGTTTGCACAGAGATGTGTTTCTATCTTGAATTGTATTGATTTGTTTTACCTTTATTTAACCAGGTAGGTCCACTGTAACCTGGCGACCCTAAATTAGTAGGAAATGGAAGGTGAGTGTAGCCAATCAGAGTGTTCAGCAACACACAGGTCACCCCAAACCCCCTTCAGCAACACACAGGTCACCCCAAACCCCCTTCAGCAACACACAGGTCACCCCAAACCCCCTTCAGCAACACACAGGTCACCCCAAACCCCGTTCAGCAACACCAGGTCACCCCAAACCCCCTTCAGCAACACCAGGTCACCCCAAACCCCCTTCAGCAACACACAGGTCACCCCAAACCCCCTTCAGCAACACACAGGTCACCCCAAACCCCCTTCAGCAACACACAGGTCACCCCAAACCCCCTTCAGCAACACACAGGTCACCCCAAACCCCCTTCAGCAACACACAGGTCACCCCAAACCCCGTTCAGCAACACACAGGTCACCCCAAACCCCGTTCAGCAACACACAGGTCACCCCAAACCCCCTTCAGCAACACCAGGTCACCCCAAACCCCCTTCAGCAACACACAGGTCACCCCAAACCCCCTTCAGCAACACACAGGTCACCCCAAACCCCGTTCAGCAACACACAGGTCACCCCAAACCCCCTTCAGCAACACACAGGTCACCCCAAACCCCCTTCAGCAACACCAGGTCACCCCAAACCCCCTTCAGCAACACCAGGTCACCCCAAACCCCCTTCAGCAACACACAGGTCACCCCAAACCCCCTTCAGCAACACACAGGTCACCCCAAACCCCGTTCAGCAACACACAGGTCACCCCAAACCCCCTTCAGCAACACACAGGTCACCCCAAACCCTGTTCAGCAACACACAGGTCACCCCAAACCCCGTTCAGCAACACACAGGTCACCCCAAACCCCGTTCAGCAACACACAGGTCACCCCAAACCCCCTTCAGCAACACACAGGTCACCCCAAACCCCGTTCAGCAACACACAGGTCACCCCAAACCCCCTTCAGCAACACACAGGTCACCCCAAACCCCCTTCAGCAACACACAGGTCACCCCAAACCCCCTTCAGCAACACACAGGTCACCCCAAACCCCCTTCAGCAACACACAGGTCACCCCAAACCCCGTTCAGCAACACACAGGTCACCCCAAACCCCATTCAGCAACACACAGGTCACCCCAAACCCCCTTCAGCAACACACAGGTCACCCCAAACCCCGTTCAGCAACACACAGGTCACCCCAAACCCCCTTCAGCAACACACAGGTCACCCCAAACCCCCTTCAGCAACACACTGGTCACCCCAAACCCCGTTCAGCAACACACTGGTCACCCCAAACCCCGTTCAGCAACACCAGGTCACCCCAAACCCCGTTCAGCAACACACAGGTCACCCCAAACCCCGTTCAGCAACACACAGGTCACCCCAAACCCCGTTCAGCAACACACAGGGCAGTCACCTAATATAGTCATAAGCACACACATGTACATATACACACACACAGGCTCACAAACACACACACTCAGACAATCTCACTCACACACACACACACACAAACAGAAACGCACACATATAGTCCCAGTGCAGCAGCCACATAATAACCATAATTCAACCCCAGTTCACAAAACAAAGACCATCTCAAACATCCCAAGGCACCTCTTTACATCCCGCCTGTGTGTGTGTGTGTGTGTGTGTGTGTGTGTGTAGACAACTAGGCTGCCCAACCAAAAAAGCTAATTTAATGTGTGATGTTGGTAATTATATCACGACAACACGACAATACTGACACATTAATGCCGTACTCATTTAAAGGTTTTTTTATGAAAACTGTTGTTTATATTGAGCAACATATATTGTATATAGGTATATGTACATTTTATATATAATATATATATATACAGGTCCGAGTCAAGTCCCAAGTCGAGTCCCAAGATGTGCTCTTCACCTAATTTAATGCCATTATAATAATGAGTATATTGCAGACAGAGAGAGAGCGAGGGAGCTAGAGAGAAAGAGAGAGAGCGAGGGAGCTAGAGAGAGAGAGCGAGGGAGATAGAGAGAAAGAGAGAGAGCGAGGGAGCTAGAGAAAGAGAGAGAGCGAGAGAGATAGAGAGAGAGAGCGAGGGAGATAGAGAGAGAGAGAGAGCGAGGGAGATAGAGAGTGAGAGAGAGAGCGGGAGCAACAGGCCTAATATATACAGTGCCCTCCACTATTATTGGCACCCCTGGTAAAGTTGAATAAAAAGGGTAGTAACAAATTCACCGTTTGGTGAATTAGCTTAATCTCACACTGAAAAAATTAGGAAAATCCAACCTTTAATTGAAGTAAATTTATTATGAAAAAAAAATCCCTCATCAAGAAACAATTATTTTTAACAAAACCATGTTGGCCACAATTATTGGCTCCCCTGCATTTATATATATAATAAATAAATAATTTTTTATATTTCGTCTCTGCATTTGAATGGATCTCTATGGGAATTGGGGGGTGGGACTAGATATAGCTGTAAATTACACTGGAACAGTATGGAACACATGGTTGGCCAAATGGCTGTAAGTCATTAAGGGTCTGACGTATCAAACAAGCCTTAAACCATCACTCTGCTGCCAGAAATACAGTAGATATGGATGAATAACTTGAAGGGTTTCTTCTCCTGACTTATTTTTCAGTCCAATAGGAAAATTTGTCAGGAGAAACTATCCTTAAAGTGATCCATCCATATCTACTGCATAACTGGCAGCAGAGTGATGGTTTAAGGCTAGTTTGATACGTCAGACCCTTAATGACTTACAGCCATTTGGCCAACCATGTGTTCCATACTGTTCCAGTGTAATTTACAGCTATATATAGTCCCACCCCCCAATTCCCATAGAGATCCATTCAAATGCAGAGACGAAATATAAATTTTTATTTATTTATTATATATATAAATGCAGGGGTGCCAATAATTGTGGCCAACATGGTTTTGTTAAAAATAATTGTTTCTTGATGAGGGATTTTTTTTTCATAATAAATTTACTTCAATTAAAGGTTGGATTTTTCTAATTTTTTCAGTGTGAGATTAAGCTAATTTACGAAAAGGTGAATTTGTTACTACCCTTTTTACTATAGTATCGCTTGTAGGAGTACCAGAAAATAAGATAGAGTTTTTTGATGTTGTTGGGTCACAGACATCAGGAAGTCATGGTATGCAAAGGATATGTGACCAAATATTAAAAATCATTACTTTATTCTATATATAAATGCAGGAGTGCCAATAATTCTGGCACATGTGGTTTTATTAAAAATGTCTTTGAGGGATTTTTTTTTTTCTTATAATAAATTTACTTCAATTAAATTTTTCAGTGTGAGATTAAGCTAATTAAATTTTTTATAACCCTTTTTACTCAACCTTACCAGGGGTGCCAATAATAGCGGAGAGCACTGTATATATTAGGCCTGTTGCTCTCGCTCTCTCTTTCTCTCTTTCTGTCTGTAATATACTCATTATTATAATGGCATTAAATTAGGTGAAGAGCACATTATGACTTGTTTAGGACTTGGGACTCAAAGTTTAGGACTTGGGACTCGACTCGGACTTGCCTGACTCGACTTGGGACTTGAGTGCCAAGACTTGAGACTTACTTGTGACTTGCAAAACAATGACTTAGACCCACCTCTGATAAAATTAAATAAAACAAACATCTACACACATCATCTCGATGTCTGGAATGTGGCAGCGGCTTTAAAGGTGGGTGCAGTAATTTCCCAGAAGGCCAATGTTACAGACCCGCAGCGTGACCATGTGACCGCCTGCATTCGTCTTCAGCGATTGGACGGCAGGTAACCGTTCCCACGGTGACGGGGGTACGGGGGTACGGCGAGAGGACTAAAGCTAAAGTGTCATGTGAGAG
>CM040401.1:77920852-78038352 GCA_022702515.1 Ilyophis sp. 1 JC-2022
AATCAGCATCACGGTAAAGCGTGATTGAATAACGGTTTAATTGTTTCTGATTGCTATGACAGTGAGCCTGGGCTTGAAAAGGGGGAGGCTGGCGAACGAACGGGGCTGGGATGGAGGAAGTAGAAACTCCAGGAAACCATAGCCGCTAAAGAAAGCAAAAGAAAAAATAAAGAGCTGAGCGGGTTTTCCAAAACGCTTCTGTGTGTACTAACGTTATTCCAAGAGGTGGCACTCGCACTTGCCACAATATTTTACATTTAGATTTTTAATAAATTAGCACAAATGTCTAAAAACCTGTTTTCCCTTTGTCATTATGGGCTATTTTGAGTAAATTTTGAGACAAAAAATGAACTCAATCTATTGTAGAATATGTCTGTAATGTAATAAAACGTGGAGAAGGTGAAAGAGCGTGCAGACTTTCCGGCTTGACTGTACATACAGACACACACACACACACAGTTATAATCACACTCCTCTATCTAAAACCAGTCCCAGGTCGCAGCTATGACACACACACCCCATTGGGCCTCAGAGCCGTCAATCAGAACCTCCAGCTGCCAGCTGGCCCCGCCCTATCTTCTCCTCCATATTGTCCTGACTAACCATCACTTCCTCAATCAGAGCTTTGCATTAAAATCCTGCCCCAGCCTTTTACCCCACCCAATCGGTATGAGTCACATTCCTGTCCCACTGCTGGGTCACCCCTCGATCCCTGCAGTTCCTGAGCCAAGTTAGGCCTCCAATCAGAGAGCATCATTAACAAGTCCTCCTATCAGAGAGCCTCATTAACAAGTCCTCCTATCAGAGAGCATCATTAACAAGTCCTCCTATCAGAGAGCCTCATTAACAAGTCCTCCAATCAGAGAGCCTCATTAACAAGTCCTCCAATCAGAGAGCATCATTAACAAGTCCTCCAATCAGAGAGCATCATTAACAAGTCCTCCTATCAGAGAGCCTCATTAACAAGTCCTCCAATCAGAGAGCATCATTAACAAGTCCTCCTATCAGAGAGCCTCATTAACAAGTCCTCCTATCAGAGAGCATCATTAACAAGTCCTCCTATCAGAGAGCCTCATTAACAAGTCCTCCAATCAGAGAGCCTCATTAACAAGTCCTCCAATCAGAGAGCATCATTAACAAGTCCTCCAATCAGAGAGCATCATTAACAAGTCCTCCTATCAGAGAGCCTCATTAACAAGTCCTCCAATCAGAGAGCATCATTAACAAGTCCTCCTATCAGAGAGCATCATTAACAAGTCCTCCTATCAGAGAGCATCATTAACAAGTCCTCCTATCAGAAAGCATCATTAACAAGTCCTCCTATCAGAGAGCATCATTAACAAGTCCTCCTATCAGAGAGCATCATTAACAAGTCCTCCTCCACTGACTGCACTAAGAGGACACACTGGACAGTTTACACACATTTTCCTCTAATGCCTGAACTATGAGGACACTCTGGACAGTACACATTGTCCTCTACAGCAGGACTGAGGACAAGCTGGACAGTTTACACACATTGTCCTCTACTGCTGAACTATGAGGACAAGCTGGACAGTTTACACACATTGTCCTCTACTGCTGAACTATGAGGACAAGCTGGACAGTTTACACACATTATCCTCTACTGCTGAACTATGAGGACAAGCTGGACAGTTTACACACATTGTCCTCTACTGCTGAACTATGAGGACAAGCTGGACAGTTTACACACATTGTCCTCTACTGCTGAACTATGAGGACAAGCTGGACAGTTTACACACATTGTCCTCTACTGCTGAACTATGAGGACAAGCTGGACAGTTTACATACTATCCTGCTCTATTGGCTGGACTAAGGACTTGTTGGGCAGTTCACACACAGTCCTACTCTAGTGCCTGCCCTAAGAGGCCTCGTTGGGCAGTTACACACTATCCTGCCTCTTCTGTCTGCACAGACAGGACTCTGGCTTTTGTAACAGCTGGTAACAAAGAGCGCCACAGAAGAGAAACACAACTTCCTGTTCAAAACAGCTCCAGCCTTTCAGTCTGATGAGCCATAGGAACCCCTTTCATCAAGAGGGTAAAATTTCAACATGAAACACAAGAGAGGAGGTTGAAGCAGAGCTCAGATTAGCAGTGTAGTGTTAAGTGGGCTTTTAACTGTGGTGTGAGTCACAAACTGAGGAGGAGTTGCATTTGTATCATGTTGTAGTCATGGTGATCATCAGCAGCAGTGAATGGAGAGAGTGAATGGGCCTCATGGTACATTCAGAGCAGGGGAGGCAGTGTAGTATAATGGCTAGATAACTGGGCTTTGAACTCAATAGGCTGCAGGTTCGATTCCCATATGGGACACGGTCATTGTAGCCTTCGGCTCGGTACTTAACCTGAATTGTTTCAGTAAAATATCCGACTCTATAAAGAGATTGCATGTAAATGGAGTATAATCTATGTAGGTCTCTCTGGACAAGAGCATCTGTTAGGCTAAGTGTCTAAAATGTAAATAAATAAATAAAAAACTGATTATTATCTAGTATTATTTGTTTTGCTATCGGACAGAAAGCCAAGGAAAGTGGCATGTTTCAAATACCTTCCGCACTCAAAAACAGTCAAGTGACACACCTGAAAACAATCTATGCGGTAAAGAGCACTGTCTTTGAAGAGAAGGTATGCAGGCCTCCCACTAATCACGAGTATATTACCTTCGCTCTTCCTGTAATCTGGAGGCACGATAAGAAGCTAAACACACGGCTCCCGGCTCCAACTGCAGCTAATTATTATTGATCACTGTGTCTCTCCTTGTTCCTCCCTCTCTCCATATAAATTACTGCATTCACACGCTAATGACACACTCGCACTCAAATGCCTGCGTATCTCTTTCTCTCCACCCTCCATCTCACACACACCCACTCTCCCTCATGCACACGCTCACTCTCTCTCCCCCTCTATCACTACCTCTCTCTTTCTTGCTCATACACAACCTAACTCTCTGACACACACACTCACACACACACACACACACACACACAAAACCCCCCCAATTAAAAGTTTTGACCACTAATACTTGTACTACCAACTCATCATGTTAATGAGTTACAAGAATGTCGGAGTAGGTTATAAGGAAACATGAAACATCAATAATGTAATTTCCATGGCGATTATGCCGAACGGTCAAATACATTTTATTTACAGCGGCTGTCTAATTTAGGGCCCGATACAATATGAATAGTCGATCATGGGTCAAGTAAGGACACAACGGTTTCGTGCTCGTAAAATCACATTGAATGCTGAAGCGATTCTGACTGAATTCTACGAATCTGAGTACATATTACTCCGCCCAAATAAAGAAGACAAGAAATTAACGCACATAACTATTTATTCTTCCACTAAATTATGTAATTGCAGATGCTGTCCGGCTGCCGTTCTTGATAATTAAAGCTTTAAAATAGGACAATTTAAACCATGTTGTACTTTCATCAATCAACAAACCGCCATAACTAGCAATTACCCCCCGAAAAATGCCTTCGTAAGCATAACCAGGCCCGTGGTCTCGCGGCAGGACGTTTCAAAAAGCAGCACACGAGTCTCCGCTCCATTGGATTTGAACTGCTCGAAACTTTAACCATGGAAAGGGTTAGCCTACATCTATTAACCTATTACGAGCAATACGTATAATTAAGTTTAAGAAAAGTTAAAGTTTAGTCACGGTTTTAGAACTGCGAGAGAAAGACTGTTCCACCTCTCACACACAGTAGAAAAGCGAATGAATACAGTTTGACACAAAACAGCGTTGAAGGCAATTGTAGACTGCATTACATAAACTGTAGACTACTTGCCGAATCCTCAACTGGACATCAAGTTGTTGTTGTGCAGTCTTGTAAACATGGCTCACATATTCGGTAGTAAATTCACATTTATTTTCTCTAAACGGTTTTTCTTCGTCTCGTTACGCTGTCTTGTCAAAACAACTTGGTCTGCACTTACAGTTAATCCTGAGACTATATTTGACCGTTTAGCCACAACCCCACAGGTTGTAAGCAGCAATAAATAAACAAATTTTAAAAAACTGTACAGTAGCCTTCATTACGAAGCTGAGCAGTCTGTAGGCTATAGCCTACTGGAAATCCTATAGCACTTCAACACAGCAAACATCGGTACGTAGCAG
The DNA here is from genome assembly GCA_022702515.1 of Ilyophis sp. 1 JC-2022. Lineage (NCBI taxonomy): Eukaryota > Metazoa > Chordata > Actinopteri > Anguilliformes > Synaphobranchidae > Ilyophis > Ilyophis sp. 1 JC-2022. Next base: position 77,924,996 of record CM040401.1, read on the forward strand.
GAAAGAAACGGATGTTGCAGATTGCAGTATATGACCTGACAATAATTAGGTCCCTGCTTCCAGCAAGTCAGGGTTGACAGACACCTCTAGCTCTAGAGAAAACGGTCGGTATCCCCAGGTACGCTCGCACCTACAGAAAACTAATCTCCGGTCGTAAAAACAACGGAATTAAGAACAAACCCGATTGGTTAAATTAACATATAATCTAAACCATACATTTTAACCGAATCCTGCGCATTATGTACACGTAACAGTTCGCAGAGAAATGCAACGTAACTAGAATATATATAGGCTATATGAAATCAGGACCAACAAAGTTCTGTCATAAGAAAACAGTTGGCATGAATACAGATGTTTCTGTTCTGGCGACGTGTTTTAAGAGGTTGAAACCGTTGTAAATTCAAGTCCGTTGATGGAAAACACATGATCAATACCAGTTCATTTAGCACGCTTTTATATGAAAAGTTAAAATTCCACAGCACAGCAGTATATTTACCTGAACATATCTGAAGAAATCCACATAAAAGGTATATTCCCAGAAAACTCGAAGACATCATTCCAATGTTTCGTAAAACGAAAACAGTTATTTTTCTACAATCCTCTTATTAATGCATGAAACGTGCAAGTCGGTCATTCATACTCCCAATAATGAATGTCGCAATAAGGCTTGTTGATTCTTGATTATATTGATTATAAGCAGATGTTTTTTTTTGTTACGTATTATTTGCTGTGAATTATTATATTCCAAAATTTGTTTTTAAAATCGTAAAAATGACATCAACTTCATGCGTGGATTTTTTTTTTTTAAGTACAAATTAAATCTTCGCTTTTGCTTTTGTAACCTTTCTTTTAAAACTGAGTTATGTCCACGTTGTGCCTCCGTTGCTTGCTAATGAAACTACTCTATAACATTTGGTTTTGCAAAGCCTAGCAAAAAAAAAAAAAAAAGTTGCATCAACTTTACAGTTGCCTGCCCAATTCTAGTGCGCGTGAGTGTTTCAATCCCCGTACATGCACACTCGTACCTCGTGCCTGCAGTCCAGCGGATTGTAAACGAGGCGCTCTGTTCCCCATTCGGCAGAGCAGCATGATTTACGGAATGGTATGTGCCACTTATCCCCCCTTCGGCTTCAAACAATGGGCTTTTCCAAGAGGCAATTTAACCCATTCGGAGCTGGACTCTTAAAAACGGCCCATCAGTAGAAGACAGACGTATAAATGTTTCTGCGCGAGGAAGTGCACACGTTATGCAAAAAAAAAATCAAGACACCCCATTGTAAATTTTGTGCGCTTTATTATAGGCCTATAGAGCTTTCTTTTCTTTATTTTTTAAAACTTTTTTTTGAATGAAAATGTAAAATTCCTCCACCCAAAGAAACAGAAGAAGAAGGAGTTTAGGAGGATGAGAGGAGTAATTTAATTGAACTGAAGTGAATCGAGAGAGACAGCGGCTAAAAGGTGTCACGTGAATCGGGTAGGGCCGTTATCAGCAGAGGAGAGCGCTAATCCGTTTAGTGCCAAGGTGCCTGCTCTCCTCCGCTCGACGCTAAATCCCGAGTGTGTTCGGATCAGATGCCATACTCCACTTTGACAAGTTAATTAAAATCACTTTAGCGGTGATTAGCCGGGAGCTGTTACTTCTCCACGCATAATCAAGGATGTAATCCATTTAGGAAGATTTAGTAATCAAAGCTCCACAGTCAAACTCAGGTTTCACAATTAGTGCACTGTTTCTATTTCGCAATCGTCTCTCTCTCTCTCTCTCTCTCTCTCTCTCTCTAACAAATATGAAATATATGTGAATGCTTGTTATCGAGGCATTTTATCCGAAAAGGTTTTTTGGGGGGGGGGGGTTGTCTTCAGAATTGAAGGGTTGTCTTATACAATTGATATTTGTCACAAGCGCCCCCCCTGCTGGTCAACTGCAAATTAACAGAGCAGTTTAATCAGACATGATTTATTGAAGCTTTATATAGACATACAGTAATACTTTTTAGATTACTATTAATTATGAAAGATGAACCCGATTCTAATAACTGGGCAATTTAAGTATTGCTTAGGCTATAGTTGCGTAAAGCTGATATATTTATTTGGACGCCACCTAATTCTGTTTTTCCAATTGGTAAATTTCAGTTCGATTTAGCGGGATTATATTCATGATTCTGATAGCAACACACATAAATGGCCATCAAAACGTGAATATTAATCTTGCGTTATTATTACACAGCCTCGTCTGCTAAATTAATACAACCCACCCACTAAAAGTTTCGTGAACAATATCATAACTATGACGCTGCCAATACAGATTCTGATTGGAAGAAGCGATGTTTCGTCACGGGGAGCTCAATCACAGCAATCGTTTTTCGCAAGCGACAAAGAGACCACAGATTATAACGATCACTTACAGCACGGCACAAAATCTGTGAAACACCCTTCAAACAAAGGAGTATGCAGACGTTCTGGAAAATATAATGATATATATATATTTAACTGCAGTATACACACAATTAGTTTGTATATGTGCAGGGTTGCAATATATTTTCTGATATTGTATTTAATTTCAATATATTGGAGAATACACCTATTCCCACTCAGGGCAAGAATTCTGTAAATTTATTAAGTGAAGCTTGAGGAAATTCAGATGAAATCGAACCAGTTTGAATTTTATTCCCGACTGAAGCCTGCCTTTAGCTGGGAGCTGTGATCTATGCTGTTTGTTTATTTATTGATGTATTTTTTTAAAAAGATTATTTTTGCAGCGCACTATAAACTTGTTTATTCTGGGACTGTGTGGCTTGGGGCAAGCTGCCTGCTGAACTGATATAAATTGAGAGGCTGAAGAAGAACAGGAAAAGACGGGAATAAAGTCTCTATTCATGAGCATTCCTCTGGGTTTGACTGGGAGGGTCTGGCTGGTTTTGGAGAGAGGATGCACTGCATTGGGAGTTACCCAACATCCTGACCCACACCTGCATTCCTCTGGGTTTGACTGGGAGGGTCTGGCTGGTTTTGGAGAGAGGATGCACCTCATTGGGAGTTACCCAACATCCTGACCCACACCTGCATTCCTCTGGGTTTGACTGGGAGGGTCTGGCTGGTTTTGGAGAGAGGATGCACTGCATTGGGAGTTACCCAACATCCTGACCCACACCTGCATTCCTCTGGGTTTGACTGGGAGGGTCTGGCTGGTTTTGGAGAGAGGATGCACCTCATTGGGAGTTACCCAACATCCTGACCCACACCTGCATTCCTCTGGGTTTGACTGGGAGGGTCTGGATGGTTTTGGAGAGGGAATGCACCTCATTGGGAGTTACCCAACATCCTGACCCACACCTGCATTCCTCTGGGTTTGACTGGGAGGGTCTGGATGGTTTTGGAGAGGGAATGCACTGCATTGGGAGTTACCCAACATCCTGACCCACACCTGCTCCAGCAGTGGCTTAGACACCTTAATTACAGGAGCTACCTAACCCTAACCCTAACCCCATCCCTAACCCTATTCCTGCTGCTGCTGCTCTCTCTGTCTCTCGCTCTCTCTCTCTCGCTTTCTCTCGCTCTCTCTCGCTCTCTCTCGCTCTCTCTCTCTCACACTCCACTTCCTACTACTAATCTCTTAATAGCACTGACTGCGCCCCTGGCATCCATACTGAAGAGGTACTGGGACCATGTATGCTACAGTATGTGAACAGCACAAGAACACACACACACGCGCACACACACACGCGCACACACACACGCGCACACACACACGCACACACACGCACACACACACACACGTGCACGCGCACACGCAGACGCGCACACACGCACACGCACACACACACGCACATGCACGCAGATATGCATGCAGACTTACACAACATGTTCATCCCCATAATGATTTTTTAATATTCTTCCTTTCCTCCCTCCCTCCCTCTTCCCTCCCTTCTCTTGCCCCCTCCTCTTCCTACCTCCACCAATTTGGTAGTAAATTCACATTTATTTTCAACAAAAATGTTGATTTTCTCAAAATTGGTAAAAGTGAACTTTTTTGGAAAAAACACTTCAATTATCAGTTTACCCTGGAAAGGCCACAAATCGCTTCTGATATGCAGAGAAACTATTGCGCAGGGCGGGAGCATGGTATGGAGTTCACCACTTTGTCCGAGTTCTAGCGAGAAACACCAGGACCAAGCGATGGCACGGCAGGGGGCCATGTGCCGGTCCAAGATATTAAAATGATGAAAACCCGGCAGAGAGAGACAGAAAGAGACAGATTTTCTGCAACTCACTCATTCCTTTCCAACAAAGATACGCATCCCAGTTCGCTGTTTGGAGCAGGCGTATAAATCTAGTCTGCGACATTTCCCTTTTACGTCCTGCCAGCGGATACCATTGAACTCAGTCCCACTGGAAAGAGCGTGAGACGTGTTTCTGGAGAGGGCTCAGACCCAGCCCTTCTCGTTTAGCAGACGCGCGTGATTGATCTTGCGAAGACAGCGAGGCTATTCGGTGCCAGAAAGCGAGCAGGCAGTGTGGTGATAGCCGAGAGCACGGTGGACGAGGCACTTGGCGCCGAGCCCACGCATGTTCCACTCCCCCTCCCCAAATCTTCTCATCGTGCTCAATTTCTCTCACTTTACAAAATACAAATGAACAAACGATCAAGCAGGTGTTACACTTCAATGTAGCGTCTGGATGTCTTCATTTTAGCAGCTTGCACATCTCATAATTCCTTTCAGTAGATAATGTACGCAATCAGACCCACAAACACTTTTCTGGACAAAGTTTCTAATGCACAGAAACGGAGACTGTAAATTAATGCATGCTTTGCACACAGATACAGTCTATAAACATACAGCCAGCAAACTAAAAAAATTTGATAGTCTACAAACATGCAGCCAACAAACTCTGAAAGATTAGATATAGTCTACAAACATGCAGCAGCACATTTTGAAAGATTAGATACAGTCTAAACATGCAGCAGCAAACTCTGAAAGATTAGATACAGTCTGCAAACATACAGCCAGCAAAACCTGAATGATTAGATACAGTCTAAACATGCAGCAGCAAACTCTGAAAGATTAGATACAGTCTAAACATGCAGCAGCAAACTCTGTAAAGATTAGATAGTCGAAACATGCAGCCAGCTAATTATGAAAGATTAGATACAGTCTAAACATGCAGCAGCAAACTCTGAAAGATTAGATACAGTCTAAACATGCAGCAGCAAACTCTGAAAGATTAGATACAGTCTAAACATGCAGCAGCAAACTCTGTAAAGATTAGATACAGTCTAAACATGCAGCCAGCTAATTATGAAAGATTAGATACAGTCTAAACATGCAGCAGCAAACTCTGAAAGATTAGATACAGTCTAAACATGCAGCAGCAAACTCTGAAAGATTAGATACAGTCTAAACATGCAGCAGCAAACTCTGAAAGATTAGATACAGTCTAAACATGCAGCAGGAAACTCTGAAAGATTAGATACAGTCTAAACATGCAGCAGGAAACTCTGAAAGATTAGATACAGTCTAAACATGCAGCAGCAAACTCTGAAAGATTAGATAGTCTAAACATGCAGCAGCAAACTCTGAAAGATCAGATACAGTCTAAACATGCAGCAGCAAACTCTGAAAGATTAGATACAGTCTAAACATGCAGCAGCAAACTCTGAAAGATTAGATACAGTCTAAACATGCAGCAGCAAACTCTGAAAGATTAGATACAGTCTAAACATGCAGCAGGAAACTCTGAAAGATTAGATACAGTCTAAACATGCAGCAGCAAACTCTGAAAGATTAGATACAGTCTAAACATGCAGCAGCAAACTCTGAAAGATTAGATACAGTCTACAAACACGCAGCGAGCAAACTCTGAAAGATTAGATACAGTCTAAAACAGCAATACCTGTGTAGCCCAGCGAGTTGTCATCCTTATGTTCGGAGGTGGGGGTGGGCGTGGCTCCTTCACTGGCCCCGCCCTCTCTGCCCGTATCTGTTGGGAAAGGCAGAATAGACGTAAGAGAGTAAGCATAGACAACGAGGAGAACGGGGCGTTCGACCCATGTGGGCTCTTGGGTGACCCACAGCTAGCGCCCTGGGCATAAGCACAGTCTATCATGAGGCAATGAAGCTGGTGAAAACATGTCAGCAAAACTGATTATAAACATCCTTTTTCAAATGGAATTACACACAACCAGGGATAAACACACTTTAGCTGTTCCAATTTACAATTTAGTGAGTCAGCCGAGCGTCCGCTTTTAGCAGAGGTGACCTTGAGAAAGAAGGCGTGTTTAACCAGGCTAAGAAACCACCACAAGGGTGAGAAATATACAAAGATACAATCAGCTCAGTGCTTAATAGACTCTTGTTGGAGAAACAAATACTTGTATCAGTACTGCTACAAAACCCATTACAAACACTCACCTTTTCACATAGGAATTACACTGACAGTTTCACACAGGGACCATGTAGCAACGCAATCCTGTTGCAGCATCGCCTTCATCTGATGAGATTCATCAGTCAGGTTAGAAGGACGATGAGGAGTGATGCCGTGTGTGTGGGCGCCAGGTCCTGCTTAGAGAGGAATGTGTATCATGCTCACGCGAAAGCACGATGACTCACTGCATTGAGTCGTATCCACTGAGTGTGGGTAGACAAGGAAGAGAAATCTTATTTCCTTCCTGGACATGAATAAATTAAGGGATTTCAAAAACCTTTTGGGACCTTTTGGACTGAAAGCTGATCCAGAAACAAAGAGCAGTGTTTACACTCTTAGAAAAAGAAATGGTTCTGAAATGGTTTTTTGTCTCCATAGGGCAGGGGTAGGCAACCCTGGTCCTAGAGAGCCGCAGGGTCTGCTGGTTTTTGTTGTTACTCACCACTTAATTGATCAATTAAAGCAGTTGATTACACAGTTAACTCACCTCACCTGGTTTCTTTGGTCTAATTAGTTGCTGTGTTTAAGGTGAAAACAAAAACCAGCAGACCCTGCGGCTCTCTAGGACCAGGGTTGCCTACCCCTGCCATAGGGGAACAATTTTTAGTTCTTTATGGAACTGCGTATCATAGGTGTGAAACTGTTTAACCATTTTGCTCGACAAAGAACCCTTGAACTAGATAGAATTCTACTATGGAGACACAAAAGAACCTTTTGTAACCCTTTGTTCTGAGAGTGTAGATAGGGTTCCGCTATGGAGACACATAGGACCCTTTTGGAACCCTTTCTTCTGAGAGTGTAGATAGGGTTCCGCAATGGAGACACAGAGGAGCCTTTTGGAACCCTTTCTTCTGAGAGTAGTGTAGATAGAGTTCCTGTATGAAGCCTTTGGTTTTAACCCAACTTGAGAACAGTATGAAACTTGTCCATTACCTAAACCTGTATGTGTGCACTTGTGGACAAGGGACTCTGCCAAATGCCTACAGGTAAGTCTAATAAGAACAGAGAGCCCCCAGGGAGCCATCCAGAGCACTGAGATTTGACCAATCGCAGCTGTGGAACCGTAATGATGTCAGCGTTCTCTTCCCTCCGCCCACCGCATCATCGGGTTCCATCCCATTTTCAAAGGGCAGGAATCTCTCCCTATGAAACATGAGATTAAGAACAGAATAATTACACGCTTTTGTGCAGTTATATATCATATCTCATAAAACTGCTACAGTAAGCTTAATTCACCTCGATTCCGGCCTTTTTACGACTAATGTCAGATGGATTTATACTGCGTTACAGGAATACCGTGACTCGTGAATCAGTTTTTTTTTTTTTTAAAGCACTTGAAACTGCTGAGTGTCTTACTGTTGAAGTTATAACTGCCTGGGAGAATGGATTGAGGTGTCAGCCTTTGTTATGGAACGATGCGTGAAATGGCCGTTATAAATGACTGCTCTCTGCGGTCACCGGGTCCTGCTGTTTAATAAAAATATATCTTAATGCTCTGGATAACTGTTAAAAATGATGAAGTACAGGCTCAGTGCGGGAATGCAAGCCATCTGCTCAAGCTTGGACTTCTCTCCGTGATGTCATCGAGCTGTAGACAGACTGCCTCTGCCAGCACTTTGCAGGAGGCCTAATGTCTGAAGAGCGGGTACCGTCTAAGTTTCAGAGAATATACATATACTGTATATCAACATCATAATAATAATAATAATAATAGGTACAAAATATACATATACAGTCAAGCCGGAAAGTCTGCACACCCCTTTCACCTTCTCCACGTTTTATTACGTTACAGACATATTCTACAATAGATTGAGTTCATTTTTGTCTCAAAATTCTACACAAAATAGCCCATAATGACAAAGTGAAAACAGGTTTTTAGACGTTTTTAGATGTTAAATATCATATGTACACAAGTGTGCACACCCTTTGATATGACACCCAAAAGTGAGCTGAGGTGCATTTTGTTTCCACTGATACTGCTTGAGATGTTTCTACAACTTAATTGGAGTCCACCTGTGATAAATTAAATTGATTGGACATGATTGGGGATTGCCAAAACCTGCCTATTTAAGGTCCCACAGTTGACAGTGCAAGTCAGAGCAAACTCCAAGCCATGCGGTCAAAGGAATTATCTGCAGACCTCAGAAACAGGATTGTGTCAAGGCATAGATCTGGAGAAGGGTACGGGAAAATCTCTGCAGCTTTACAGGTCCCAAAGAGCACAGTGGCCACCATCATTCGTAAATGGAAGAAGTTTGGAACCACCAAGAATCTTATTAGACCTGGCCGCCCGGCCAAACTGAGCAATCGGGGAAGACGGGCCTTGGCCAGGGAGGTGAGCAGGAACCCGAGGGTCACTCTGACAGAGCTCCAGCGTATCCTTGTGGAGATGGGAGAACCTTTCAGAAGATCAACCATCCAGGCAGCACTCTACCAATCAGGCCTTTATGGTAGAGTGGCCAGACGGAAGCCCCTTTTTAGTAAAAGGCACATCACAGCCCAAATTTGCCAAAAAGGCACCTAGAGGATTCTCAAACCATGAAAATCAAGATTCTCTGGTCTGATGAAACCAAAATTGAACGTTTTGGCCTGAATACCAAACGTCACGTCTGGAGGAAACCAGGCACTGCTCATCACCTGGCTAATACCATCCCTACAGTGAAGCATGGCGGTGGCAGCATCATGATGTGGGAATGTTTTTCAGCAGCGGAAACGGGGCGACTAATCCTGATAGAGGGAAAGATGAATGCAGCTAAGTACACCGAGATCCTTGAAGAAAACCTGCTCCAGAGCGCTCTGGACCTCAGACTGGGGTGAAGGTTTACCTTCCAACCTGACAACGACCCGAAGCACACAGCCAAGAGAACAAAAGAGTGGCTTCAGAGAAAGTCTGTGCATGTCCTTGAGTGGCCCAGCCAGAGCCCAGACCTGAATCCAATTGAACATCTGTGGAAAGAGCTGAAAATGGCTGTGTACCGACGCTCCCCATCCAACCTGACGGAGCTTGCAAGGATATGCCAAGAGGAATGGGCAAAAATGTCCAGATTGGCACAAGTGTGCCAAGCTCGTAGCTTCTTTCCCAAGACGCCTTGAAGCTGTAATCGCTGCCAAAGGTGCAGCAACCAAGTATTAAGCTAAGGGTGTGTACAGATATGTAACCCCTAAATAACCTATTTTTGTCAGTAAAATAAAATTGCATATTTTCTAAAAACCTGTTTTCACTTCGTCATTATTGGCGATTGTGTGTAGATGTTAGAGGGAAAAAATTAATTCAATCTATTGTAGTATAAGTCTGTAACGTAATAAAACGTGGAGAAGGTGAAAGGGGTGTGCAGACTTTCCGGCTTGACTGTACATACTGTATATATAACATTATTATTATTATTAATATGTTGACACACAGTTCCCTGAAATGGGGTGACTATGCATACAAAGTGCTGTCATTACTTCATGGTGAAAACAAAAAGCTGAGAATCTTACTTTAACCACACATGAATTGTTTGATCTAAAATTTTTGAGTACAGAGCCAAATTCTTTATCCAAAACCTTATGAAGGGCACGTGTATATACAGTATGGATATATATTCTCTGAAACTTCTCCTAATTCTGCAGACTGCTCCAACAAACTCCCCTATATCCACAGAGGAGAATGTTTCCCCCACCACAGCAAATCTACCCCCACCCCCCCCCCACCATTAAGATGGTGACACATGATCACATGATTTTAAAAATAATTTTAAATCACTGTTACAGCTTTACAGAGTTACATTCCACTTGCATCCCACATACAGGTATCGTCACACAAAAAGATAGGAAACGGCGTCTCTCTTTCGCTCGTCTCCAGTTTAATGCAGCTGCAAAAAGCACATCAGCTGCATCACGGCTCCAAGCACATTCTGCAGCTTTCTGCTGGCGCAGATCAATGCTCATTAAAAACAGCATTTTACCCAGAATCTCCCGCTTCAAAGAAGGAGAATGACTGAATCTGTATAAGATATGTTGTGTCGGACTTTAAAAAAACCACACACACCCTCATGTGAATACACACACACACACACAAGCACGCACACACGTGTGAGAACCATAAGTGCAGGCATGCACACACACACACATTCTCATTCACACACAGACACACACACTCATGCATGCACACACATACACACACATTCATGCACGCACGCGCACAGACACAGACACACACACACACACACACACGTCCTCTGACTCTCTCTTTGCCCTCCTGAGCCAGCACATTTCTCGAGGCTTGCGTTTCTCAGACTGTGGGGTTCACTGGCGGACGACATTACCCACAGGCATGGCACTTCTACATCCTCTTTATTAGAACAGTGCGTAACACACATGCATGCTCACTCACACACATGCATGCTCACTCACACACATGCACACACATACATACATGTACATCCTCACTCACACACATACATGTACATGCACACACTCTCACATGCACACACACACACACACACACACACTCCTGTGAGTCAAGGAAGAAAAAATCTGACGCTGATCTCCTCTAGACAAGGGCCAGAAAAGAGCGCCCTCTGCTGGCTCTAACCAGAACACACAAGCTACTGGCTGAACTCAGAAAGCACAGCAAACGTGACATTACCTCATTACATCATAACTTCATTACATTATCTCCACGCCTCAATACAGCGGGAAAGGAGAGTCTTTTGATGGTCCTTCATTAAAATGCTAAGAGAGACAAATCAAAACTCAATACATACAAAAAAGTAAATTAATAAAAATATATGAATAATGTCTAAATTAAGAATGAATAAATAAAGTGCACTTCTAGCCTTCGCTTTATGAGATAGAAATAAAACTCAATCTGCGCTTCAGGGATCAGAAGCGTTTGCTGGTTTTTCTTCCATCAGCAACAAGTTTAGCTTTTGGGAAAAAAAGTGTGGATTATTTAGAGACTTAAATTAAGCACTTAACCATTCACCAAAAAGCAGCATTCTGGCTACATTTTAGACAAACCTGATTAAGGTTTAGGATTAGGTTCTTTTTTTAAGATTTAGACCCCAATCTAAGGCTGCAATGTTACCAGAAGGAAACATTCTCTAAGTCACCACCAGAGGGTGTTGAAGCCTCAAATTGCAGTTGGCAGTGCCAGCTGGGTGGTGTTACAGCTTTAGTGGGGCTGAGACAACTGCATTTAAAAAAAATACAATGTTCAAATAGTAAAAATACCATGTTCTTTTCTGACTGGTGAAGTTAGTGACGTTAGTGTTTTGTGTGTGTGTGTGTGTGTGTTTAATCTCTACCCCTTCAGAGCACAAACACAGAGCAGACAGATTTTTTTCAGTTTGTCATGGACACGCCCCTCCCACAGTCTCTCATGGACATGCCCCTCCCACGGTCTGTCATGGACACGCCCCTCCCACGGTCTGTCATGGCCACGCCCCTCCCACAGTATGTCATGGACACACCCCTCCCACAGTCTATCAAGTCCATGGCCCTCCCACAAGCTGTCATGGCCACGTCCCTCCCACCGTGTGTCATGGCCACGCCCCTCCCACAAGCTGTCATTGCCACGCCCCTCCCACCATGTGTCATGGTCACGCTCCTCCCACAAGCTGTCATGGCCACACCCCTCCACTGCTGGAACACTCCATGTAAGAGGTCACCTGTGTTCCCCTCAGGCCTGACTCCTTTATTACAACCTTATAACATGCTATAATAACATTATCACATGTTATTACACTTATTACATATTGTTGACCATCACAGTTGCATGTATGTTCTGCTCCCAAGGTGAAAAGCATGCCTGCCCTGATCTGTGGGTGGAGTCAGAGTAGAGCCATGCAGACAGCAGAAGGGGAGGTGTGCAGACAAGTAGAGAGTTTGATATACAGGTAGAGTGTTTGATATACAGGTAGAGTGGATGAGATACAGGTAGAGTGGATGCAATACAGGTAGAGTGGATTATATTACAAGTAGAGTACAGGTAGAGTGTTATATACAAGTAGAGTGGATGTGATACAGGTAGAGTATTTTACATACAGGTAGAGTGCATGTGATATAGGTAGTGTTTGATATGCAGGTAGAGTGGATGATATTACAGGTAGAGTGGATGAGATACAGGTAGAGTATGAGATACAGGTAGATTATGAGATACAGGTAGAGTGGATGACATTACAGGTAGAGTTTGAGATACAGGTAGAGTATGAGATACAGGTAGAGTATGAGATACAGGTAGAGTATGAGATACAGGTAGAGTGGATGACATTACAGGTAGAGTATGAGATACAGGTAGAGTATGAGATACAGGTAGAGTGGATGACATTACAGGTAGAGTATGAGATACAGGTAGATTATGAGATACAGGTAGAGTATGAGATACAGGTAGAGTATGAGATACAGGTAGAGTGGATGACATTACAGGTAGAGTATGAGATACAGGTAGAGTATGAGATACAGGTAGAGTATGAGATACAGGTAGAGTGGATGACATTACAGGTAGAGTGGATGAGATACAGGTAGAGTATGAGATACAGGTAGAGTGGATGAGATACAGGTAGATTATGAGATACAGGTAGAGTATGAGATACAGGTAGATTATGAGATACAGGTAGAGTATGAGATACAGGTAGAGTATGAGATACAGGTAGAGTGGATGAGATACAGGTAGATTATGAGATACAGGTAGAGTATGAGATACAGGTAGAGTGGATGATATTACAGGTAGAGTATGAGATACAGGTAGAGTGGATGATATTACAGGTAGATTATGAGATACAGGTAGAGTGGATGAGATACAGGTAGAGTATGAGATACAGGTAGAGTGGATGAGATACAGGTAGAGTATGAGATACAGGTAGAGTGGATGAGATACAGGTAGAGTGGATGAGATACAGGTAGAGTATGAGATACAGGTAGAGTATGAGATACAGGTAGAGTGGATGAGATACAGGTAGAGTATGAGATACAGGTAGAGTGGATGATATTACAGGTAGAGTATGAGATACAGGTAGAGTGGATGATATTACAGGTAGAGTATGAGATACAGGTAGAGTGGATGAGATACAGGTAGAGTATGAGATACAGGTAGAGTGGATGATATTACAGGTAGAGTATGAGATACAGGTAGAGTATGAGATACAGGTAGAGTGGATGAGATACAGGTAGAGTATGAGATACAGGTAGAGTATGAGATACAGGTAGAGTGGATGATATTACAGGTAGAGTATGAGATACAGGTAGAGTGGATGATATTACAGGTAGAGTATGAGATACAGGTAGATTATGAGATACAGGTAGAGTATGAGATACAGGTAGAGTGGATGATATTACAGGTAGAGTATGAGATACAGGTAGATTATGAGATACAGGTAGAGTATGAGATACAGGTAGAGTATGAGATACAGGTAGAGTATGACATACAGGTAGAGTGGATGATATTACAGGTAGAGTATGAGATACAGGTAGAGTATGAGATACAGGTAGAGTGGATGATATTACAGGTAGAGTATGAGATACAGGTAGAGTATGAGATACAGGTAGAGTATGACATACAGGTAGAGTGGATGATATTACAGGTAGAGTATGAGATACAGGTAGAGTATGAGATACAGGTAGAGTATGACATACAGGTAGAGTGGATGATATTACAGGTAGAGTATGAGATACAGGTAGAGTATGAGATACAGGTAGAGTGGATGATATTACAGGTAGAGTATGAGATACAGGTAGAGTATGAGATACAGGTAGAGTGGATGATATTACAGGTAGAGTATGAGATACAGGTAGAGTATGAGATACAGGTAGATTATGAGATACAGGTAGAGTATGAGATACAGGTAGAGTATGAGATACAGGTAGAGTATGAGATACAGGTAGATTATGACATACAGGTAGATTATGAGATACAGGTAGAGTATGAGATACAGGTAGAGTGGATGATATTACAGGTAGAGTATGAGATACAGGTAGAGTATGAGATACAGGTAGAGTGGATGATATTACAGGTAGAGTATGAGATACAGGTAGATTATGAGATACAGGTAGAGTGGATGATATTACAGGTAGAGTATGAGATACAGGTAGAGTGGATGAGATACAGGTAGAGTATGAGATACAGGTAGAGTGGATGAGATACAGGTAGAGTATGAGATACAGGTAGAGTGGATGAGATACAGGTAGAGTATGACATACAGGTAGAGTATGAGATACAGGTAGAGTATGACATACAGGTAGAGTGGATGAGATACAGGTAGAGTATGAGATACAGGTAGATTATGAGATACAGGTAGAGTATGAGATACAGGTAGATTATGAGATACAGGTAGAGTATGAGATACAGGTAGATTATGAGATACAGGTAGAGTATGAGATACAGGTTGAGTGGATGAGATACAGGTCGATTATGAGATACAGGTAGAGTATGAGATACAGGTAGAGTATGAGATACAGGTTGAGTGGATGTGATACAGGTAGAGTATGAGATACAGGTAGAGTATGAGATACAGGTAGATTATGAGATACAGGTAGAGTATGAGATACAGGTAGAGTATGAGATACAGGTAGAGTGGATGAGATACAGGTAGAGTATGAGATACAGGTAGAGTGGATGAGATACAGGTAGAGTATGAGATACAGGTAGAGTGGATGAGATACAGGTAGAGTGGATGAGATACAGGTAGAGTATGAGATACAGGTAGATTATGAGATACAGGTAGAGTATGAGATACAGGTAGATTATGAGATACAGGTAGAGTATGAGATACAGGTAGAGTATGAGATACAGGTAGATTATGAGATACAGGTAGAGTATGAGATACAGGTAGAGTATGAGATACAGGTTGAGTGGATGAGATACAGGTCGATTATGAGATACAGGTAGAGTATGAGATACAGGTAGAGTATGAGATACAGGTTGAGTGGATGTGATACAGGTAGAGTATGAGATACAGGTAGAGTATGAGATACAGGTACAGTATGACATACAGGTAGATTATGAGATACAGGTAGAGTATGAGATACAGGTAGAGTATGACATACAGGTAGAGTGGATGAGATACAGGTAGAGTATGAGATACAGGTAGATTATGAGATACAGGTAGAGTATGAGATACAGGTAGATTATGAGATACAGGTAGAGTATGAGATACAGGTAGAGTATGAGATACAGGTAGAGTATGAGATACAGGTTGAGTGGATGAGATACAGGTCGATTATGAGATACAGGTAGAGTATGAGATACAGGTAGAGTATGAGATACAGGTTGAGTGGATGTGATACAGGTAGAGTATGAGATACAGGTAGATTATGAGATACAGGTAGAGTATGAGATACAGGTAGATTATGAGATACAGGTAGAGTATGAGATACAGGTAGATTATGAGATACAGGTAGAGTATGAGATACAGGTTGAGTGGATGTGATACAGGTAGAGTATGAGATACAGGTTGAGTGGATGTGATACAGGTTGAGTATGAGATACAGGTAGAGTATGAGATACAGGTAGATTATGAGATACAGGTAGAGTATGAGATACAGGTAGATTATGAGATACAGGTAGATTATGAGATACAGGTAGAGTATGAGATACAGGTAGATTATGAGATACAGGTAGAGTGGATGATATTACAGGTAGAGTATGAGATACAGGTAGAGTATGAGATACAGGTAGATTATGAGATACAGGTAGAGTATGAGATACAGGTAGAGTGGATGAGATACAGGTAGAGTATGACATACAGGTAGAGTTTGAGATACAGGTAGAGTGGATGAGATACAGGTAGAGTGGATGAGATACAGGTCGAGTATGAGATACAGGTCGAGTATGAGATACAGGTAGAGTATAAGATACAGGTAGAGTATGAGATCCTGGTAAGCGTGTCAGTGCGGCACATTGGCGGATGGATCCCCCCTCCTCTCTCTTTATAGAGCTCGATGCAAATTCACTCTTAAATTAAAATTTTCTAATCTCTGTAATCAGAAACAGGAGAAGAGCACCAGCTGGCACAATCCCCCGTAAATTACGCATCCTTTTGAATTTCACACACGTTTTCTATCACCCGTCGGTGGCGTAGACCAGACGAGGCTCTGCTTTAAAAACAGTGTGTGTGAGTGGGGGGGGGGGGTATTTACATATCAGACTGATGGGTTTTATTTAAAGGGGGGGGGGGGGGGGGTGTGCTAACAGGGGGAGATGGGGAACACAGAGAGTACAGATGGCTGGTCTCCCTTCACAGAAATAATGTGAAACCCATCGGTAATCAGCCAAAGCATCTCATTCCGAGGGGATGGCTCTCCCTCCCCATATCCCCCAAAGCCCTATGGGAAATGTAGTAAAGCTGTGCACAAATTGCCCAGACATGAGGCCTCCCCTGCCAGCACATGTTCAACCACTTTACACAGGATGGGCTGCAAAGCACATCGCGCACATGCACACATCAGAAAAACACACACACTACTTTACACACATGTGGACACTGGACACATGCATATATATACACACACACACACTCTCCCCCTCTCCCTCAATCCCTCTCTCCCTCTCTCTCACACACACAGTCTGTCTAAGAAGTGCTGAAGAGATGACAGATCTCATAAGACATTTCAGCGATGAAAAGTGTGTCTCGCTTTCAGATACTGCCTCAGGCCCGTGTGTGTGTGTGCGTGTGCGTGTGTGTGTGTGTGTGTGTGTGTGTGTGTGTGTGTGTGTGTGTGCGCAAAGCAGCCTCATCCATTTTAGTTACTCCACGCACTGCCTCCTCCCCACGTCCCGGGGCTGCTGGGGGAAATCATGACTTCAAATAAAGGCCTCAGCACAGCCCTGCAGGGCAACAAATGTACAAATCAATCGATTCTCAAAACATCACAAACGCATCGAGAACAAAAAGCGCCTTCAAAACGTATCGCTGCCCGACAAACACAAACACCCATAATTACACACAGAGACAAAACGGCACTGGATCAAATATTTTCACCATACGGTAAATATGAATGCCTGTTTCTCCTTCGGCGCCTCTATCATGTGAAAATTCATCTGTAGTTTGTATTCAACAGTTCCTGCACATTAGCCCTAGTTATTTTAAATGTAATTGTGACGACATGGTTGTACTTGTAAGTAGGAATTTAACAGAGGTGCAATATGAAAGGGACTCTCACTGGTCTCTGTACAAGAATGTGGGATTCATTCACAGGGCTCGCCAACATCCCAACAGAGCTGGAAAACTTTATTTCCGTTTACTGTTTTTATTTTTGCTCTTGTTTTCAGTGCATTTTGTAGGCCACATACTGAGCCTGGATATCCCTATTTGAAGTCCAATTTATGTGAACTCGTCAAGCTTATATCTATTCCCCGTCACTCAAACGTTCTTTATCCACAGAGCTGTCAATAGGCCCAGACGTACGCACACACCTGCTCTCGCGTATTGAATCTGATGCGAGCCTGCACAGGCATCAGATCGGCAGAGACTGAGGAATTGAGACAGACGCACGAGACCTTGGCGTCTGGGGCATTTGAGCACCAAAGACAGCTCAATGGCACAATCCTTCACAGCGCCGTAGCCACGGCTTTACGCCTTCCGCTTCCCAGAGAAGGGTTTAACGCACGGACTTATCCTATGCAGAGCAACCGGAACGTCATTACTCCAAACCCCGTGAGAGAGGGGCGCTGTGTTGCCCCTTCAGATCATTGGTAGGCATCACGAGTAGCCTACTTTTGTAGAGCTGTGATCTTGGAATTCAATAAATGTAGGCTCGGCTATAGCCTGTCTCGTTAGGTGTACAATTACGACGATCCATCTTTTTCATAGGCAGCTAACATTTTCAAACTGAGCCATGCGGTTGCTTGAGTGAGAATGTAATTCCGCCGCGTGACATATTAACCGACTCGTTTTTAGCGAAGACTGGGTAACGGTCCAGTAGGTGAAGTACAAGGCCGTGATTCAGAAAGCTATGGGCCGGAAGAAGTTGCCGAGTCGCCTCATCCATTTTAGTTCCACTGCCTTCAAACAATTCCCCTTCACAGAAACACTTGAGAACTGTTACGGGAAATCGTTACTTCAAATGAATGCTTTAGTACAGACCCTGAGGCCATGAAGACATGTACCGAGCCTACAAATGAATCCATTTTCAAAACATCAGAAAAACATCTAGAAGAGTTTCAAATGTGTTTCTCTTGAATTGTACAAAAGAAAAACGCCTGTGACACTCAAAGACAAAAGGACAGTATTGGAAAGATTTCCCGCTACAAATATAAATGCGTTCTTTCTCTCTCTATTCCCCACGTCACCAGAAATAAAATGCCGAGCTTATTTGAGACTGTCCGTGCACGTTAACGCTGATATTTGAGACCATCCCTGAACATTAACGCTGATATTTGAGACCGTCTGTGCACGTTAACGCTGATATTTGAGACGTTCCTGCACATTAACGCTGATATTTCAGACCGTCCCTGAACATTAATGCTGATATTTCAGACCGTCTGTGCACATTAACGCTGATATTTGAGACGTTCCTGCACATTATCGCTGATATGTGAGACCGTCCCTAAACATTAACGCTGATATTTGAGACCGTCCCTGAACATTAACGCTGATATTTGAGACCGTCCCTGAACATTAACGCTGATATTTGAGACTGTCCCTGAACATTAACGCTGATAACAGTTTACAAATCACCGGCAGCTCAACCATCCATCAGCACTGAATTTGAAAGGCGACTGCCCGCCGGCACTTTCTGTCGTTGGGCTGCCGCTCCTGCACTCTCCTCCCTCTCTCCCTCCGCCTCTGCGCTCGTGCATCGAGAACACTCCCACAGCGGAGACTCTCCGCACCTTAGCAACGCTGGGAAGTGACAGGTCTTCAGAAGCTCCGGGCTTTTCTCTTTTACAGGAGGACAGACAGGTGCGCGTGCTGCTTTGAAGGACGAGTTAATACAGGTCGCATTTCCTCTCTCCAACTCTTTCATATATACCGTCGGCCCTTTTTTACACCTCGTGCTCGATAATTAGGCCGATACCAGCAGAAAAATAGCCAAACGGACAGGGTACGCTGGGGAATAAATGCACCCCACGCCCACCTGAGCAACAAGAAAACTAATCAGAAACTTTTCACATGCCTGCTCAATCCGTTCTGGGACTGGACTAATTGGCCGGTTCCAGTCAGTCGCTTAGCGAGCGCCCGACTATGTTCAGCTTGTTAGTGGCATTGTCTCCGTGCCCGGGGTAAATGTCCAAATTCCTCATTTCTGTGGGGGGTTTTTCTGCAGAGTGGTAAATTGATTTCCACACACACAACACGATAATAACGAGCAGCCAATCCGACGGAACACACAGCTTCGCTTGCCGTCGCTAAGATTCGCTCCACTCTGACCCCATTCGCCACGCGTGCCGTTTTCTTATTATTTTTGCCTTCAATATGGAGTATGTGAAATATCGAAGACAGAAACAGAACAATATTAGCATCATCCAGTTAATATGTGCTTGTCCGCGGGGCAGACTGGACTTCGAAACGAAATGTTGCCATCTCAGATCTCAGGAAGGGTAGTACCGCCCTGTTCTCAGGCGAGGTGCTTACTGTAAATCCCAAATACTTTTTCCAAATCATTATACCACCGTTTGCTTTTGGGAACATGTGATCTGTTGTGCTTTCATTAACAAACAAAAAAAAATCAATAAATCAATCAACAGCCACAATGAATTCCCTGCTGTGTAAACTGTAAACTATGTGAATCACCCTGGATTGGGGTTTCTGTTGAGCAGTCAAGAAAATGCTATTTGTGGTCTTTGTGCATGTATGTAAACTTTTGACCCACTGGAATTGTGATATAGTGAATTAAAAGTGAAATAATCTGTCTGTAAACAATTGTTGGAAAAATGACTTGTGTCATGCACAAAGTAGATGTCCTAACTGACTTGCCAACACTATAGTTTGCTAACATGAAATCTGTGGAGTGGTTAAAAATAAGTTTTAATGACTTCAACCTAAGTGTGTGTAAACTAGAACATGGATGTCAATTAAACAGAATCATTTCTATAGCCATCTGTGCTAACAAAAACAACAACCGTTATCAGAGTAATGGTATTATAGTAATAATAATAATAATAATTAAATAAACGTATTTCTCTCTCTCTCCTTCCTCCACCTGTGCTCCCCTCCAACCTCACAACTCCTCTTTCTTTAAACTGTAAAGCAGATACAATGAGCTTTAATTTGAGCTCTTACATTAATGACTCACTTCCCTCTCAGTCTCTCTGGATCTCTCTCTCTCTCTCTCTCTCTCTCTCTCTCTCTCTCTCTCTCTCTCTCTCTCTCTCTCTCTCTCTCTCTCTCTCTCTCTCTCTCTCTCTCTCTCTCTCTCTCTCTCTCTCTCTCTCTCTTCCATTCTTTTGCTTTCTCTAACCGAACAATGTTCTCTTTTAAAATAGGAGAACGTGAGGTGCCTTTGATGCATCCACTCTTCTGAGGGGGCTTAGAATTGGCTCGCGCATCGCCATGGCGATGAATGTACACACACGCGTGTCCCCCTCCCCCCCTCCCCCCCTCCCCCCTGCCGCAGATCCATCTCAGCCCCGTGCTGCTCAGTCCGATGAATACGAGAGAAGAATGAACAGTATTCATGCTAAGAACATAAGCATCACTGTTAATTACTCTGATATGGAAGATCAATAACCTCAACAATCGCTTGGCCCCGCCCCCCTACATCGCTCCACTGGAAATGATGGTGGAAGACATTCGGGGGGGGGGGGGGTCAGTGAGGTGGTGGCTATTCATCATCTATTAATGATCAGTTCAAGGAATTAGTGTGTGTTCGTGTGTGTGCGTGCGTGCAACACACACATACACACATTCCTTGAATTAATCACACACACAGACACACACACACACACAGGGCCACAAGCTCGCACATACACACGCACAGGCACACATGCACACACACACACACACACACAGGCGCACACACGTGCGCGCACACAGACAGACAGACAGACACACACACTGTACTGTCTCGACTGCACACTGAACAATGGGATTCGACAGTCAGATAAACACCTTCCTTCAACCAAGACTTTAAAAAGGGTGAAACTACAAAACAAAGACATACAGGATAGCATTTATTAGCTTAAATGTAAATGTCTTGCAATACAACAGAATACAATAACAATATATGATGATATTATCAAGATATAGAAGCTAGCATGACTTGCCATAGCGTTATACAGTGCTAGAAACAGTGTACACATGGACTATGGAATGGAATAAACTAATTTAAATCTACTAATTTCCACAAATGTCAATGTAGATATGTCAACAAACACTAAATATATAAAATGTACGGACGATTCTCTTGAAAAGAACAAGAAGTTTGCAGACGAAGACTTCTGACATGTGTGAATTGCCTGTACATTCATCAATACGACTGAACTTCCTGGATCGAGTCACTTCCTTTGCTTAACAGGAAACTGAACATACTATATCAAAATAAAAGTGCACAGCTGAGAGCTTGTAAATATTAACCACTAGGGGGCAACCACTACTACAATGCCACAGTATAACTGCAACAGAACACACACACACACACACACACACACACACACACACAGACACACACACACAGACACACACATACAGTGGCTGAAATGAGTGTCTCTATCCACTATAAATTTTTTTTATATTGGAATAAAATATATATACTCAAAACTACAGCACATTGCTTACTAAACTCTCTCATATTCTAATCCTCTCTACTGGCTTAAACACATATGGGCACAATATTGCAAAAGCAATCATTTGCTTTCATCAAAGATAAATCATAAGATCAATATCAACAATAACTTTCAGTGTCCCTCGCGCCATGAACTCACCCTGAGTTAACCTACACAGGTTCCAAACCAACTGCCAGCAAACACATTGAGAAACACATACAGAAAAAACACATACAGCTGGCCCAAACAGCCAATCACTGCACTTAGATAACCCAAACAGCCAATCATTGTGCTTAGCTGGCCCAACCAGCCAATCACTGCACTTAGATGACCCAAACAGCCAATCATTGTGCTTAGCTGGCCCAACCAGCCAATCACTGCACTTAGATGACCCAAACAGCCAATCACTGTGCTTAGCTGGCCCAAACAGCCAATCACTGCACTTAGATGACCCAAACAGCCAATCACTGTGCTTAGCTGGCCCAAACAGCCAAACAGCCAATCACTGCACTTAGATGACCCAAACAGCCAATCACTGTGCTCAGCTGGCCCAAACAGCCAATCACTGCACTTAGATGACCCAAACAGCCAATCACTGTGCTTAGCTGGCCCAAACAGCCAAACAGCCAATCACTGTGCTTAGCTGGCCCAAACAGCCGATCACTGCACTTAAATGACCCAAACAGCCAATCAATGTGCTTAGCTGGCCCAAACAGCCAATCACTGGACTTAGATGACCCAAACAGCCAATCACTGTGCTTAGCTA
This sequence comes from Ilyophis sp. 1 JC-2022, assembly GCA_022702515.1. Classification (NCBI taxonomy): domain Eukaryota; kingdom Metazoa; phylum Chordata; class Actinopteri; order Anguilliformes; family Synaphobranchidae; genus Ilyophis; species Ilyophis sp. 1 JC-2022. The sequence goes on from CM040401.1 coordinate 77,947,870, forward strand.
GCCCAAACAGCTGTCTCTATAGGGCCCCCCACCTGCCACTACAAGCATATTTAAATATCCTCTGTGTCACACAAAAACCTTGCATTTCTGGGTGTCTGCGTGTGGATGCATGTGTTTGTGTGTGTGTGTGTGTGTGTGTGTGTGTGTGTGTACACACGTGGGTTTGTACATGTGTGCGTGTAAGCAGACTAAGCAAACTGTGATACACACAAACACACACTCATATATACACACACACACACACACTCATATACACACACACACACACACACACACTCAAATACACACACACACACACACACAAACACACACACTCATATACACACACACGCAAATACACACACACACACACACACTCAAATGCACACACACAGGCACAAATACACACATACAGGCACACACACTCAAACACACACACACACACAGATAAATACCCAATCCACTTCAGCTACAAACAAAATGATCAAAACAAACCGTGTAAACCGTTTTTATTCTCCCGTGAAATCCATCAGCAGCCTCTTGTGTTTTGACAAGAGAGAGAGGAGCGTGTGAATGGAGCCTTCCTCGCTGAGAGGCTGTGTGGAATTACAATCAGCGAGTCCTTCAATCCAGAGTGTCCTTCAGCCATCGCTGAGACCACAGACTCTATAAACACACCAGATATTCAGCCCCTGCATTCATTCTGTCCCTCTCTGCTACTGAACTATACAAGGTTCCAGTGCTGTATTACAGTACAGAACTGTAACAGAACGTAAGAATGTTTATGATGTCATAGAAGGGTGCAGGACAGTACATTAACAGAATGTAAGAATGTTTATGATGTCATAGTGCAGCCTATCCTGTGTTACTTCTGTCCCTCTCTGTTTCTCAACTACAGAAGGTTCTGGTTGGAATAAGGAGTTTTTGGTTCTGTATTACAGTACAGAACATCCATCGCCACAATATAGTGCTTGGCCACTCCCCTTAATGAGCTTGTTAGAAGATGTGTACAAAGGGGTTCAGGCTTCAACTGCAGGTTCGAAGAACTCGCAATGCTATGAGTTGAGTATCTGTGGAGCATAAAGAATCTTTGCTGTGACCTTAAAGAATGCCTGGCCTTTAAAGAGGCTCTGACAGAGGAACGACACAATCACCTGCACTCTCAAACACAGGTAAGAGCCTGACATCCGCTGATGGAATCTTAGAAATCATCAGTGTCTCACAAAAACCTCTCATCTCCAAAAAAAATTCAATTCTCAGGAACAACAAAAAATGCTTATCTTTCCATTTCCCAGCGTGGCATTATGGATTCGTCACATAGAGTTTTGAACCAACTTTATTAGTTGGTTGATTTAAGATAAACAGACAGTACATACAGCTGAGTGAACTTTCAAATTGTTAAAACGACAAAAAAATAGGCCTGTAAGGTGTTTTCTGGAGATAAGGCCGCCTTACAGAATATCAAACTAGTGATTAGATAAAGATTTTGTGGAGAAATTTCAGAGGATGAAAATAAAACATGCTTTTCTTCAGAAACACCACAGGCTGTCTGTGTATTTCAGACTAAGGTCTGGAATCAATCAACATTTGTCCTTAATTTCGATGATTAAATGCAATCGGTCACAATCGGTCACGCCTCTTAGTTTGGCGAATTTAGCAATCGACAAAATTAACAACCACCAAAATTAACTTTGGCCATGCTGTGTGTTTAGACAAAATGTTTTGCTTACATTTATTTAGAATCCAAATGAATAAAGACAACTGGATTGAGTCCAGTCCTAAATGTGTAAGGAGCCGTGTATGTCCAGTGCAAATGAAAGCCGAAGCAAAGGAATGTCAGTCTAAGCGACGGGTATAATTGTACCAGCAGAAGGTGTGATTTCGCAGAGAGAAATTCCCAGCATACCCGTCGCAGTGACCTCCACATGATAAAGCATCGCGAACGCCTGGATAAAGTGCCTAATTAAACGTTCCGCTGCTAACGAGGAGCCCGTGATAGCACACGCGCTAATTAGCTCCCTCTGCTCCCCTCTGTACGTGCCGTTCTGCCCAATGGAGGTCAGGTTAACCACAATGCATCAGTAAACACAGAGGGGGAAAAGCACACTGATGCATTGTGGTTATCCTGACCTCGGTATCACATTTCATTACATTTAGCAGACTCTTTTATCCAGAGCGACTTTTTAGCATTTTTGACATATTATCCATTTACACAGCTGGATATATATTGAAGCGATTCAGGTTAAGCACCTTGCTTTTGGCCGGTAACCAACCAGGTTGTGTTATATTGTAAAAGGTAATGTGGCCGGTAACCAACCAGGTTGTAATATATTGTAAAAGGTAATGTGGCCGGTAACCAACCAGGTTGTAATATATTGTAAAAGGTAATGTGGCTGGTAGACTGTCGAAAATGACTGGTGATTTTTATAATCCACAAGCCACTCTGGCCAGTGGGTGAAAAAGTTAATTTCATACCCTGCCAGGCCAGCCAGCGGGAAACAATATCGCAACTCTTCCAAACGCTGAAGTAAGGTTATGGAAGGCTATGATGAATAACAAAGCCATGACATCATTCTTCAGCGTTTATTTTAACCGCCCTAAATCGCCTCTTTCCATCAGTGTTATAGATTGGTCTGTGGTTTAGATTGGTCTGTGTTATAGATTGGTCTGTGGTTTAGTTTGGATTTGCGTTTTTTTTTCCCCCACAAGAAAACATTTTTATGGATGTGCTTGCAACTTTACAAAATCACACTAACACAGCTTTTTCACAATGTTCACCACAGTGTGTGTGTGTGTGTGTGTGTGCGTGTGTGTGTGTGTGTACGTGTGTATATGTATATGTGCGTGTTTGTGTGCGTTTGGGTGCACGTGTGTCTGTACGTATATGTGTGTGTTTGGGTGCACGTGTGTCTGTACGTATATGTGTGTGTACGTGTGTCTGTACGTATACGTGTGTGTTTGCGTGGTGGCGTTAGTCACAGACCAGGTGCTGTTCCCTAACACATTAAAACACACCTGACATCCCCATGAGAAGAGTCCATCTCCATCCCCTCAGTGAGGATACAGATCAGATACACCGCCCTGCTCTCTCTCTGCACTCACACCCTGAGGACTATAATAGCAGCGCTGTCTGTGAGACATACCAGCCTTCATTTATAACACATACTAGTCCCAACAGAGAGAGGGAGAGGGAGAGAGAGAGAGGGGGAGAGGGAGAGAGAGGGAGTGAAGGAGGGATGGAGAGAGGGGAGAGAGACAGAAGAGAGAAGACAGAGAAACAGCAGCGTCAGAGACAGACAGAGAGAGAGAGTGAGGCAGGGAAAAAGGGAGGGGGAGAGAAAGAGGGAGTGAAGGAGAGAGGAAGAGAGGGAGGGGAGAAAGAGAGAGGAAGAAACAGCAGCGTCAGAGACAGACAGGAACAGCAGCGTCAGAGACAGACAGAGAGAGAGAGTGAGGGAGAGAAAGAGGGAATGAAGGAGAGAGGAAGAGAGGGAGGGGAGAAAGAGAGAGGAAGAAACAGCAGCGTCAGAGACAGACAGAGGAACAGCAGCGTCAGAGACAGACAGAGGAACAGCAGCGTCAGAGACAGACAGAGGAACAGCAGCGTCAGAGACAGACAGAGGAACAGCAGCGTCAGAGACAGACAGAGGAACAGCAGCCTCAGAGACAGACAGAGGAACAGCAGCGTCAGAGACAGACAGAGGAACAGCAGCCTCAGAGACAGAGGAACAGCAGCCTCAGAGACAGACAGAGGAACAGCAGCGTCAGAGACAGACAGAGGAACAGCAGCGTCAGAGACAGACAGAGGAACAGCAGCGTCAGAGACAGACAGAGGAACAGCAGCGTCAGAGACAGACAGAGGAACAGCAGCGTCAGAGACAGACAGAGGAACAGCAGCGTCAGAGACAGACAGAGGAACAGCAGCGTCAGAGACAGACAGAGGAACAGCAGCGTCAGAGACAGACAGAGGAACAGCAGCGTCAGAGACAGACAGAGGAACAGCAGCGTCAGAGACAGAGGAACAGCAGCGTCAGAGACAGACAGAGGAACAGCGGCGTCAGAGACAGACAGAGGAACAGCAGCGTCAGAGACAGACAGAGGAACAGCAGCGTCAGAGACAGACAGAGGAACAGCAACGTCAGAGACAGACAGAGGGAAGAAACTGAGATGCCCTGTGGTGATTTAGTCCCAAATTGAGCAGCATGTTGTAACCCCCCCCCATCAACCCCGACTTTCATCAGCCACACTGTGCAGGACAGCCAGGGCGGGGAGCAGAGGTACCCATCACCCAAAACCTGTCTATCTGTCTGCTCCATGACATGTTCCTCTCTCTCCCTCTCTATCTCGGTCTCTGTTTATCTGTTAATTAATAATGTTGAAGGATTCATAAATAGGTGGTGCTTACAGGATTGCTTGTGTTCAGTAGAGGAAGAAAGATTGGTTATAAATATTTGAGTTTTGTTATTGAATAAGTTTTATTTGTGCGTTTGTTGGTTTTCTGATTTTTTCTGACCACTGTTTTTGATGGTGGTGGTTTCTTTTAGTTTTTCTGCTAGCTGGATGAGAATGCAAAAGTAACCCAAGATAATTTTGTTTTGAACTAGTGACGAATAAAACGGGGTTTTAAAAGTCAAAGTCTCTATCTCGGTCTCAATCTCTCTCTCCTTCTCTCCCCTTCTCTCCCCTTCTCTCCCCTTCTCTCTCCTCTCTCCTTCTCTCTCCTTCTCTCTCCTTCTCTCTCCCCTTCGCTCTCCTTCTCTCCCCTTCTCTCCCCTTCTCTCTCCGCTTATCTCTCCCCTTCTCTCTCCTTCTCTCCCCTTATCTCTCTCCTTCTCTCCCCATCTCTCTCCTTCTCTCTCCTTCTCTCCCCTTCTCTCTCCCCTTCTCTCTCCTTCTCTCTCCTTCTCTCTCCTTCTCTCTCCTTCTCTCTCCTTCTCTCCCCTTCTCTCTCCGTCTCTCCCCTTCTCTCCCCTTCTCTCCCCTTCTCTCTCCTTCTCTCTCCTTCTCTCCCCTTCTCTCCCCTTCTCTCTCCGTCTCTCTCCTTCTCTCCCCTTCTCTCTCCGTCTCTCTCCGTCTCTCCCCTTCTCTCTCCTTCTCTCCCCTTCTCTCCCCTTCTCTCCCCTTCTCTCTCCGTCTCTCCCCTTCTCTCCCCTTCTCTCTCCTTCTCTCTCCTTCTCTCCCCTTCTCTCTCCTTCTCTCTCCTTCTCTCTCCTTCTCTCCCCTTCTCTCCCCGTCTCTCTCCTTCTCTCTCCTTCTCTCTCTTTCTCTCAGATTGTTACTCATGTGGATATAGGCCGTGTTCCACACACTCCAGCCGAGTGTGTGAACGTGTGAGACCAAATGTTTAGCTACATCTCTCAGACGTGTTCATCATACGCCTGCCCCCCACAGTCACCTGTTCCATTTCATTAATTATTATTTATCATTTTATTCAATTAATTCTAGCGTTAAGACTACAGTGTTTAAGAAAACATTTTGCACTTTCAGTTCCATTGCGAACAGAAAGAGAACGGGGACTACACGCTTCATAAGGCACATTAGCAAAACGCTGTTATGTTCTCTACTGTTTAATTTAACTGGGCAAACACGATTTGAAACATCAAACCCAGAAACGTGCAAATATTTGCCTGTACGGCAGCTACGCTCAAACAGCACTGTGAAATATCCCCTGCAGAAGAGCAGAGGCTGACACCGGAGACGGCCGAGCCCCACAGTCTGGAGGCAGGTAGGTGTGACCGGGGGGGGTGGGGGGGGTGATATATCACTCATCCTGAGAGGCAAGCGCGCCGTCAAATTTCGTGATCCTACTGGTACCGGCGTCTAACACAAAACTATTTCCTGCCTGCGCAAAAATACGTTCTTCATGAAATTTAAATATACTGCTAATATGTTAATAACAAATTATTAAATATTATAACATATATTGAAGGAAATAAAATATATTATCAGGAAATTGTAACACACCACAATTTATGGGTGAATATAGAAATTATTGCTGCTTTCCTATGCTGCAAATACAAATAAATAAATACATTAGATTCAAATATATTTATCAGTATAATTTACACATATTAGTCTTCATATATTTCCACATATATTACAAGATATTTCTGTATATTCCATTTCTGTAAGTGGTGGTGGACTGGGGGCATGGTGTAGTGGACGGGGCTAATCACACTGGAGTGACAGGTGATGTCATGAGAGGAGAAGGACTGATGCACACTGTGCCACACCCCCAAATCCTCCAATAAGGTCACAGCTCTCCCCCTCTGACGGCTGCATTCACAACATTGACAAAGCCAGAGGCCAGCTGTCAATCAACTGCTGCTCAACAGGGGGTGGGGAGGGGTGCCGGTCAGACAGACAGACAGACGGACGGCATCATAGGAGCTCGAGGACAGACTGCTCTTACCCTGAGAGAAGGCCTCTTCTCGCGGCTCCGAGCGGACGAATCTAACGAAAGTGAGGATGATGATGATGACAAAGGGGACGACATCCGACCACGTGACCCGCATGGCAGTCACAGTCCTGGCATCACTCTCTGTACAGGTCCCACTCAGTCTGAGACAGACAAAGACATACAAACACCAGTAAGGTTAGAATAAAAACATAGAAAATTGATAGAAACCATTCAAAAATTGATAGAAATACATTTCTTCTGATCTATAGTCAGCAACATTGCAAAAAAAATTTAATAAATAAATATAATTTATTATTATTTTTATTTTTTTAATCAATGGAAACTCACCGTCCACAAACAGACAGACAAACACCAGTAAGGTTAAAATAAAAACATAGAAAATTGATAGAAATACAGGTAGACAGACAAATCAAATTTAGGCAAGAATAAAATTCTATAAATTTAGCAGACACACAGAAGAGCCAGAAATCATTTATAGGTGCTTCCCGAATGGTCAATGTAGAAAAATGGGTTCAGAGCCTGACAGAACTACCAATGGACCGAAACGCACAACAAGGAAACACTAAAGATCAAAAAGCAATCAGCCAATGAGATGGTTTTAGAAAGAGGTTTTGTTCAGTGTGAGCTATCGAGCTTTACAGCGCCTGTTGATCGATGGCTGCTTTAGTCTTACAGAATGAGCATGTTAGAGTCTTGAGTTGAAAGGAGCAATAGATCCATACAACCACAACAGTCATTAAACCTGTAATCCACGGCTTTAGTGTGGATTACACTCGGTAACATTTGTTGTGATCTTTACTCAGCAACATTCCAAAAAAAAGAAAGAAAAGAAGATTTTCACCTGTATTCACTTATCGGCCGTCACAGTTTAGACCTGAACTGGGTTAAATACAGGTGATCAGTGCACTCAACTGGGTTTAATACAGGTGAACAGTGATCTGAACTGGGTTTAATACAGGTGAACAGTGATCTGAATGGAGTTTAATACAGGTGAACAGTGATCTGAATGGAGTTTAATACAGGTGAGCAGTGATCTGAACTGGGTTTAATACAGGTGAACAGTGATCTGAATGGAGTTTAATACAGGTGAACAGTGATCTGAATGGAGTTTAATACAGGTGAACAGTGATCTGAACTGGGTTTAATACAGGTGAGCAGTGATCTGAACTGGGTTTAATACAGGTGAACAGTGATCTGAACTGGGTTTAATACAGGTGAACAGTGATCTGAACTGGGTTTAATACAGGTGAACAGTGATCTGAATGGAGTTTAATACAGGTGAGCAGTGATCTGAACTGGGTTTAATACAGGTGAACAGTGATCTGAACTGGGTTTAATACAGGTGAGCAGTGATCTGAACTGGGTTTAATACAGGTGAGCAGTGATCTGAACTGGGTTTAATACAGGTGAGCAGTGATCTGAACTGGGTTTAATACAGGTGAACAGTGATCTGAACTGGGTTTAATACAGGTGAGCAGTGATCTGAACTGGGTTTAATACAGGTGAGCCGTGATCTGAACTGGGTTTAATACAGGTGAATAGTGACCTGAACTGGGTTTAATACAGGTGAGCCGTGATCTGAACTGGGTTTAATACAGGTGAGCCGTGATCTGAACTGGGTTTAATACAGGTGAACAGTGACCTGAACTGGGTTTAATACAGGTGAGCAGTGATCTGAACTGGGTTTAATACAGGTGAACAGTGATCTGAACTGGGTTTAATACAGGTGAGCACTGACCTGAACTGGGTTTAATACAGGTGAGCACTGACCTGAACTGGGTTTAATACAGGTGAACCGTGATCTGAACTGGGTTTAATACAGGTGAACAGTGATCTGAACTGGGTTTAATACAGGTGAACAGTGATCTGAACTGGGTTTAATACAGGTGAGCAGTGATCTGAACTGGGTTTAATACAGGTGAACAGTGATCTGAACTGGGTTTAATACAGGTGAACAGTGACCTGAACTGGGTTTAATACAGGTGAACAGTGATCTGAACTGGGTTTAATACAGGTGAACAGTGATCTGAACTGGGTTTAATACAGGTGAATAGTGACCTGAACTGGGTTTAATACAGGTGAGCCGTGATCTGAACTGGGTTTAATACAGGTGAGCCGTGATCTGAACTGGGTTTAATACAGGTGAACAGTGATCTGAACTGGGTTTAATACAGGTGAGCCGTGATCTGAACTGGGTTTAATACAGGTGAGCCGTGATCTGAACTGGGTTTAATACAGGTGAGCCGTGATCTGAACTGGGTTTAATACAGGTGAGCCGTGATCTGAACTGGGTTTAATACAGGTGAACAGTGATCTGAACTGGGTTTAATACAGGTGAGCCGTGATCTGAACGGGGTTTAATACAGGTGAGCACTGATCTGAACTGGGTTTAATACAGGTGAGCCGTGATCTGAACTGGGTTTAATACAGGTGAGCAGTGATCTGAACTGGGTTTAATACAGGTGAATAGTGATCTGAACTGGGTTTAATACAGGTGAGCAGTGATCTGAACTGGGTTTAATACAGGTGAACAGTGATCTGAACTGGGTTTAATACAGGTGAGCAGTGATCTGAACTGGGTTTAATACAGGTGAGCAGTGATCTGAACTGGGTTTAATACAGGTGAGCAGTGATCTGAACAGGGTTTAATACAGGTGAGCAGTGATCTGAACAGGGTTTAATACAGGTGAGCAGTGATCTGAACTGGGTGTAATACAGGTGAGCAGTGATCTGAACAGGGTTTAATACAGGTGAGCCGTGATCTGAACTGGGTTTAATACAGGTGAGCAGTGATCTGAACTGGGTTTAATACAGGTGAGCAGTGATCTGAACAGGGTTTAATACAGGTGAGCAGTGATCTGAACTGGGTGTAATACAGGTGAACAGACCGGTACAGGTTAAATTAAAGCTGAATCTGTATAGATATAAGGACAGACAAACAGACGGACAGAGCAGAGACGTGTCTGGGACAGACAAACAGACGGACAGAGCAGAGGCGTGTCTGGGACAGACAAACAGACGGACAGAGCAGAGGCGTGTCTGGGACAGACAAACAGACGGACAGAGCAGAGGCGTGTCTGGGACAGCTGTTATTAGCAGTGCGCTCAAGCAGGTCTATTCTAACAGGCAGTCACTGAACACACAACAAGCTGAGATTTAATGAGAAATCATAACCGCGTTTAGGGCACAGCAAGAGGCTTTCTGCATCTATTATTCCAACATCAACATCAACGCTCATAGTTTAGAATGAAGTGTGAAAGCATAATTATGCAATGCATTTACTGTGAGTTTTCATAAATAGCTGTGAAAGTCTAATCCATGGTGGGTAATTCCATTCCTGGAGGGCCAATATTTTACCAGTTTTTGTTTCCACCATTTACCCCTGGCTCAATAAGCTAATTAGCTCAACACACCAACGACGGACGGACGGACGCACGCACGCACGCACGCACGGACGGACGCACGCACGCACGCACGCATGCACGCCTCCTTAATCACAGTAAAGATGAATTCTGCAGTAATGAGGATGAAAGCGGGCAGCTCAGCTGAGCACAGCGCCCCCCACAGGCCAGACTGAGGGTGCTTGGGGCTGGCAGGAATGCTGTCTGTCTGTCTGTGGGCTTGAAGCCACTAGACCAGCCATCTGTGGAACAACCTGTTCCTCCCCCTGTAAAAACACTTTAATTAGAGCCCAGAATCTTCTCCCTCTGGCTCTCTGTCTCTCCCTCTGCCTCTCTCTCTTCTCCTCTCATTCTCTCTCTCTGTCTGCCTTTCCCTCACTCTCTTTCTTTCTGCCCTTCCTCCTTCTGTCCATCCATCCCGTCTATTCACATCCTCTTATAACTCTCTCTCCCTCTTTCCCTACCCACTCTCTCCGTCCCTTTCTTCTCTCTCCCTCTTTCCCTACCCACTCTCTCCGTCCCGTTCTCCTCTCTCTCTCTCAGACAGACGTAAAGCTGGCACAGTTGAGCGCCACCCTGTCCCAGACCAGCTTCGAAATGTAGCGATGCCAGGGAAAGTGAATTAGCTTTACTTGCATTGAAATAAAGCAGACTGCTCTCAAAAGGTATTTGTAAAAACATGTGCTCACAATCGTATTTTGTTCTATTAGACACACACACACATTCTGTACACAAACACGCAATTTGCCAGCTAGTTACAGATCAAAACAAATCAGTCTTTTAATGCAAAATGTTAACATTTTAAACACCTAATGCAGTGATCTATCAGGGGAAAGGGAAAAAGCTACAAAAATCTACATCCTGGTTGTTGGATCTACAAGCATCATGTTGGCTGCTGTCTGGGACACCAATGCCTCCCTCCAAGAGCATTTACACAAACATTTTGGTTGAAAGCCAGATGCAGAGGGAAGCACGTGTGTAACACGTGTGTAACACATGAAGCACACAGTCTGCACTGTAAACAGAGCTTCTCTTAGTGAGAACAGTCACCGGCGAGCAAAAGCATCCTTTTCACAGAGTCACCGTTAGCAGCCAGCTACACAGAAATAGCGATCGTCATGGCGATGACGACGGCAAAACTTCCGACAACCCTTCTGACTCAGCTGGACTGGCAGCGTGTAAAGTTCAATAAATTAATCTGTTTCAGGTCAGCAGCAGTTAACGCATTGAATAGAAAAGTGCTGATCAATTACCATTACCAAATCAATTACAGATCAACCAATTACCATTACCAAATCAATTACAGATCAACCAATTACCATTACCAAATCAATTACAGATCAACCAATTACCATTACCAAATCAATTTTAGATTAATTACACTCCGGACTGCATCACATGGCAAATTAACATGGTCGAGGGCATGGTGTTAGAAGTAGCGCTAGCACTGGATTCCAAGGAATATTTATATTAATATTTAATGAATGTGTTTAAAGTTTCCTAAATTCATCTACAAATTAATTCAATGACTCTTTATCTTTCCATTGGGTGCCTACACAAATAAATTTTATTCTAAAGTTGATGAAAACTCTATATATAGATATTAAGCGAGACTCTCTCTCCATCCCATTCCCTCTCCCTAGCAAAAAAATGACCTTTCTCAAACACATTTGTTATTTAAATAGGGTTCACCACATCAGGACTGATTCATATGCAAGCTGGGTTATAATTGCCGATCTTGTAAGGATCTCATTGGCTGTCCTTCCCCTGCCTGTCTGCACTGCGGAGTGCTAAACGCATTCAAAGAAAACTTTTTAATCACTGCGTCTGCTACCGTTAGCGCTGTTGCTACAGTATGCAGCCCACTGCATACTGCCTCTGCTACAATTAGCACTGCTGCTATATAGCCCACTGCATACTGCATTTTCTACAATTAGCACTGCTGCTATATAGCCCACTGCATACTGCATTTTCTACAATTAGCACTGCTGCTATATAGCCCACTGCATACTGCCTCTGCTACAATTAGCACTGCTGCTATATAGCCCACTGAATACTGCATTTTCTACAATTAGCACTGCTGCTATATAGCCCACTGAATACTGCATTTTCTACAATTAGCACTGCTGCTATATAGCCCACTGCATACTGCATTTTCTACAATTAGCACTGCTGCTATATAGCCCACTGCATACTGCATTTTCTACAATTAGTACTGCTCCTATATAACCAACTGCATACTGCCTCTGCTACAATCACCAGAAAGGATATTGCATGACTTATAATCAATATACAGTACGGCCAAATACTTCCATTTTCAAAAACTGCACATTTTTTTTCTTTACGTTTTTAAGAAAATGCAAATGCGAAATATGGTTATCATTATGTTTTCCAAAAAGTCCACATATTAACAAAATATTGCAGTACACACACAAAGCCATGGAATAGCCAGCAGGATCACCAGATTTCAGGAGAGCGCTCTGATCTTTGAATCAAAGTTAAAAACCCAGGTTATAATGAATACAACAGAGTTTTTCACAGTCCAAAATGGATTACAGATAAATGAGCTACACCATTTTGGTTATGGCACACATTGTGCGAAATTGTGCAAAATGGCAAGGTTCCATAAAAGTCAATATGATTTAAGTTTTACAATTAAATGAGATAATTTGTCAACCTGTGGTCCCCAAAAAGCTCTCCAAACACAGCACAGCACAGTGAATCTTGTATTCCACCAGAGCCCCATTAGCCAGAAATGAGTCCAGGTATATACAAATGGGATATAAAATCAAATGTCCTCCAGTTTCCTAGATGAAATAAAAACACACCTGCATAATAATCAACAACAAACTAATCCTCATCTTGTTATCTATCTATGTTATCCCTCCCTCATGTTACATCAGGCATAAATTGCTCATTTGTTTACCTGCACAGCCTGCTGTACTGCATACAGAACAATTTACTCATGTGGAACAATAACTACTAAACAAACACTTCAGACGCCATTTCATTCAAAAGAAACTTGGAACAGCTCATCTAATTGCTAACAGATTGCGAGCTGCTATGTGTAATTTTGCTGGCTAGCGTGGCATTGTTACAATATAGTAATGTTAGTTATATTAATTAAATTCAGAGGGATTAGTTTTATACATAAGTGAATTCACAGTGGTATAACGTTACCGGCAAAGAAATGTGTTACCTTACACCACTTTGCATAAACCTCTGCAATCAAGTACAAAACCCCTTTGGCTAAAATACGCGAAGCCACGGGATTGGTACTCCAGCAACTGGATGAGTTTCACAACGCCAAACTGAACACAGCCAAACTACTCATGATGAAGTGCAGAAAAGCACAAGTCGGTTTAATAATTAGAAAAGCTACAGCCGTATGAAAGTTTTAAAGTATTTTTCTAGAAGCCTAAATGTAAAACGATTTTTCAAACTAAAGTTTTGTGAAAGACATTTAAGCAGAACAGTTTACCAGCACATTGTTTATGGTGTGACATCAAGCTGCAGCACATGTTTGGGAATTAGGTCGTAGTTTCCAACGTTATTTTGGAAAACTATTTTAAGTTTTAACTCAAAGTTTTGGGCTTAAAAACCACTTTCCCAGAAGAAATTTATATATTTTAAAGATATTTAATCAAAATATTGAGGCGAGCAGTTTATTATATATTATTAAATTAATGAAATATATAGTTTAATTTAACTTTGGCATTAAGAAGTTAATCTCCATCTTTTTCATCTCTCCTGGCCCACAGCTAGCTTCACACAGATGGGGCGGCAGTGTGGTATAATGGTTAAGGAACTGGGTTTGTAACCGAAAGGTTGCAGGTTCGATTCCCAGGTGCGACACTGCTGTTGTACCCTTGAGCAAGGTACTTCACCTGCATTGCTTCAGTATATATCCAGCTGTATCAATGGATACTATGTATAAATGCAAAAATAAATGATGTGTAAGTCGCTCTGGATAAGAGCGTCTGCTAAATGCCTATAATGTAATGTAATGGTGGAAGGGAGGATTGTCCTTTTTAACTCACTTTATATGTATATACAGTATATATATTTATTTCAGCTGAATTGTGTTCTCTGCTGAAGGGACACACGCTCGGCGGTGAAGCTAATTGACAGGTCTGAAGCCTGGTGCCCGTGATATGAAGGGTTTTACTGTAACAAGGACAAAGCAGCCCTGCAGGAGGACGTACCTCCTGCCTGACCCGCACACTTACACATACCTCCTGCCTGACCCGCACACTTACTTTCAGTAGAACAGAATGCCGAAGGGAGAGAGGGACGTACCTCCTGCCTGACCCGCACACTTACCTTCAGTAGAACAGAATGGCGAAGGGAGAGAGGGACATACCTCCTGCCTGACCCACACACTTACTTTCAGTAGAACAGAATGGCGAAGGGAGAGAGGGACATACCTCCTGCCTGACCCGCACACTTACCTTCAGTAGAACAGAATGGCGAAGGGAGAGAGGGACATACCTCCTGCCTGACCCACACACTTACTTTCAGTAGAACAGAATGGCGAAGGGAGAGAGGGACATACCTCCTGCCTGACCCGCACACTTTACTTTCAGTAGAACAGAATGGCGAAGGGAGAGAATACCTCCTGCCTGACCCGCACACTTACTTTCAGTAGAACAGAATGATACCTCCTGCCTGACCCGCACACTTACTTTCAGTAGAACAGAATGGCGAAGGGAGAGAGGGAAAGAAAAAGAAAAGGGGGAAAGACAAGATACAGAAAGATGGGAGGATGAGAGAAAGATAGAGGAGAGATATAAACAGTGAGAGAAGAGAGAGAGAGGAAGGAGATACGTATGTGGGAGAAACCCTTCACTTCTAGCTTTACTAAAATCAAGATAAACAGTGAGAGAAGGGAGATAGAGGAAGGAGATACGTATGAGGGAGAAACCCTTCCCTTCTACCTTTACTAAAATCAAGTCAACATGTATTTCTATTGCACATTTTTACAAACATTTGTCACAATGCTCTTCACAGTAAACCCTGGCCTCTATGCGGTGACTGATGTCACTTCCTCTTAAGTGAAACTAACAGGAAGTGGCAGCACAGATTAAATGGCTCAGGTCCACGGTGGCTTTACCCTTCTCTCAGAGTAAGGCTCTCAGAGGTTCACAGCTACACCGTCCTTCAACCTCTCCAGGCGATCCCGGGTACGACCATTCACTCTTTATTTAGGAAAAAAAAACAAGAGTCCACAGCCCAGGTCCTGGAGAGACGGGGCTTGTGTGGGTTTTAATTTTCACCTAGAAATTAGCAGCCAATCCAGAGCCAAACTGTATAATCGGCCACTTTAATTGGTTTGATAAGTGCTGAGTGACAATAAGAGCCAGACCCTGTCGTTCTCCAGAACACAATGCGGCTCTTCAGTAACGGATCTGGGGACCCACCAGGGAACCCTGTTCTAAACAGCTCTGTACACCAATGCTGGTTCTCTCCTATAAAGCTCAACAAAAAAATAAACAACTAAAAACATTTTCACCAGGCATACATGTAGATTCTGCAGCTGCACCTCACAAATGAACTCCTTTGTGCAGATGCATAGTGAAGGTGGTGCCGACGCCACCTTTTTGCTCAACTGAGACATTCGTTGCTCCTGCAGCCAAACTATTAGGGGAAATAACTTTATTGGTAGATGATTCGAGACAACTCTGCTGAATAGTTGATTAAGTGTCACTATTTTCCCGTAGCGAGTCCATTTAACAAGCACCCCCCCCCCCCCACCCAGTCTATATCTATACCTACCCAAGCGTGACATAGTGGACAATAGCGTCTTTGTGTGAGTTCATAAATATATTTATTCATCATTGGAATTCCGTCATAGCAACAAGATAAACCCAACAATAGCCTGATTGTATGCCAAAAACGCAGTGAAAAGCCCTGCTCACTCAGATGCAAAATAAACGTGAAATTATTGTCTCATTGTACCATGTATTCTACAATGAATATTAAAAATTCAGTGGTCATTTATTGTCTGGTACAATCCATTTTAGAAATATACAACACTTTATACTGCTATTACACTATCTGAAACATCGACTCGTAATACCCCCGTCTCTTTCATTACAGTTCGTTCTGGTTTAATTGTCGGCTCTTTTATCCAATAGAGTACATTATAACCTTAGCAGCGGTATATGTAACGTCTTATTTTGTGCTTTGAAAAATTAATTGCAGCCCAACATAACGGCAGTTTTCGTTTTCACGGTCTCATATTACGCAAGCTGTATAGAAAGCGCATTAGGGAGGGGAGTATTCCCTTTCGCGATATGTAAAAATGTTTGCGTCTAAAATGCTGTTGGTTTCGCTGGCTACATATGTACATTCGTTTTTTCACTCGAGCACCAATATTCCACTCGTCTTTCCAATATGATTGATAGGTCTATTGTTATTTTCGTATTTTGAGTGCATTTCACATACTGTAGTGGTAAATGGTAAATTGACTGCACTTATATAGCGCCTTTATCCAAAGCACTTTACAATGGCCTCTCACTCACCCGTTCACACACACATACACACACCAATGGCGGCAGCTGCATAGGGATTATGACATGTTTTGCATAGGGGTTTTGGACCCATAGATATCTACCCCCCTATACTGATGAAAATATAGTCATGCCCACTTGACAATCATGCAAAAGTGAGTTTTATGAGCCAAAACTGTTGATTTGTAGTTAAATATATAATTTATTTTATTTTTTAATAAAGTTCATGATCCAGGAAATGTATATATTTACCCGTTTCACTTATGCACCTCTCAGTGTTTTGTTGTAAACTAAAGAAAAACTTTCTTTTTTTTGTTGTTGCATTTTTCCAGTTTATTTTTTTTTGTGGCACTTTATTTTGACTTAAATAATGAAAATAAACAAATCTAAGTTCATACTGTAAATGGTACACCTGTCTTGTTTAATTTAAGCCATTTACCAAGTTTATGTGATGATCACACCTGGAGTTATAAAGCCTTAAACAGAGCACCCCCTAAATAGGTGAGAATTGATACAATTTGCCATCTGCGCAAAGCGGTTAATGTAATTTGAATTTGAACTCAAAATGTCCGATTTTCAAATGAATGATAGGGGTTCATTAAATAACTGAGTAAGAGCAGAGGTAAGGCAAGAAAACGCAGAAAATGGATCAGCCTCCACCACGCACCCCCGTTACACTCTGCTGCCCCCTAACACTCGGGACACCACTGGGAGGGAGGGGGGGTCCACGTATATCAAACACAGAGGTCACAGAAACACAGATATCCATGTTCGTAATGAACCGCTATAACAGACCAGTCGTGCGCGCACAGCCATGGGTATGAGGTATGAGCTGCTGAAGGCCGACGTCATGTTGGCACCATTAAATCCGTTATTCCTCCTTTCCCAGCAAGCACATGTCATACGAGACTACACAACACCTGGATCTACCTGTAATCAACATCATTTCACAGGCAATCAGTAAAACCCCCAAAAGAAAACAACATCATCGAACAAGCCATGAAACAGAAAATAAAATGGAGACGACTGATTTGTTGAATATATGAATGGATGCATCACCTATTCCTACACTGCAGTGACAGGGAATTTGGGAGACATTTTATATGCAGTTAAACATGTGTATGTTATTCATATATTCTCGATTTTGCGCTGTAAATTGCTGTTCAATCATATTTCACCCTGAACGCACGCATATTTTAAGGAGGCGGTGGCGGTAATTGAAGTATTTCTGATGTGACATTAGTTGGCATAATCCATATCGTCACCTTCTTAAAATAATCGCCTAAGTCATATTTTCAAGTTTTTCAGAAAACAGAATAAACTGAACCAAATACAGAATATATGATATTTGTTAATAATTTCACACAAAAAGGGTATATCAATAGATGACTATTGACTTACAAATAACGCTGTCTGTCAATTATGTAACATAAGAGGATTAAAGACTAAATAACTACACAACATTTATAGCCTAGCCAAATATTGTAGTAAACATTATCACTTACCATTCGGGGACGAGTCCAGAATCATGGAAATGACTTCATTTATGTTGATTTTCTTTGTGCATCTTGAAGCAGCCGCCATATTAATAACTTGTAAAAATGCCTAAGTCAAAATTTATTGTGACTTAGGCAAACATACAAACAGCCTAAGAGCACTCTTGACTTAGGCGATTACATTACCGGGGTAAAACAGCATGATCCTTTCAATTAAGGATCTAGGCAACTTTACCAGAGGTAGCCAGCATCATGAAGAGCTGATTTAAGCAAAAATCTCATGTTCCTCAAAAAATGACTTAGGCGATTATTTTAAGAAGGTGACGATATGAAAGAATTTTCTGAAATGCTCATTCTGTGGTGAAAAACGTTATTTTCTCGCATTTGTAAAAGCTGCAGGTCCACTGACACAGTGCAGACGCTCAATACTAATCTAGGGCAGGAGGTGCACAACAAGGGCCGATCCGTTTCAGGATTCTGTGCCAACGTCTGCTCTTAATGATTTAATTAGCTCAATCATATCTTAAGTCTGAGATTTGTATGAGCACCAGCTAGTCGCAGACTGCAAGTGTCGCCTAAAGATTTTACTGTGATCAAGAACAGGAGTGACCCAGCATAGTTTATAGAATGGTCAGAAACATTACATTACATTATAGGCATTTAGCAGACGCTCTTATCCAGAGCGACTTACACAGCATTTCTTTTGCATTTATACTTACTTACTTACTTACGCCTACTACCCCTTCTGGGGCATAGGCCGTCAACAAGCGATCTCCAAGCATCTCTGTCTTGAGCTGTTCTCTCCAGTTGGTTCCATGTCATCTTCATGGTCTTGGTGTCTGCCTCCAGGTCTCTGCGCCAGGTGTTTCTTGGGCGACCCCTTTTTCGCTTGCCCTGCGGGTTCCATGTTAGGGCTTGTCTAATGATGGTACTTGCGGGCTTTCGCAGGGTGTGGCCTATCCAGCGCCATCGGCGTTTCTTTATTTCCTCTTCTGCGGGCAGCTGGTTTGTTCTCTGCCAGAGATCGCTGTTGCTGATGGTGTCTGGCCATCGGATGTGGAGGATCTTTTGCAGGCAGCTGTTAATGAAGACTTGCACTTTTTTGATGGTAGCAGCTGTAGTTCTCCACGTCTCTGCTCCGTATAGGAGGACTGCCTTGACGTTGGTGTTAAATAATCTGACTTTGGTGTTGGAGGTCAGTTCTTTTGAGCTCCAGATGTTCCGTAATTGCATGAATGCTGTACGTGCTTTCCTGATTCGTGCTCTAACATCAGCGTCTGTGCCACCCTGCTTGTCTATAACACTGCCAAGGTAGGTAAAGGCTTCCACTTCTTCCAATGCCTCGCCATCCAGCGTGATTGCGTTGGTATTTGCTGCGTTGGTCTTGAGGATCTTGGTCTTACCTTTGTGGATGTTGAGTCCGACTTGCGCCGAAGTGGATGCCACGTTGTTGGTCTTCTCCTGCATCTGTTGTTGTGTATGCGACAGTAGTGCCAGATCATCGGCATAGTCCAAGTCATCCAGTTGGGTCCAAGGTGTCCATTTATACATAGTATCAATTAATACAGCTGGATATATACTGAAGCAATACAGGTGAAGTACCTTGCTCAAGGGTACAACGGCAGTGTCTGACCTGGGAATCGAACCTGCAACCTTTCGGTTACAAATCCGGTTCCTTAACCATTATACCACACTGCCGCCTAAGATTACGAAACCTAAGATTACGATTAAGTCATTGGTTGGAACAAAAACCAGCACACAGACCGGCTCTCCAGGAAAAAATCTAAAACTTGATAAATTAATTTCAATTGCTGATTTTAAACATGTAATTCATGACTCAGTGACTGAAGTGTGCTCCTGCTTTTCACCCCTGCTCTGTTCATTCATTTCTGTTATTTTACTCTCTCATTAGCCTACCTAGTTAAATGTCTTGGTGGGAAACTTGTGTTTTATGTCAGGTCCCCCTTGTAAAAGAGATTTCGATCTCAATGGGGTATTCCTGGTTAAATAAAGGGTAAATAATTTTTTTTTAAATGATGCTCCTCCTAATTAAGGAAGGAGACCATGGCTCGACTCCAGGCCTCAATTGTGGGCGGAGTTTCAGAGCGTCTTGACGTTTTTTTTAAAGCATGTACATTGAGCAGGCACCCCGCTTCCTCACGTTCATCTCTCTTTCCTTCACTCTTTTGTCTCTTGTTTATCCCCCTCACACACTCACACAAAACCAAAAGAAGCCGTAAGGCAAGATGTGCGATGGATGGACTGTAGCCAATGGCACGTCTAGTTTTAAATGCATCTTACATCACAATTATCACCAGTTTCATACGGTATACCGAGCCCCGCGCTTTTATAGAGCAATAATTTAGAAAAAATGCATTAAGTTACACATTCTAATCATTCTAATATGACACATATATTCTAAATCGATTGAGGAGCACAAACAGCGGACAGGCAGGCATTGCATTTCCAAAAGGCGATCCTCCCTGCCTGTGATCCTATTCCGAGATTATCCCTGAGGTTAAATATCCATTCATCCATCCATCATCTAACCCGCTTATTCCTGGTCCAGGGGCTGGAGCCTACCCCAGCATGCATTGGATGAGAGGCAGGAATACACCCAGGACAGCTCGCCAATCCATCACAGGGGACACAGACCATTCTCTTACACTCCAGTTAGCCTAACCTGCATGTCTTTGGAGTGTGGGAGGAAACCGGAGTACCCAGAGAAAACCCACGTGGACACGCACAGAAAGGCCCTCGGCCGGGATTCAAACACGGTACCTTCTTGCTGTGAGGCGACATTGCCAACCACTGCACCCACCATACCGCCGAGGTTAAAAATACAGTGAGCACCATAATTCATTGGACAGTGACACATTGTTATTTTTGTTCTGTACTCCAGCACTTTGAGTTTGCAAGGATACAATGACAATGAGGTTGAAGTGCAGACTGTCAGCTTTAATTTTAGGGTATTTTCATCGATATCGGATGAACCGCCTAGAAATTATATTGGGGGGTGAGACTAGATTTAGTTGTAAATTACACTGGAACAGTATGAAACACATGATTGTCTAAATTATTATAAGTCATCAAGGGTCTGCCGTATCAAACAAGCCTTAAACCATCACTCTGCTGCCAGATATGCATGTATCCTTTCAAAATCAAAGTGCTAGAGTACAGGACCAAAATAACAAAACATGTGTCACTGTCCAATGAATTATGGTGCTCACTGTACGTCTTATAAAGTGGTAAGAATTCCCGAAGCTCCGTGATTTTGCACAGATGGGAAAAAATTATCCCGAGTAGAGGTAGCTGAGGGGTTACAGTATCCCCCTCATTCGTCAGGAATGGCGGTAAGACTCCGATTATGTACCCGAGCTGAGCCCTCTCCTGGCACAGCGACCACACACATTTATCATTCCTCAGTTTACCAGATCAGAGCAGCAGTGATGTAAAGGGTCTGTATCACCATAGACGCTGTGGAGGATTCTGTCAACTCAAGCAGACCATAGAAATCTGGCACTAAGAGGAAAGTCCATCAATCACCTTGTTACACAGCGGAATTTCACCTAACCTGGGTCAAATAGTTGTTTCAAATGCTTGAACCCTTTGTGTGGGTGTGTGCACTTATGTACGTGTGTGTTTGTGAGTATGTGTGTGTGTGAGTGTGTGTGTGTGTGTGTGTGTGTGTATGTGTGTGTGTGAGTGAGTATGTGTGTGTGTGTGTGTGTGTGTGTGTGAGTATGTGTGTGTGTGAGTATGTGTGTGTGTGAGTGAGTATGTGTGTGTGTGTGTGTGTGTGTGTGAGTATGTGTGGTGTGTGGGTGTGTACATGTGTGTGTGTGTGTGTGTGTGTGTGTGTGTGTGTGTGTGCGCGTATGCATCCGTGCATGGTTTTGGTGCCTTTATTTTGCTGATGTGTCATATTAATCAGGTGAATGCATTTATGTGTGTGTATTTTTGACAGCAAAAATAAAATAAAAAATAACTTAATTCTCTGGGCATTCAAATTTATTTTAAAATGGCTTATTTTTCCATGCTCAAATATTTTTTTCTTACCACACAGACTAGATATTAATTGTTTTATCATTATTTATTCTGGCCTACATTGTATCTTTGCGAGCTAGTTGGCAACCAATTACATACTCGTAAGGCTATGACGTAGCCGTCTTCACGTCACTTTCTGCACCATCCTCGTTGTGCGTGTGACTCCATGGACACGACTGCGCATGTGAGATGAGCACAAAATTAAAACTTCCTGCTTCGGATACGCTCCCCATTGGGTTCTATTGGCATCGCTGTTTCTTCCAAAAAAGTATATTTAAAAAACATATATTTAATTGAAAACCGTACAAAAAAAAATATATTAAATGTTTTACCTTAGCAACATCATTGATTTTTGTAAATATATGCTAATTCTGAATTTGATGCTGCAATACCCAACAATATCAAAAGACTCTTGATATCTTATTTTCTGGTACTCTTACAAGCAATACTATAACCTCTCTGCATTTGAATGGATCTCTATAGAAATTGGGGGTGGGACCAGATTAAGCTGTAAATTACACAGGAATAGCTAAATTGATTGGCTAAATGGCTGTAAGTCATCAAGGGTCTGAGGTATCAAACGAGCCTCAAACCATCACTCTGCTGCCAGATACGCAGTAGATATGGATGGATCACTTTAAGGGTTGTTTATCTGGACTCATTTTCCTATTGAACTCTATGGAAAAAAATAAGTCCCACCTTTTTTGGAATGTGTTGCAGGCATCAAATTCGGAATTAGCATATATTTACAAAAATCAATAAAGTTGATAAAGAAACACATTAAGTATCTTTTCTTTGTACTGTTTTCAATTATGTATAATAATTTACAAATCACTGCTTTATGCTTTTATGTGCATTTGACATACTGTCCCAACTTTTTTGGAATTGGGGTTTGTATATACTATAAGGTTTTACCCCACCCTCCCCAGGCAAGACAAACCTAACTCCCCCCGTTACAACCTCCTGGCCGTAGCCGGCTAACAATGTACCCCTGACCCAAAGCGGTCATCCCAAACCTGCAGGGACCCTCTGTAGATTTGGTGAGCGTGAACTGTCCGCAGGTAGGATCAATACCAGCCCCGGCGTTAGTGGACTTTATCGATCGCTTTAATTAGTCTGCGCTGAATGTTCTCTTGTGACTTTGGGTTTAATCAGAGAGGGCTATTGAAAGGGAGCGGGGCTTAGGGCATTGGTCCCTGGGGACCTGCGGTCTGGCCGGGTTTCTGGAGAGTTCCACCGCCACATGAGAGCGATATATGCCGTCTTTGCAGCTTGTTACACACTCACAGCATGCACACAGATACACACAAGTACACAGATGCACACACACATACACAGCATGCACACAAGTACACAGATGTACACACACACACACAGCATACACACACACACAGCATGCACACACAAGTACACAGATGTACACACACACAAGTACACATATGTACACACACACACACGCTTATGTTTCAATTCAAAACTCTTAACTACAAAGATCTGACTCAATACGAAACCTCAATATGAAAACTACCGTAGACGGACCATGTCTTCATTTAGCCTGATAATATCGGGCTGTTTAGAGAAGGAGACCAAACACATTTTCACAAAGACCAAAGTACACTGCAGGGAGAATCTCAGCAGCAATTTACACAGGATGTTTATTCTGGAAATAATGTATTTCAAACGTTTCAAACTTTCATAAGCAAATCACACATAGACACAAATACATGCAAGCACATGCACAGACACGCACAGACACACACATGCACACACATGCACACTCTGCATTATCTTTGCTAGATAGACAGATCACAGGTTCCCCAGTGATCATACATTTACATCAGACCATTACAGGACCTGGAGGGACCAACCCCAGAGGCACTGAGGTGTACCCCGAACCCAGCTGTCTGTCTGTCCACCGCCCCCCCGCCCCCCCCACCAGCAGTGCCACTGACAGACAGACAGACAGACAGATGACTAGGAAATGCTCTGTCACTGTGATGTCACGTCAATGGAGCTAATAGAGTGAAATGGGATGTAGAGACTGGGATGGGAAAGATGGGGCCTGTCCTTTGAGCATATCAATGGATGACAGGAGACTTGTGGCAGCAGGTTGGGGGGGGGGGGGGGGGGCATTAAAACATGGATTATTTTTTGTTTATTTGCCAGGGACAAGCACAGTGAATCACTAACACAACACTGATGCAGTACCCAGTCCTTCCCACGTGAAAAAAGCCAGAGCTCATTTCCAACAGCAGTCCCGCACTCTGCCAGAGCTGGGTGGGGCTGACCTTTGACCTCCCCGGGGAGAGGGGGCGGAGCCTGCGGCTCAGTGTTCAGGTGTCGGGAGCGGGAGACAGAGACACAATCTAAATTAAAATCACTCACGGCAGGGCAGGAGCAAACCACGCGTAAAAAGATGAAATGCGACAGGGGGCGGGGTTAAAGAATCCACCGGTCCGAGACGAGAAATCCAATAAAGAAACGGCACTCACGCAATCGAGCTGCCAGGAGGACAGAGCAATGGCTACACTTAGCCGAGGTAAAACCACCCGTCTGGCACACCGCCGACATTTCCTCAGAAGAGCAGAGATCACGAGGTTATACATCACCCCTGATATGCACTATGCTGAGTGATTTAGGGACAGAACAGTAAACCCTTACTCACTATTAACAAGCTCACAGCAAAATGACTGCCTATTTTACCAGCTACTTTAACTACCTCAGACTAACCTGCCCAACCCATTTTATCGTTTGCTCTGATAAAATTCTGAAATTCCTCTGAC
The DNA here is from genome assembly GCA_022702515.1 of Ilyophis sp. 1 JC-2022. Taxonomy (NCBI): domain Eukaryota; kingdom Metazoa; phylum Chordata; class Actinopteri; order Anguilliformes; family Synaphobranchidae; genus Ilyophis; species Ilyophis sp. 1 JC-2022. The sequence continues at coordinate 77,972,509 of CM040401.1, forward strand.
ACAAACAAACACATACTGCTTGTACACACGCATGCATGCATGCACACACACTAGAGGGTGGATACCCAACCCGAACCCGACGGGACCCGACGGGTCGGGCCGGGTTCGGACTAAACTTTTAAAATGATGTTCGGGCTCGGGTCGGGCTCGGACAATTTCTTGCTTCGCCTTACGAGCCTAGACCCGAGTTACGAGCCGAGCAAGCGGAGCATTGCGAATGCAATGCAATTTCCGAAAAATTCTGAAGGGAAGGAAGAAACAAACCACCATGGATAGGTTTTTATCGAAACGCCCTGCAGATCAGAGTCAGAAAAGAATGATGAAAAATCAATGAAAAATATGCAAACGTCACTGATGAAGATTAAGTGTAAGTGAAGAATAATAATGTAGCAATTAAGTTTAGAACCAGTTTATTTCTTTATATTCTATTTTATTATCTTTGTATTATGTTTTGTATTAATTATTTATTATTTATAAATACATTTCTCATTTTTATAACTACGTAACAAAGAAATTAGGGTGTTTTTTGGGGGGCTGGAACGGATTAATGGTATTTAAATTAATTTCAATGGGGAAAATTGATTTGATATACGAGTAAACCGAGTTACGAGCTCGGTCACGAAACGAATTAAACTTGTATGTCAAGGTATTACTGTACTAATTAGGATGGGTTAGCTTACTTCACATGGTGCTTCAAGTTGTTTTTGGTGAAAATATAGTGTGAAATAAAAAAAAATGATACCGAATATTGTGTGTGTGTCTGTTATCTACCAATAAAACAATGCCTTTTGACGGTCATTTAGGTGCCCAGTGACCACTAAACAGAGAAGCTGTAACCATGGTAACTACAACTGCGTGACAGGGAAACACAATGTCAGCGCTTCAGTGCCTTACATTAACTGCGTCGGGCTCGGGTCGGGGTTCGGACATAAAAAGCAGAATTCCTGTCGGGTTCGGGTCGGGCTCGGTTACTACTATCTCGGGCTCGGTCGGGTTCGGACAGAAATATGCGGCCCGATCCGCACTCTAACACACACACACACACACACAAAAGTTGAACACACAAAATATTTATTTGATCATTCTGGCTTTTGTCAGGCCCTCTCCGTTTTATGATTTTTCCCTGAGCTTTTGAACCAGCCCACAGGCTCCAGCTCTTTTTATTTCAGTAACACGGCAGGGAGGGAAGATGTCTGTGCCTGTAAAACTGCCTTCTTTAAAAATGAAAAACCTCTATGGCCCTGTATATTAATATTGCATTTCATTCAGCACAAAGACTGAAAACAAGTTTAAGCAACATTAGAAAGTATTGGGGTTGCTGGGTCGCTCATCCTGTTAAATAACTTTTCTAGTGCATGAATGGGCTCTATGGTCTGGTATCTGTGAAGGCACTGTTCTAGTGCATGGATGGGGCCTAGTCTGGTATCTGTTACGGCTCTGTTCTAGTGTGTGGATGGGGCCCAGTCTGGTATCTGTTAAGGCTCTGTTCTAGTGCATGATGGGCTCTATGGTCTGGTATCTGTTAAGGCTCTGTTCTAGTGCATGATGGGCTCTATGGTCTGGTATCTGTTAAAGGGTTATGAAACCCTCGGTTACATTCTCTCTCCGCCCACACCACAAATTCGAAAAATGCAATTAAATGGGCGTGGAAAGCAGCAGCAGAGGGGGAGGGGCGAGAGCCGATCGCCACCTGAAGACACGCCCACAAGGGAAAAGATGGCGAGTGAAACTGATCGTATTAATCGCTGACTAATTCGGTGATATCAGTCAATGGCTTCTTCGAGGCGGAGGACATCTCCCCTCCGGAATGCTCTGGGCTTTCCACCGACCAGGAGTATGAAGAAGGAAATAGTACGAAGCCCTATCAGTTTCAGCCGTAGTTTTTTTTTTGCCATCTATAACGTTACATCTAACGTAGCTATGCTACATGAATGTGACAATAAAATATGTAAACGAATGCCAAGTGAAACTAAATGGCTGTTAGCTGAAGGCTATAGGCTACGCTACGGGAGACTTCACAATCTGCTCAAATCGATGTTCTGCCCAGTAAATTAACGTTTGTCAGCTAATATTCATCCTGACCTAACGCTACCTGCAGATTATACAAACATGAAAAAATACAACACGTAGGCTAATGAATGTCAAGTGAAACTGAACGGCTTTTGGCTTTTTTTGTTTTGTTTACCTACGTTATCCTAGCCATCTACAAATGCACGTTTACTAGCTATCTAGCTATCCAAATAACTTAACTAAGACATAAGTTAACATAAGCACAGCATTATCCCTTTGTACCTTGTACCATTTTTATTTCAGTAAATACATGTTCCAGCCACGGGGAGTTCCAGATAGTGCAGTTAACGGTTATCCATCAAACGTAACTCCGTAAAACAACTCAAGTAAATATCTTTGAGGCTACAAGATAACCATCACGTTAGCAAGCCAACAAGACGCCGTAGGCTGCACTTAATTTAATTTACCGCATTTGGAGGGACAGAAATATCAGTCGGGCTTTGTAACGCTTCCGCATTCCTTTGGCTGGCATACCCCAATTCAACCTGGGCATAGTGTAACTGTTAACATTAATCTGCTGATGCTCTTGCACCCAGAGAAAGCACACTTGCGACCCATCAGTCATTGCTTGTAAATTGAAACTATTGGAATTGAAAAAACGAATTTACAATTTTTAATAACTAGCATAATTGGAAAAAAGCTAATACATTGAAAGAGACTAACTGTAGGCTACAACGATATTGCTTGTCAAATGGATATAGCCATTGGCCACGCCTTCTCAGGAATGTATTTATATTGGGGGCGGTAACAAAGTGCGAAACTGATTACGCGCAAGTGTACAAAAAGTACACTTCAACGTCATTTTCAATGACGTAGCCCATTTTTCATTTTCAACCCCGGAAGAAGAAGAATAGGCGATGTAACGGCTAAAATACTGAAATTAAACGTTTTGCCAAAAATTGTAGATATAATGCATACTATTGTTCTCTTCCATCTGAGGCAATGCCTAGATATTAGTTAGCACCTCAAAAAATGTGTTTTAGTGTTTCCTACCCCTTTAAGGCTCTGTTCTAGTGCATGATGGGCTCTATGGTCTGGTATCTGTTAAGGCTCTGTTCTAGTGCATGATGGGCTCTATGGTCTGGTAGCTGTTAAGGCACTGTTCTAGTGCATGGATGGGGCCCAGTCTGGTAGCTGTTAAGGCTCTGTTCTAGTGCATGGATGGGACCCAGTCTGGTATCTGTTAAGGCTCTGTTCTAGTGCATGATGGGCTCTATGGTCTGGTATCTGTTAAGGCTCTGTTCTAGTGCATGGATGGGCTCTATGGTCTGGTAGCTGTTAAGGCACTGTTCTAGTGCATGGATGGGGCCCAGTCTGGTATCTGTTAAGGCTCTGTTCTAGTGCATGGATGGGCTCTATGGTCTGGTATCTGTTGAGGTTCTGTTCTAGTGCATGATGGGCTCTATGGTCTGGTATCTGTTAAGGCTCTGTTCTAGTGCATGATGGACTAGTTTAATGAACTGTAAGCATCTTGAAGGGCTGAAAACACATGCTTGACTGTTCTTAGTATACTGATACCCACAGAAATCACACATCCGTACTGATACCCACAGAAATCACACATCCGTACTGATAACACACAAACACACACCGTACAGAAACACACACAAACACACACACTATACAGAAATACACACACACACAAACATCTGTTTCAGTAATCTCTGAGCTCCATTCCAAACCTCTAGTGCCATCCCATAATACTCTCTCACTGCGTGTGCATCATTATAACGGTGTCATCGCTGTTGATCAGTATGACAGTCTGAGTAGTCTGGGAGACGACCAATCAGGCTCGACAAACATTTGCTCCCACCGTGAAATATGCATGAGGCGAGGAAAACCCCAACATCGCCCGTGTCAGTCAATACCGTAATTAAACGAGCGGCCTCATAAAGCAGGCCCTGTCTGTGTCACAGAATCATTATACAAACCACTGACCCCTTGTTTCTTCAAAAAAAGAGGAAATTGTAATATGTCACCATCAATAATGCATGCTCCCATTTTACTGAAATTCAATGGGATTCTTGTTGACGGGATGCAGTTCACCCTGATGCCTTTTCTCCTCCTGTTCTTTCTCTTATTCAAAACCTTCTGGAGAGAGAAATAGAGAGAGAGAGAGAGATGTGAGTGTGTGAGAGAGAGGAGAGAGGAGAGAAAGAGACAGGGAGAGAGAGGTGTTGGATGAGAGGAATAGAGAGAAAGACAGAGAGAGACACAGAGAGGAGAGCGAGACAGAGAGAGACAGAGAGGAGAGAGACAGAGAGGAGAGCGAGACAGAGAGGAGAGCGAGACAGAGAGAAGAACAGAGACAGAGGAGAGTGAGATGGAGAAAGACAGACAGAAAGATTGATGTTGGAAGAGAGGAGTAAAACAGAGACAGAGAGAGGGATGTTGGAGGAGAGGATGGGTGATGCACACAGAAACAGAGAGGTGATGTCACTTCCTCCATTAAGAAACAAGCATGCACAGAAAGGTGATGTCACTTCCTCTATTAACTACTTAGTGCAGATAGTCTATTTTGGCTCGCCTGCGAGACAGTTTTACGCAACTGAGACACGCGTTGCTCCTGCAGCCAAACTATTAGTGGAAAACCCAAACGCGGTATTTTAACTTTATTGGTAGACGATTCGCGACGATTTCTGGCCAATGCGTAGTTTCTAAGTGTCACTATCTTTCCGTAGCAAGTCCATTTAACAAGCACTCCCCACCCAGCCTATACCTACCCATGCGTGACATAGTGGGCAATAGCGTCTATGTTGGAGTTCATAAATATATGTATTCATCATATAATATTAGAATACCGTCATAGCAACCAGATAAACCCACCTTATGCAAATGCAGCGGTGCAAATCGCTGCTCAATCAATACCTACATAAACAAGTTGAATCATTCTCTAATCATACAATGCCATTCTACTATCAATATCTGCGATTAAATATGGAATTCATGTGCAATCCTACCATGGATTTAAGCGTAGATATGTCCCTTTCAAGATTCCGTGGTCATTTATTGTCTTGGACAATCCGTTTGAAGAATACACAGCGCATTGGAACACTATTATACAAACGAAACTAGCTCTGCGTAACACTTACTTCCTGATTGCACAGTCGTGACGCTTTCAATTTTATTCTGGTTTGATCGACGATGGTTTTATCCAATAGAAGGCACGATAAACTTCCCCAAAAGTAAGTTACATGTGTACTTGAAAGCTTGGATTAACTATTTAAGGGCGAGCGTAACTGCAATACTTGTTATATCGCGACAATTTTACGCTGGCATGCGCAGATGACGCATTTGGTTTGACGCAATAAAACTGCGCGCACCGCCACCTTTGAAGTGACTAGTTTCACCCCGAAATCGATCAGAAGAGGACAGCAACAGAGAATCTTCTAATCCCTGTAGCATAGATTCTGTGGAAGAGGTGCCTATCAATATGGGGAAGATATCCTCCTCGACATGTAAGTATTACTGCTTGTAATATTTTGATTATATACATTCGTTTTTCCACTGCGTGCTATATTGTCGTTATGTTTGTATTTGCATCGGTCGTAATAGACCACTGTTAGCCTGCTAATAATGCTGAACATATTTGAAAACACACTTTTTCAGACTCCACCTTGAATAACTACATGTATAAGGTAAATTATATAGTACGTTCTTGCGGTTTATTTTTTATTTGGTTTAGCTATCTCATTGCTTAGAATGTATAGCTGACTGTATTCTGTTGAGTACTAGCGATAGCTTCTACGTTGTGAGAAAGTAGCGCTGTCTTGACTTTGCTTCGTAGATTGTGTCTATGACCTTCAATATGCACTTGTTGTACGTCGCTTTGGATAAACGCGTCTGCCAAATAACTAATGTAATGTAATGCATTGATGCCATGTGTTCGTGCCGTTCGCGTAGTGGCTCGTGGTGGCCTGCTTTGTTAGAATTCATAGCATTCACAATGAAATAGAGTATTTTAGCGCTGTTCTGTTTGGTTGCTCAGTCGTACGTTATTTTTTATGCCTCGATTTGCCGTGAAGCTAGAACATTGGTAGTGTTTTCCGATATTATTTTATTGTATTGTAATTTCTTTGTGCATAATGTACTCTATGGGGTATTAGTATCTCCATGGGTGATGCTTTTCACTTAGGGAATGGAAAATATGTATTCAAATTTACTGTCCAGATGTGTGCAAGATGAATGTAAAAAAATAAAAATAAAAAAGCAACAGTTGTGAAACACTACAGAGTAATGCCATCCTAGAGCACGCAACAAAAAATAACATAATGTAGCATACAGAATAAAGTGTTTACTGAAGTACAAGAGTGAATGATTTCATATTTAGCTGTGTGTACCACAGTGTTATAATGCTTCTGCATTATGTAATTTGTTCCTATAACATGCTTGACCCTCCACCTCTGCCACTCCAGCAGTGCCCTCTACTGTTCAGAGTGAAGCCACTGCAGGACCAGATCCTTGGCGCATACTGAAGACCGTGCCATTGATGAGTGCATCTTGGCCATGAAGGCACGGCACAGGATGAAGCAGTATATGAAGGATAATGGTGAAAAAATGGCCCACTAGGCATCAAACACTGAACTGAAACTGTGCAATATCAATGTTTTCATCCATTAAGTTATCGTAAGGGATAATGTATATGCTTTATAAAGGACAAAAGGCTTTTTAATAATTTCTCGGAGAGGTTTTGGGTAGGTTATTGGACACCTAGATATCCACCCCCCTGTACTGATCCAAAATAATTCCCACATGAAAATGATAAAAAGGTGAGTTAAATTAGTCAAAACGGTTGATTTGCACTGCAATGTATGATTAGTTTAAGATTTACAGCTATTCACATTTTAGCCAATTTGGATAGGTTTGGAGACCCTGGGTACACCTGGCTACACTGCTTATATTTTGTGTCATAGAGCTTTAGTAGTTCTGTATATCACCCTGCGATTATTGAATGCTTGTGGACAAGGAGTTTATGATCCAGGAAATGTGTAGTTTTACCTGTTTCACTTATGTAGCTCTCAGTATTTTGAAGAAATATATATTGTTTAGAATTTTTAGCAAAGTTTTGCTTGCATTTCCGGCACTTTATTTTGACCTTAAATTATGAAAATAAACAAATCTAAGTTTGTACAAAAAATGGTACACCGGTTTTGTTTCATTTAAGCCATTTACCAAGTTTATGTGATGCTCACACCTGGAGTTATAAAGCCTTAAACAGAGTACCCCCATGATTTACCAAATATGCCATCTGCACTAAGGGGTTAAGAAGCAAGCACACAGAGAGAAAAACATTATTCCAGCCAAAAACCAGCAGGAGGTCTCGAGAGGCTGGAGACCTCGGCTTTGCACAAAATGACCACGGCACGTCGTTCACAACGGCCGCACAATGCTTAACGGGCTATCTTTATTCTAAGTGCCTCACGTTCGGAAAACGGCCAAATGACCACGGCAGTTTTGCAGATGTGATTCGCCATTCTGACTAAAACGGCTCTACGGCCTTCAGCTCAGGGCAGAACTGAGCAGTAGAAAGAGTGAAAGACTGCAGTGATGTGAGACAGGGGTGTGGATGTGAGACAGGGATGTGGATGTGAGTGAGCATGAAATGAGGCCTCTGTCTTCACCATACCCAGAGACGTGTGACACATGGAGAGAGAGAGAGAGAGAGAGATACAGAGAGAGAGAGAGAGAGAGAGAGAGAGATACAGAGAGAGAGAGAGATTCACTCATGCATGCAAACACACACATAGGCCTACACGCAAACTCAGACAGGTGCAAGCACAGACACACACACACAACACAATTCAAGCATACTTGCATACACACACACATGCACAGATACAGGCTCATACGTGGCTACACACACAGACTCGCACACATGCTCAGAAGAGTGGAGCTGCCGAGGTTCAGACAGCAGAGAGAAAAGAACAGACTCCTCACAGCGGTAAGGCCAGCGTGCAGCGCCACAGTCTAATTAACCGGCTGCCCCTTTGAGCCAGCCTCCGCGGAAATAACGCGACCCTGAGAGCTCCGTACTAGCGGTGTCATTGACAACACTGTCCCCACCGATCACTCAGCCCTGGGGACAAAGCGCCCCACGTGCTGCACGCAGGAAACGCGCCCTGCCCTTGCCCACTAATCGGAAAGGTGTGTGCCTACCGCTGATTCACGCTGGTCGCCACGGAAATCGATAACTCTGCACCAGTTCCAGAGAGTGGTACGCAGCGTGTAGCGAATTGAAAGGTATCATAGTCCGCGTATCGTTTTTTTCATGAACTGCATCAACTGGAACAACCAGGGCACGGCGGATCTAGTCATTTTAAAAGCTACTAATCTATCTATCTTGCGTATCAATGCATCTTTTCCGCATATCAACTGTCTCAATTTGCAACGTATATCATGAGATATAACTATAACTCCGGCGCGTGAGGTTGGGCACAAGACGCGGTCTGAAACTTTCAGCACTCGGGCACTTGAACAGGTCCCAATAGGCTCTTGAACAGGTCCCGATAGGCTCTCGCACTCAAAGTAATCTGGCGACTGCTGGTTACAGACCAATACGTTTTCTTGGACGCGCGTGCTTATCGATCGTGCGTAAATAAGATATTATTTTATTCGGCGAACTTGCTCTACCACGCGAGAGAGAATTTTATGAATCCATTGCATATACGAGGACAGATAGTGGTACTAAATATACTAAACGCTTCACATTTTCCTTTTCGGTTGGTATAGCCTATACTTTTCAACAACACCAACTAACGGGACACTGCAGTTTGCACAAACAAGAAAATAAAGAGATTTAGGCTCGTGCTAGTACTGTGTGTGTGTGTGTGTGTGTGTGTGTGTGTGTGTGTGTGCTGAGAGAAACATTTAAAATTCACAACGCAACCAGAAATTGGCCTGCGATATAGGCAAAGGACGATAATTGCGCACATATAGCCGCTGGGCTCCACTCAAACATTTAATAATAAAAACGTTTTGCATCCATGGCCCAGCTATTCTGCCAAAATATGAAGAAAAAAAATCATAATTCTTTATCGTCATAAATGAACTGAAGAAAGTCTACCAGCTTGATTTCTACTCTCGGTTTTCCGTGCCCGGCGGGTACAATCTCACACGTTTTCCTAGCGGCTATGCGCAGCAGGGAGTCTCTGTTCAGTCTGGAATTTCTGATAAATAACCGAAATAGAATCCGAGCAGAAGTTAAACGCTCGAGACGGCGAATTATCTCGCTCTCCCGGCGGTTACAGATCACAAGTGACAACGGACATCAATAAAAACAATAAAATTTAAGCACATTTTAAGTTAAAAAGGAGAAGACATTGGAGAAGAAAAGAGAGCTTCTCTTGTAGCATACTAACTGTATATGCTAGACAATTATATATTATGACTGTAGTTTAAATTATACGGAAGTCTAAGGGCAATGCCTAACCTTCTGAGAACCTGAGGTTGAACCTTAATACAAGTTCGGGACAGGGTGTTCCTCGATATGAGACATCATTCATCAATAATGCACACTGCAGGGTCCCGCGCAGAGCTTCAACAGAAACTGCATCCTGCACACGCGCACACCGGCACGCATAATCACACACCCAAACACGCACGTGCTGCATACACAGCGCCGCGGGAAACGCATAGCCTACAGGTAAATAACGACATAGGCTACAGTACACAGCTTAGTATATGACTAGTTGATGTACTCATTTCATAATAAACGTGTCTGATATATACATTTCTAGGTAGCCAATATAAGGGGGATACTCTCCAAACATACATTTCAGTATTGTCCCAATGTATATCACTTGCCAAAGTCCCTCTGTCAGTGCAACGGGTCAAGGGCGTTATATTAATCGCTGTATTTAATCAGCGCCTGTTTATAACCATAACTCAAAGTTCATGAGAGGGATGCATTTGCAGGACTTTTAGGGAATCGTTTTGATCCATTTGTGATCAACACTCCAGATTCCTTAAGATAACAATTAGGACACTGTGGATCCTTTGTAGACTAACGCCTTGTTTTTTATTTCTTTACATTTAATACACAAAGCACGTCCAAATTGAGGCAGTGCTTTATTTCTGACGTTTAAAACTTTTATTAAGAAGCCAAATATGCGCTGTATCCGCATTCACCGTCTTTCCAAAAAAGAATGACACAATGACGTTTGGAATGTCGGCTATCGCATTGATTAAGTAAAACGCTCCATCACTGGCTGTTAAATTCAACAGGGTGTTCCAATCTGGAAATGGCCTACGGGTGAGGTAAAACACATTGCTTCGCTTGTCTGTAAAGAAGTATCTCGCATATCTCACTATCAAACTTCACCAGACAATCCTCAAACGCAGCGTAGCCTACACAGCGTCCCTGCAAACGCCGTAAAAAAAATTCCTCAAAGAACTTGAAAACACAGCGAATAAAACTTAGGCTACTCACTTTCCCAATTCCTCGCGAATTAATTTGTTTGTTAGACGGTTTTGTTTGTTGCGTCCCCTTATTTAGGATGGCATTTGTTCCATTTTTCCAGCCGCTGCAACTTTTCCTCGTGTGTGTATAACGCCAGCCAAAAACCCGAGCGGGGAAACGTCAAGTGTTTAGAAGGCGGAAAAAAGAAATAAACGGCTTGGAGGGTTATGAATGGGGGGAGATATTCGCTTAGGTGTCTGATAAATCAAAGAGGAGAGGGTGTCCAAGTCGAACCAGGCTGCCAGGAGGAAAACAGATCGCCCTGTAGATATGACTCCCGAACCTGTAATCTGTGGTAGTATTTGTGCCGTAACGCATACAAATCACTTCATGTTCCTGGCTGCAGCGGCCGGCCGGTTTCTCCTGGGTCCTAACGTTGCGCTACGGCCGGTTTCTCCTTGGTCCTAACGTTGCGCTACGGCCGGTTTATACATCAGGTCAATCGGTCAATTAACAATATATGTATCTATTCCAACATGAAAACAATAATTTCACACTAGAATACACCACTGATAGAAATTACACTAAATAAGCTAAGCATGGGAAGTCCTGTTTAGAAAGGGAAAATATTCAGCCCATTTTTAATAAAGATTTACTATCCCAACAATGCTGGGCAATTGCATTTGCAGTAGAACACAATAAAACGTCCAGTGTGAAAATAAACTCTTGTTCAGTACATTTTTACGTTGAGTGCATTTTTATCACTGATATAACCTGTGTTGTAGTTAAATTAACGCTGTGCATTTCACTCATGTGTAAAATAATATGTACATATAAACAATGCAACGTAAAACAATTGCAGCGTTCAATTCCATGTTCTCAAAACAACATACTGAAAGCAGTAATTAAAATGCAGTGTGAATGTTGAAATGGAAAGTATATGATAGCTAAAGCAGAAAAGAAACAGGATTATCAGGATTGTCTGTTTTTCATAACAGCACACGCTCACACACACTCACACACACACACAGGAACCTGCATTATCTTTGTTAGATACAGACCAATCACGGGTTCCCCAGTGATCATTAATTTGCATCAGACCACTACAGTACCTGGAGGGACCAACCCCAGAGGCATTGAGGTGTACCCCTAATCCAGCCACCCCCTGCCATCAGTTTAGCTATCCGTGCTCGTATCCATCCATCAGTTTAGCTATCCGTGCTTGTATCCATCCATCAGTTTAGCTATCCGTGCTCGTATCCATCCATCAGTTTAGCTATCCGTGCTCGTATCCATCCATCAGTTTAGTTATCCGTGCTCGTATCCATCCACCAGTTTAGTTATCCGTGCTTGTATCCATCCATCAGTTTAGCTATCCATGCTCGTATCCATCCATCAGTTTAGGTATCCGTGCTTGCATCCATCCATCAGTTTAGATATCCGTGCTCGTATCCATCCATCAGTTTAGCTATCCGTGCTCGTATCCATCCATCAGTTTAGCTATCCGTGCTCGTATCCATCCATCAGTTTAGCTATCCGTGCTCGTATCCATCCATCAGTTTAGCTATCCGTGCTCGTATCCATCCATCAGTTTAGCTATCCGTGCTCGTATCCATCCATCAGTTTAGCTATCCGTGCTCGTATCCATCCATCAGTTTAGCTATCCGTGCTCGTATCCATCCATCAGTTTAGCTATCCGTGCTTGTATCCATCCATCAGTTTAGCTATCCGTGCTTGTATCCATCCATCACACACACACACACGCACAAGCACACACACGCACAAGCATACACGCACACACTCACACAAATGCACGCACTCACACACACACACAAATGCACGCACACACACATATAAATGCACACACACATACATATAAATGCACACACACATACGCACACGCACACACAGACAGGGGGTTTCTGTAAGGATTACATTCAAGGATGTCCTGGCGACATGTAATTCCAAACTCTGGCAGAGTCGTACTATTCAGTCAGAATAAAATATGTCACCTGACCATGATAATGGAGCTTCTTCATCAAGTCTATCAGTCACCTGACCATGATAATGGAGCTTCTTCATCAAGTCTATCAGTCACCTGACCATGATAATGGAGCTTCTTCATCAAGTCTATCAGTCACCCCACCATGATAATGGAGCTTCTTCATCAAGTCTATCAGTCACCTGACCATGATAATGGAGCTTCTTCATCAAGTCTATCAGTCACCTGACCATGATAATGGAGCTTCTTCATCAAGTCTATCAGTCACCTGACCATGATAATGGAGCTTCTTCATCAAGTCTATCAGTCACCTGACCATGATAATGGAGCTTCTTCATCAAGTCTATCAGTCACATGACCATGATAATGGAGCTTCTTCATCAAGTCTATCAGTCACATGACCATGATAATGGAGCTTCTTCATCAAGTCTATCAGTCACATGACCATGATAATGGAGCTTCTTCATCAAGTCTATCAGTCACCTCACCATGATAATGGAGCTTCTTCCTCAAGTCTATCAGTCACATGACCATGATAATGGAGCTTCTTCATCAAGTCTATCAGTCACCTGACCATGATAATGGAGCTTCTTCATCAAGTCTATCAGTCACCTCACCATGATAATGGTGCTTCTTCATCAAGTCTATCAGGCTGCCGGTTAAAAATATAAACACAAGATTTATGAACTTCCATATTGGATGTGATTATGTTCTTTGTGAGTAAGTCGACAGGATTTAATGTGATTAGGACAAATTAAGACCAAATCTTATGAATATTTTAAGGCAGAGGAATTACTTACCCCAATGATAACAGCTGGCAGGGAATTAGCTGCACCAAAACCAGACTTTTCTCAGAAAAAGGGCTCAGAAAAATCTTACATCTTATTTATATCTGCCAACTAGTGCTGCAATGAAGGACAACTTTTTAAAATGTCCATCCCTCCCTCCATTCATCCCTCCCTCCATTCATCCATCCCTCCATTCATCCATTCCATCCATTCATCCATTCCATCCATCCCTCCATTCATTCATCCTTCCATCCCTCCATTCATACACTCCATCCTTCCATCCCTCTGTCGCCAATCCGTCGCAGGGCACACACATGCCATTCACTCACAAACCCATATCTATGGCCAATTTAGAGTCTCCAATTCGCCTAACCTGCATGTCTTTGGACTGTGGGAGAAAACCGGAGTACCTGGAGGAAACCCACACGGACATGGGGAGAACATGCAAACGCCACACAGAAAGGCCCTCGGCCGGGATTCAAACTCGGTGCCTCCTTGCTATACACCACCGTGCTTTCCCCTTTTTTCAATGTAAAAAATATATTAATTTATTAATTAACTAATTTATTAAAAAGTCACATGATTATGCAGGTCCTCATCCTGGTTCAGGAGGGCAACAGAGTTCTACTGGTCTGTGTTCTCATCTTAATATCAGCACCCAAATTCAGAACCTATACACCGGGTGAGGCCAGTTAAAGGGTTATGAAACCCTCGGTTACATTCTCTCTCCGCCCACAGCACAAATTTAAAAAATGCTATTAAATGGGCGTGGAAAGCAGCAGCAGAGGGGGAGGGGCGAGAGCGAGGAGAGAGGCTATCGCCACCTGAAGACACGCCCACTAGGAAAAAGATGATTGAGTCTGTATCAATCACTGACTAATTCTGCGGTATCAGTCAATGGCTCTTTCTAGGTGGAGGACTTCTCCCCTCCGGAATCCTCTGGGCTTTCCACCGACCAGGAGTATGAAGGAGGAAATGGTCCGAAGCTGTTAAGTTAAAATAAACGGCTGTTAAGTTAAATACACCATCACTCCATTCTCAAAATAACTAGCTTTTTTAGCCATCTATAATCTAATGTAGGCTACCTGTATGCTACACAAACATGACAATAAAATATGTAAATGAATGCCAAGTGAAACTAAACGGCTGTTAGCTGAAGGCTATAGCTAGGCTACGCTACGGGAGACTTCACAATCTGCTCAAATCTATGTTCTGCCCAGTAAGTATTTTTTTGAGGATACAAGACAACCATCACGTTAGCAAGCCAACTTGATGCCGTAGGCTACTTAATTTAACTTACCGCATTTGGAGGGACGGAAATATCAGAAGGGTTTGGTAACGTTACCGCATTCCTTTGGCTGGCATACCCCAATTCAACCTGGACATAGTTCTCGTAACAGTCCCACAGGAAATGCTTGTTGCACACAAACTTGCCAGCAGTGCTGATCATTGGCGCCAGACCCAAAATGCCCAGTCAGAGTAGCCACTACAGCTCACTCCGCATCGCTCGGGAAAGCATGTAATTTTTAACATTAATCCGTTGATGCTCTTGCATCCAGAGAAAGCACACTTGCGAGCCATCAGTCATTGCTTGTAAATTGAAACTACTGGAATTGAAAAAACAAACTTACAATTGTTAATAACTAGCATAATTGGAAAAAAAGCTAATACATTGAAAGAGACTATCGGCTACAACGATATTGCATGTCAAATGGATATAGCCATTGGCCACGCCTTCTCAGGAATGTATTTATATTGGGGGCGGTAACAAAGTGCGAAACTGATTACGTACGAGCGTACCAAAAGTACACTTCTATGTCATTAAAAATTACGTAGCCCATTTTTCATTTTCAACCCCGGACGAAGAAGAATAGGCGATGTAACGGCTAAAATACTGAAATTCAACATTTTGCCCAAAATTGTAGATATAATGCATACTATTGTTCTCTTCCATCTGAGGCAATGCCTAGATATTAGTTAACATCTCAAAAAATATGTTTTAGTGTTTCCTACTCCTTTAACTTCTTTGTGCTGACCCCTAGTGGTAGAGACGCCTGCGTCTCCATTTTCCACACATCACAAATACGTTGCTAGTTCTACGAAAATATGGATTTTATCACCATAACCCGCATATCATCATAATCAGTAATTCATGAAAGTTGCATGCTATGCTGCTATCTACAATGGACCCGACCACATGTAAGATAGCAGACATTTAAACATATTTGAGAGTGAATTCAAGTTTTTATTTTATCACCAAAAAATCGTTTACTATCACAGCAAACTATCTAAGAAACACCTTCCAAGATCCTGAATACATACAAGTAAAACTGTCAACATGCCTACAGAAAAAAAAACGAGTGTAATTTGTTTGTTACCACATAACTTTCTTTTGCTATAAAAAGCTCCGGTAAAATATAAATAAAGTCGTAACCTTATGTTTGGTTATGAAGATTAAGATGTCCCCTGCAAGAATCTGAGGTTATTTTGTGTCTAGGTTGACCCGTTTTTCATTTTTAATCCTTGTTACAACATATGGCTGTGCGTAAATGATCGCATTCAGAAGATGCACTTGTAAATCCTTCACACAAACTTGATTTTAATTGACACTTATATCATCCAATAGAGCACATCCTAAGCTTTCTGAAATGGTATG
The DNA here is from genome assembly GCA_022702515.1 of Ilyophis sp. 1 JC-2022. Classification (NCBI taxonomy): domain Eukaryota; kingdom Metazoa; phylum Chordata; class Actinopteri; order Anguilliformes; family Synaphobranchidae; genus Ilyophis; species Ilyophis sp. 1 JC-2022. Next base: position 77,988,423 of record CM040401.1, read on the forward strand.
GCATTCCCATAGGTACATTTAACCATCTGACCAATATCCATGCGTAACACAATCCTAGGTTGCATCCATTCGGAAGCCATTTTGGATCCGATTTCTACCAGTTTCAGACGCACAATGCCTAATCGTTATTACACGGAGATACGAGTAGATTTTTTCAAGTAATAACTTTATTTGTGCATTGGTTGAATTTTAGTCACAGTAGCCATGTAAAATATAGCATTTATTATTTTTGTGTGGCTAAATAGTAGCATAGGTCATATCATGTATTGTATCATTAGTATTTGGTACATATGCATTATGCTATGTTGAGCACACCAGAATCAATGGGCTATAAACAAACCTATGACATTTTTGCTGGCTGTCAATGGTAATCCAGTGTCACTGGTCCAGTGTCACAATATTTTATAATATTTATAAGACTAAAGTAACAAGTTTATTTGTGACCAGGGTAAATGGTAGTCACAATCCATGTAAAATATAGTATTTATTTATTTATTTGTTATTATTATTATTATCATCATTATTGTGAAAGACCTACCATATTTATTTTTGATTTGCAACATAGTACATTATGTTGTTCTTATTTTACTATCTCATTTGTTGTGGCTGAATGGTAGGATAAGTAATATCATGTATTGTAGCATTAGTATTTAGAGCACACCAGCATCAATGGGCCATAATATTGACAGACAAAGCATTGTATTCAATTTTGGATAGGGTTGGATGGGTTTCTGGACCCCTATATCTCACCACCCCATTCTTTTGAAAAAGATGAAAATTCCTTCATGCACTGAATGCAAACATGTTTTCTGTGAGTCAGAATACTTTATGTGTTGATAGAAACTGATTACCTCCTGATTTACTGTAATGCACATTTTATCCATTTTGGATACATTTGGAGACACTAAGGGACGCCAGGATACACTCTTTACAAATTACCTTGTAGAACCTGAGTAGTTTTACATATCCCCCAAAAAGGTTTTACACATGTGTTCAAGAGGTGTGTGGACCAGGGAATGTAAAGTATGACCTGTTTTATATCTTTGCCTTTCAGAGATGCACTGTAAAGTAAGAATTACTTTAAAATAATTTTAAGCAATGGCATTAAATGGTACAGGGGTCTTCTTCAATTTAAGCCATTACACATGTGTGTGTGTGATGTGCACATCTGGGGTTATAAGGCTTTAAACAGAACAGTGCAAAACAGGTGAAAATTGGCCCAATTTTGCTTCTGCAGAACGAGGTTAACAGTTCAATCAATTGCATTGAATGATTAAGATGGCAAGCTATAACAGCGCTGTTCTTATCCCCATGGGAACATGTGCTTGTATCCTGATGGTCTTATTGTATCTTAATGGTTTTATTGTATCCTGAAGGTCTTATTGTATCTTAGTGGTTTTATTGTATCCTGAAGGTCTTATTGTATCTTAGTGGTTTTACTGTATTTCACTGGCTTTATTTCACTGTATTTTTTTATATTTGGCTAGGGCTGTACACTCTTGGGCTAGAGCTGTACACTACTAGACTAAGGTTGTACACTCCTGGGCTAGGGCTGTACACTCCTGCGCTAGGGCTGTACACTCCTGCTCTAAGGCTGTACACTCCTGGGCTAGGACTGTCCACTCCTGTGCTAAGGCTGTACACTCCTGCGCTAGGGCTGTACACTCCTGTGCTAATAGCCTGTCTACAAAATACAAAACAGGGTATCAGGATCCTAACAGACATTTCCAGACAAATTTTTTTTTTTAAAGTTAAATGAAGTTGAGAAGTAATTAGTAACCCGGGCTACCTTTGCAAACTCTCCCATAGCTGGCTAATTGCATAAAGACCCAAAAGCTAAAGCCAATTTTCTGATTAAGACCAGTACTGAAGGACGGAGAAGGAGCGGAGAAGGAAGGCGGATTAAACTTTATCTTTCATTATCGCTCCAGCGTGAATCTTCTGACTGAGAGGAACATTGTGTGCCTCACAGAGACACACGGCCTAAACTGGATGCTATAAAAGTTTGTGCTACGTAATGTTTTTATGTTTTGTGAGAGCAGAAAGACAGTTTTTCTCCTTTGGAGATAATTCTGTTCTGTTTCCATGACGTTCTGATGTTTATACCCACCAGATACTGAGTGGGTATATGTGATTGGCCCTCTATACCTGTATTTCCAGAGTGAAGCTCTCTGAGACGTATGATTGGCCCACTCCAGCTGCAGCTTCTGTGTTTGAAATTTGACCCATTTCATTCGGTTTATGGGCAGAAGAGTGGCTCTACTTTACTCATGTGGAACCTGGCCCATCCCTTCTTTCATCAACAATGACTTTGGGTAAAAAGATTAAAACTTGGTTAAAATTTGTTAGCTAGTAGCTATCATCTTGTATGCTGCAGCTTCGAGGCAGGTTCGTAGGCCCAGTTGAACACTTTGAAGAGCTAACCGATGTGATGCTTTTGTTGAGAGGGAAATGAAAGTAGTTCGCTAGCTGGCTCGGTGGGTGGGTGTGTGAGAAATGAGTACATTATGGGCAGGTGGCTCTGCTCCTGCTCGCTTGCCAGAGACAGGCTGGTTACACAGTCTCACACTTCCCTCATTCAGCCCACACACTTTTACACTACCCCTCATGGGGACAGTGTGGAGTTATATCACTCCCATGGGGGGGAGAAGGGGAGAAAGAGAGGGGGAGAGAGAGAGAGGGGGGAACAAAAAAAGAGAGAAAAAGGAGGAGCGAGAGAAAGACTTCAAGGTAAAAGAGAAAGAGAGGGAGGGAGAGTGAAAAAGAAAGAGGGAAAGGGAGAGATAGAGAAAAAGAGAGGGAGGGAGTGAGTGAGAGAGAAGAAGAGAGAGGGAGGGAGAGCAAGAGTATGTTGCTTTTAAAGTGACCGAGTCGTCTGCTGACGCTGCTGAGTGTACATTTAATATTCAGGGAGTTGCCGTGGAGATGGTGACGAGCCAGTCACAGCACAGGCTAAACCTGCCACAGGAAGAAGCATAGAACACCATCTCCAGCGGGGTCTCACCCTGAACCAATCACATAACAGTCACATTACATCACATTACATTACTTATTCGATTGTGCTATATGAATATGAATTATTTGAAGTGCATGATAGGAATTATTTAAATCTTTGAAACTGCAAGACAGAAGCTGATGATGTTGTGATGGTTTTAAATGCCACGTTGTTGACTATCATCTTTGGGAGAATTGTAAGAATCAAACAGCTTGTCACGGATAAACTTGATCTTCAATTAGACAGAAAGCTGTCACTCAACCATACTAAAATACAAGCCACCATGCAATTTCTGATTCACCATGCCAATTCACTCATTCACCATGCCAATTCACTCATTCACCATGCCAATTCACTCATTTGCCACGCCATTTCATCTATTCATCATGTCAATTAATTCACTCAACAAGTAATTTCACCAGTTCATCATGTGAACTAACTCAATCACAATACCATTTACTGATTCACCATGACATTTCACCCAGTCATCATACCATTTAATTAATTCATTAATTCATCTTTTTTGAGTCATTCACCATACCATTTCACTCACTCATCATACACACCAAGGTCTTTATTTTTCGCCACAGCCTCTCTTGCCACCAGTCACAATGGGCCTTGTTGTTCTGGCCAATTAAAATGCATCAAAGTCACAAATCTCTCCAATCACAGAGCACTAAAGCAGCCCAATTCCCGATGCAATAAGAAGCAGCAGGCCGATTATTCTCTATCTATTGCATCCTGTCTCCCGTGCACAGTGTACTGGCAGATGTGTGCTGTACAGCAGGAAGTACAGATTCCAACTATTTCCAACTAGATATCCTCCATCGAGGTTTTAACATCACACATGCAATCAGCTGGCCAATGTGCTAATTGGATTCACAAACAAACAGTTATTTAATTAGCAGTTCCCACGAACTACGGGAAAATCCCTTGGGAGAATCCCGTTTTCCATATTTCGTGCAGCTAATTGTTTCATGTTAAAAACTATGTAGTGTAAATAAATCATGTATACATGTGTAAATGTCAAAACTGTACATGCCTGTACATTTCTGAGAGGCCTAATATTAACAAATGAGGTGCATACAGGCACAGGAAAATACTAACGGGTACATTGCAGGCTTTTTATTGTTTTATTTTATTGAAAGTTATTTTAATAGTGAATTACTCAATGTATTATCATCACATATACACACACTCTCTCACACACACAGACAGACACACTCACATACTTGCACAGGCCCACATACACTCTCGTTCTGTTTCTCTCTCTCTCTCTCTCTCTCTCTCTCTCTCTCTCTCTCTCTCTCTCTCTCTCTCTCTCTCTCTCTCTCACACACACACACACACACACACACACAAATTAGGTCAAGGTGTCGCGAGAGTCTTGCGAAGCGGGAACTCGTTAGCGGACATAGTTTCAAGGACGGAGTTTCATGGACGGAGTTCTCATCTCATCTCCCCAGGGAACAGCAGTTCCCAGGGCGCTTCACACTGAGCGCGCTCAGTTCCCACCATGAGGTCATCGGCACAGAACAGAGAACTACAAACATGTGAACGGTGCTAAATGACCCAGGACGCATCGGGAAGACAGGGCCGGAAAGGGTTTGAGGAAAACGGAAGTGAAAACGCTAAACAAATGAAATGCATAATTCTACATCGAATAAATTTTAAGGTTCAGTGGAGAGGAAATAGCAGTCAATAGCAAGGTGAAGAAATGATGGCCAGACTGAATACTTACAGGCAAAATGATGCGCGAGTAATCAAAGAAATGTAGCTGGTAACTGAGAAACACAGACATAGACAAGCCAATCTAACACCTATATAACATAACTGTTATAACCAATCATGGTTGTGAATTGTAGCTCATGACATGTCATAACACTGCCATACTATATGCAGGAAATTTTATGTGTTATGACATATGTCAAAGCTACAATTCAATGCCATAACTGGTATTGAAAAGTAATAATGTCATGGTTATGTCAGCCTTATGGCGTATAAAGCATTACCAAAAGATGTTGTGTTTCTGCAACACAGGAAAAGATCAGATTCACACAGACCTACCCACAGTCACCCAACCAAGGTTTGATGAGGGCCTCATCTTCCCCAAATTTAACTTTCCATTTTAAGTTATGTTTTGCTGTACTACTGTCTTTAAATTTGTTAAGCCACACGTTTGGACAGTTAGACATGGGTAAAAATCAAGTGTGTGGGGAAGATTGTGACTCCATTTTGAAAGAAATGAGGGACAGAAGTTAGAGGTGTGTCGTGCGACACCTGGTTTTCCTTTGAGTTTTTTATTTTATTATAAATACATATTTTTGAAGAGTATATATATGAATCAAGATAAAAGCGAAAATACTCTACAGTCAGTGTAAAATGAGCGGATTTAACACTGAAATTTACACTGATGTTCCCTTATCTCTTTTTGTGAATGCTCTTTAGTAAGCGAAGGAATGGTCGGCTTTAATCACAGAATATGATGTAGAACAGGGGTAGGCAACCCTGGTCCTGGAGTGGTGGTGACGTTTCTGGTTTTTGTTCCATCTGAGCTTCATCATCAAGAGTTCGACGGATGATTAAATGTCTGAGCCCGAACATTCTGAATGGTGAAACGCTGATTGCCTCCAGCACATGGTCACCTGCATTCATTAAACCTGATTAATTAAAACTAATTAAAATAACTGTGTTCGTTACTAGGGATAGCTGATACTGTATGGGAAGAATGTGCTTTCTTATCTGTTCTGTAGTTACTTCGATGACCTTTCTATATGCACTTACTGTACGTCGCTTTGGATAAAAGCGTCTGCTAAATGACTGTAATGTAATGTAATGTAAATCCAATTATGTAGTTATGGGTCTGGACGGAGTAAAAACCAGGACTGGCTCTAGTACCCGAGGACCAGGGTTGCCTGCCCCTGTGGTAGATTATAAGATAGAGACACACAAACTCAAAGTTTTGAAGTGCTCTTTCTCTCTCTCTCCCTCTATAAAGAGTATTCAGTTCACATATGGCCTCTCTCTCTCACTCTTCCTCCACCTCACTCTTCCTCCACCTCGCTCGCCCCCCCGTACTCTCCTTCCATCTACATTTCTCTCATTCCCTGTTGTAACCCCCCCCCCCCCCCTCATGTATTCCATTATCTGGAGAGTGCATTTACTCAAAACTGCATCCACCAATCAGAGTCCAGAGTGCTGTAGAGGAGTCCTACATCCAGACTGCCGTGGGGAACAGGGAACACAGCCCATAGTCTGTAATGGAGCCTAGTGGTCTAATTATCATTAATCAGCCATTTTTTAATTTTAATGATGTTTTTTTGTTTTTTATTTTTAAGAAATATTATACGTTATATTTGTATTTCTTTTATGGTTTCTGTGAACCACTTTGGGTTAGAAATAACTTGTATTAAAAGATGTAATATAAATTAAGCCTTTTTCTTAATTTTATGTGAAGCACATTGAGTTGCAATTGTTCTCTGAAATGTTCTATATAAATAAAATTGTATTGACATCATAATAATAATAATAATAATAATAATAATAATAATGTGTTCAAAAATATGCAAACATACCACAACTTGTATTACACCATTAAAAACATATGTATTCCTATCTGTTATGACACTGTAACTCCATTGTTACTACAATGTTATTACATGTAATTACTAACGTTGAAGCAATACGGTAATCACAGTTTTAAGTTTTTTATTTCGTTTTTTTTTTTTAAATTAATTTTCTAATTTCACGTTCTAATTTAGTTTAGTTTGTGTTTATAGTTTTAGTTTTAGTTTAGTTTTAGTTTTAGTTTTTCAATCCATTTTTTTTAGTTTTATTTTTAATTTTTACTTCAGTTAATAACAGTCAATTGTTGCGTTGGGGGAGATAAAAATAGATATTGGTTTTGAATGTTTCAAAGTACACTATATGCAGTCCGGATCAGAAACTAGAATAAAAAATTTATTTTTATTTTATTTCAGTAACTTTTGCAACACTACATTACAGTTTTAGTTTTTAAAGTAATTTTAGTTTAAATTTTTATTTTAATATAATAACCATGTGAAGCACTACAATGAAGAAAATGCACTTAAAGCAGCACAGATTAGTGCAGGGAAGTCTTCCATCCATCCCACAATCCTTTTCTAACTGCTGGAACATTCTATACAGGTTTACCTGAATATTTTAAAACCAGGAATCCACTCTTCTTTCTAATGAAACAGTGCAACTGTTTCTAGATGCAAGTCTTGGTAATGCATGACATTGCAGTTCAATTATGACTACTTAATAAAACATCAGTTTCTGAACTGTACTTCCTTACAAATATATATCTGATATTAATCTAGTTAAATATTAATGAATAATGCCGGGCATTTATATCGCGCCTTTCTCACACTCAAATCACTTTTATGATGAAGGGAAACTCGCCTCAACCACCACTAATGTGCAGCACCTGAGTGATGCAACGGCAGCCATTTTGCACCAGAATGCTCACCACACATCAGCTGAGGGGGAGAAGGAGAGAACAACTTTTATCCAATTAAACTGGGGGATGATTAGGTGGCAGATTGAAAGAGCCTAGGTTGGGAGTTTAGCCAGAACACCGGGACACCACTTCCAGCAGCAACTTAGTTTTCCCAGGAAGTCTCCCATCCAAGTACTAACCAAGGCCACACTTGCTTAGCTTCAGCCATTCAGCAGGAGCAGAGTGCATTGTGGGATGGCTGTGTGAATAATTAGGAGTGGCCAGCACGTTTCTACTGAATAAAATCCTCTAAAATATTTCCTTCTGCAGGCAGAACTATTCAGCAGCGGAACATCTTTGGGGAATCTGCGAGACTAAATATTATCATATTTTGTCTGTCATTATAAGCAAATTTATGAATATTTACTTAGTAAGTGCATGGGCGTGGATTCATTGTTATTCCTAGCATATACATACATAGGCATAAAAAAACTCAGAAAAATGCAACAATACGCTGCTGTTATGTTTATTAGTTTGGGGTGACCCTTGGGGGGGGGGCGTTAGTCGTTACCATCGAATTTAAATTTGTCTGGTACCGAGCGACCTACTCTCCTCCTCTCCGCCGGTGAATAAGCGGGAACGCAGAGGAAATGCAGCGGGTTAGCGCACGGGCAGACGGCGGGGGGGGGGGGGGGTCCATTAAAATGATGCATGGGCCTGCCTCTGTTTTAATTAGGACACGGCGATGTATTTAATAACACTCATTAAACCGCTAATTACAAATAAATTGAGCTGCACTCCGATCTCTGTTCAGCTGAGCGAGAGGAGGCAGGCGAGGGAGAGGAAAGCAAGGTCTTCCGCGTCTTTTCAGAGGACGAGATTACCGCGCCAACCCCAATCAGCCTCAGAGACCTATAAGCGCACAGCATTGTGGGTGATTTTCCCTCCTCTTTTTAACTCGTAACTTTATTCTGCCTTTTTCTTTATCATCAAGCCATGGCTCATTTTTTTCCAGCGACTCGAACAAACCATCAAACAGTCATTTAACTGTGTTATATGTGTGTGAACTGTAATGAAAGACCCAAAAAAGAAAAAAGAAAAGCGAGTGGAATTCTTGTATTTTATTGTACTCTGCCAACACACGATGTGTTACAAGCTTTTTATTTATGTGTCTGTCACACCGAGGCCTTGGCATGAGGAAACAATAAAAAAACAACATCACGCTAAACATTAAATATTTATATAACTCCAAGCCGACCAAATCAGAAAACAAAACTGCCAGGTATCAGAGTTAACGAGCAATAAATATTCCGTTCAGAAAGATTAATAATAATAATACGAATAATAATGATGATAATAATAATAATAATAATAATAATAATAATAATAATTACGTTGTCCGTCAAAGTGGCTGATCTAACAACAGGAGGTGTTTTCCGTCATGGCGGTTCGCGATGAGCATACGGACGGTGCTCTACGTCACCGAGACAAGACTGCAAAGGTTGAATGTTCCCTCAGCGTTATGCAGGTTAAATCGCATGTGCTTCTGGTGGGAAAAGCTGCTTCCAAGGAATATGGCGTCTTCCAATAAAACGTTCCTCCCACATGCTGGCAGAGTGAAACGCTGCATGTACCAGCCAGTTGTAGGATTATTTGCATTCATGAAGAATAAGAAAATGCTAGTTTCCGCATGACAGCAACGCTTCGTGATTCCAGACACGGATTCGATCAACCTCTCCTGCAGTCTCGGGGAATTCTGCGTTTGAGCGCTATGACCCGCTCCCCCAGAAAAAAATAAATATATATTTAAGTGGATTTCTATTCTTTACCTCCTGACAAAGATGAGAACAACCTCCGTAGTTTAATAATAACAGTTTACTGTCTGAAGTACCCCTCTAATGACTGCGCCTCACATTGTCACCCCGGACCGAGAGACACATTTAGATCAATTACACTATGGGCCGAGACGGCGGAATCTTTCCGCTTCACGGTAAGTGCCTTCCATCAACACTAATTGGAGCCCTGGTGAGAAGCAGAGCCAACTGAAGATCGGAATGTCTGGGGGTTTTTTTTTTTTTTTCCTGGCAAAGATGTAAATTCATAAATTGCAGTATATTTGACAGCCGTGTACTGGAGAACCCCTTCATTAACGGGGGAAATGAGAAGGGCTATAAAAACACTGCACACAGAATTCTGCTGGGGCGACGTTGCATACTGGTCTATCATAATGAGACGAAACACACAGAAACACACACACACACATACACAAACACATGCAAACACACGCATGCGCACACATATGCACACACATAAACACTTGCGCTCACGCATTCACTTACACACACACACTCACGCATACACACACGGACACGCAAAAATACACACACACAGACACAAACGCATGTGCACACACACTCACACACACAGGCGCACACATACACACACACACACACACACGAAGGTCAGCTTCATAAGACACAGCTCCTCTTTGAGAAAAGAGAATGAGCCCAGATCATTTATTAATGTATTAGTTATGGAGACAGGAACGTGTGTGCGATGTCTGAAGGGTAATACAGCCCTTAAATCCTGAGGACGTGTCTGACAAGTGAAGAAATATGTTCGCCTCATGTATCAAAATATCTCCCTTTTTCTTATACGGCCTGACATGAATGGCCTGCATTCGATCCACATTTGTTCTTAACTTTGAGTTGCAATAAAAGTCTTTTTATTTATTTTTCTAGAGTTAGGCACTCACCGAAACTAACTCACCTGAAAGACTGTTGTTGTGAAGAAAATAAAGTTTCATGTTGGAAGTTTCTTCGGGAAGTCAAAGCTAAGGACAAACGGTGATTGAATCAAGATTGAATCTTCAGTCATTTTGGCACTTTTATGTCTTTAAAATATGGGCGCTCCAAAATCCATTATTCAAACAGGGTAATACACAAAGAAACTGCTAAAAAGAGAGAGAGGGACAAAATGTGATTTGTATGATAAGAACAATAATTGAACAATGAAGAATAAGAAATGTGAACACCTCGGCAAAAAATGTTGGCTACGGGGGGAAAGATGTAGGCGCAGAACGACAGCGTAAACCAAGGGTTTCAAACTCCAGTCCTGGAGGGCCGCAGAGCCTGCCAAGGGTTTCAAACTCCAGTCCTGGAGGGCCGCAAAGCCTGCCAAGGGTTTCAAACTCCAGTCCTGGAGGGCCGCAGAGCCTGCCAAGGGTTTCAAACTCCAGTCCTGGAGGGCCGCAGAGCCTGCCAAGGGCTTCAAACTCCAGTCCTGGAGGGCCGCAGAGCCTGCCAAGGGTTTCAAACTCCAGTCCTGGAGGGCCGCAGAGCCTGCCAAGGGCTTCAAACTCCAGTCCTGGAGGGCCGCAGAGCCTGCCAAGGGCTTCAAACTCCAGTCCTGGAGGGCCGCAGAGCCTGCCAAGGGCTTCAAACTCCAGTCCTGGAGGGCCACAGAGCCTGACAAGGGTTTCAAACTCCAGTCCTGGAGGGCCGCAGAGCCTGACAAGGGTTTCAAACTCCAGTCCTGGAGGGCCGCAGTGTAAACCAAGGGCTTCAAACTCCAGTCCTGGAGGGCCGCAGTGTAAACCAAGGGCTTCAAACTCCAGTCCTGGAGGGCCGCAGAGCCTGACAAGGGCTTCAAACTCCAGTCCTGGAGGGCCGCAGAGCCTGACAAGGGTTTCAAACTCCAGTCCTGGAGGGCCACAGAGCCTGACAAGGGTTTCAAACTCCAGTCCTGGAGGGCCGCAGAGCCTGACAAGGGTTTCAAACTCCAGTCCTGGAGGGCCGCAGAGCCTGACAAGGGTTTCAAACTCCAGTCCTGGAGGGCCGCAGTGTAAACCAAGGGCTTCAAACTCCAGTCCTGGAGGGCCGCAGTGTAAACCAAGGGCTTCAAACTCCAGTCCTGGAGGGCCGCAGAGCCTGACAAGGGCTTCAAACTCCAGTCCTGGAGGGCCGCAGAGCCTGACAAGGGCTTCAAACTCCAGTCCTGGAGGGCCGCAGTGTAAACCAAGGGTTTCAAACTCCAGTCCTGGAGGGCCGCAGAGCCTGCCAAGGGCTTCAAACTCCAGTCCTGGAGGGCCGCAGAGCCTGCCAAGGGCTTCAAACTCCAGTCCTGGAGGGCCGCAGAGCCTGACAAGGGTTTCAAACTCCAGTCCTGGAGGGCCGCAGAGCCTGACAAGGGTTTCAAACTCCAGTCCTGGAGGGCCGCAGAGCCTGCCAGTGTTTGTGCTTTACTTTCAATCAGCAGCCAATTAAGGCCTTGAGAACAAGGTGTGCGGACTCTTTAGCCAATCATTGACTTGAGTGAATGACTTGTGCTGAAACACACCAAAAAACCAGCAGACACTGCGGCCCTCCAGGACTGGAGTTTGAAACCCTTGGTCTAAATGGTCACTAACTACAAGAATTTATGAATTCTTATTATTATTATTATTTATTGTATATATGAATTATAAATTTATACGTGTTTTTCAAGAAGGATGCAGTCAGTGAAGGAATCAGCAGAAAAGTTTAAGATGTTTAAATAAAAAAATCTAATCCGTGCTAGTATTGCAAATGCAGCTAAAAGTGCAAATACAAACGGCACAAAGGGTATCAACTGAGCCCAGCAAAGCAGGCCTTTCCAGGCTTTTATAAATTAATTCAGAACAGACAAACTATTTTTATGTTTCCTTCTGAAATTGCTTCTTATCATGACAGGCTGGTTTTCACTGGTTTTCAAAGTATGATTGCTATATTAATCAATCTTTTTTCCACTTCAAAAAATACACACCTTTTAGACCCTTTGTTGGCTACGTACCACAAGCACACCCTCTCTTTCTCTCTCTCTCTCTCTCTCTCTCTCTCTCTCTGTCTCACACACACACACACACACACACACACACACACACACACACACACACACACACACACACAGGCCTCTGATTATGGTTATTTATATGATAATTCCATATTTCTTTCACCTCATCATCTTTTCTTTCCTCTGTACTGTTCTTGTTTTGTATAGATGAAGGAAAGCAAGGAGAATTCATTAAGAGCTTCTGAGATGTGTGTATGTGTGTGTGTGCGTGTGCGGGTGCGTGTGCGGGTGCGTGTGCGTGTGCGTGTGTGCGTGCGTGTGTGGGGGATTATCATTGAGAACACAATCACATCACATTTAAAAAGTGATTTATGTTTAAATGGCTTTGAAATTCTTTAACTGTAGTTTCATATGTGGGATGGCACCATTATAAAGGCATTTGGGGGGGGGGGGGGGGGTGTATACTCACGTGACCCATGAGGGTATCCACGGTTGACAGGGCCTCTCGAAGACGACGTTGACCTGACAAACTCACTTGGAGAAGGACTGACATTGGTGATCCCTGGATTGGACAACTCACCCACAATGCATCTGTTTCTCGCCAGCACTAAACTAAAGCAACAGGAGGTTCTGTTACTCACCAGCAGTGCATTAAAGGCCACGCCCGACTCTGCTGCTGTGTTCCTCGGCTGCACCTCCCCGCTCTCGGAGTATGCCGCACGACAGAACCCGAAGTTAATCTGAAAAACAAGCGCGGAAGCGATTAGACGAAGAGCCGTTACAAATTGCTAACATGTCATGAGAAAAGTCAGTCCCCATTACGAGGCCCAAAAAAACAAGCCTTGATCAGGTTATGATTATGATATGCTCATTAGGACGTGACTCCCCATGGTAAGTACATCTAATTTATTATGTATAAATAAACCTTTGCTATTCCTCATGGGAAAAAATGTAATACATTTTTTTAAAAATGTAATTAAATTTTCCGTCCAACATGGGGCTGTACATATCCAATTCCCATCTTAATTCGGAACGTCCAATCATGCGCAACCGCAGCCGCGTTCATGCGTGAGCCCCACTGCCGATTTGGGAGCGTGTAGAATTCTGTGGTTCTCCTCAGAAACACGTGGTGCCACCAGCTGCTTTTTTTACACACACACCGTAGAACACAGCTAAGCTCGCACAGCGGGGTCATAGGTAGACCTTTCAAACGCGGCTAGCGTGCAGTCCTATCCACCAGCGGAGGTCGATAGAAAGCTGATGAAACACAGAACGGACTGAACCCTCCCATACCCTGGGTGATGCAATCACCAATTGTGCATGGCGCTCTGGAGTTACCGGCCACACTCGGCACTGGCTCGGTCCGGATTCAATATGAGACCATGGGGCTCATCCCTCCACCACAGCCTGGTGCCTTAACCGAATGAGCCACCCAGCAGCCCCCATGGGGAACTTTGATTGGTTTTTCATGTCATATAAAAAAGCAACTTGATGAACATTTAACTCAAAATTACAGCAAAAACTTACAAAGGTAAAAATACTGAAAACAAAGTGTACTTATCTCTCAAAAACCTAAAAACCTAAGGACACTCACCCAGAGTGCAAGGGATTTAAAGAAGAAAATACACTGATAAATACACAGGGCTGGATTATAGAAAACTCTCAATGAATGAATTCTCCATGAACACAAGTTCAGAGACTTTAATTTATTTGTGAGTAAAAGCACAAATATTGATTGAGCCCAGGCCAAAGTTAAGGAAGGGGAAGAGAAAGAGAGAGAGGAAAAGGCTGGATGGAGGGGGAGAGAGGGAGGGAGGGAAGGAAGGAGAGAGTATTTCAAGAATGAGAAATGATTAAAAAAATGATAAAAAGTGAAAATGATAAAAAGAAAATAAAACAAGTGTGAAATAAAGAAAAAGGACATTAAGTTAAGACAGCCCTCATCAGATTTTTACCCATGAGAGAGCACAGAGAGCGGGTGGAAGTGAAGAATTATCTTCATCTCCACCAGCAACAGCCTTTTCTTACTCTCTCTCTCGTACACACACACACACACTCTCGCTCTCTCTCTTTTGACTGCGATGGGAATTCCCCAAGCATCCAGCTGAACTTTGCTGTTACTGAATGAAAAATAAACTCAGCTAATAAATTCTGCGGAATCTTGCAAGTGCTGGAACGCCCATCAGATCCTCTCTGTCGCTTGGCAACAGGCAGAATGGTTAGCGTAGCCTAGCTTTCTGTATATTATTTTTTTACTGTTTTTATTATTTTAATAACACTGGGAGATTCATCTATAACTGTGGTTTCAAATTTTGGGCTCAGCTATAGAGCTGCATGCACCTATCCAAGGGGTGTTGCTAAATATTTAAACTCCATGTTTTCGAAATGCCGGGAATGGATTTGCCTGCTCCGAAAAGATCACGGCCAACAGACTGAGGAGTCTTGTGTCCAGATCCATTGGCTGTAAATGTGTAAATTTTTAATGCTAATTTGTAGGAGGTGTCCACAACATAGTAACGGCTTAAGATAGCTATATCAAAATCAGTATTTAGCGAGCCTGTGGAGATTGTAATCCACCTGTGAAATGGCATTGAAATTGGTTTTGAAATGCCAAAGATATAGAGGTTGGAAAGATCAGTTTTATATTGGAGTGCTGACAAAAGCAAACATACCCTGAGCACGGCCACGTTAATGTAATGTAAAGGTCTCGCAGACACATATTTTATACGTAGGACGGCTCGGCTGAATACTCAATTCTGATTGCCTGGGAGGTGTGCATTATTTTTTTTCCAAAAATGTCTATGAAGTATGAACGGCGATGAAGTATCGCCAGCAATAGTTTAATAACCATTCTAAATTAATGTGCATCAACGGTCTGACACGATTAAACAACAGACTGCTCGCTCACCCGGCTCGTGGCTCTGAATTTAGTTTATGCTATTCTGTTCAGCAGTCTTAAAACAATTACTAGAAATTTGTCAGAACTAGCAAGCCAAGTTACAATATCATACTTGCAACAGTGTTAATTATCTCCAAATCACATTTGACATCAGAAATGCATCCAGCCACTGCCAACACAAGCACAGTTAGCTTGATGTCCATTAATTGACTGTAGAGAGTAGCTAGTCTAGCTAGTCTATAGCTTCACAACGTTTATAATTTTAGACATTTTGAATATCATTCAATAGTTGGCTAGCTAGCTATTCATGATGATAAACATGCTTTGAGTCCAATTTGACCAAAAACCAAACTGAATTTTAATATTAGGTAACACGAGTGACCGTGAAGCTAGCATAAGCAACCTTGCTAGCTAACCCAGTTGAGAGAGGGACTAGAAAGACAAATTCGTTGGTGAGCGGTATAGAATTTGGGATATTTGCTGGAAAACTTAGGTAACATTTCCCATTGCAATAGAATCTGCATATTTCGAAACGCATGTTTTTGATTACAGTTATGCTTTGTGTTGGTAAGCTGTTGTATAAGCGGGTTAATCACCTAAATGACCAAGGGACTGGGTATCGCACAGTTTGAATGCCCATCACGGAGGGTTTTGCCCCGAAGCAATTAACTATCTCCATGTCAGGCACTCAAACAGCGTAATGCCCAGCCCTTCGGTCATTATCCCTTACATATTTGCTACTGCTCATAGGTACCTAAAGCTTATCATCCGGAGTCTGCTCGCTCTTCTATTGAGTACCTGCCTCAAGGCCCTGTTAACATCAGCTTGCAGTGCCTGGTATCCACAGTGGACAGCGCACGCAGGGATGTGGCCGACGGCACTGCCACAAAGCACCAGGTGAGATGGAGGAGCAAGGGAGGGAGAGCGAGAGAGAGGGGGGGAGGGAGGGAGGGAGAGCGAGAGAGAGGGGGGGAGGGAGGGAGGGAGAGCGAGAGAGAGGGGGGGGAGGGAGGGAGAGCGAGAGAGAGGGGGGGATGGAGGGAGGGAGAGAGAGAGGGGGGGATGGAGGGAGGGAGAGAGAGAGGGGGTGGGGGGGAGAGAGAGAGGGAGAGAGAGAGGGGGTGGGGGGGAGAGAGAGAGGGAGAGAGTGAAGAGACGCAGAGCAGAGAGCCACCAGCGGAATAACAAGTGCGCTCTGCAGCAATGCTGATGCTATCTCAATGATAATGACCTGCACACCAGCGCTGATGGATGCTATGCTACGCTACACTATTACACACCATGATATGTTACGCTAAGCTGTACTATGCTACACTACGGTATACTATAATATGCTATATTGTGCTACGCTACACTGCAATTATGATATGTGGTGCAGGGTGATGGAGAAATCTCTTTCTCACGTAAACATACTTTTTCATGGTTTTTCAAATTCTGTCACACTCGCACGCTCTAGTCTCTTAGCGTCTGTCTCTCACTCTTGCAGAAACTCACAAGCACATTTACACACACCGTCTCTCTCACATACACACACACACACACACACACACACACATACCGACTCTCACAAACTCAGGCGTGCACAAACATCGAGCCGAGGCGAAGTGCTTAAGGTCTTTATTTATTTAATGTCTTTTTTTCGCTTATATGTTCAGATCTTCTCTCGTTTTGAAAGATGTAAAAATAAAAAGTTGAAATTTTGAAAGGGCTCCCAGGGATGCAGCACATCTTCAAAGGAAGAAGGGGGGTGGGGGGTGGATACAGGGGTGGGGGTATTGGAGGGTGGGGTGGGGGTGCGTGGGGGTACATGCATTGATCGTGTCCCCAGGCTCCAGGCCGTGGGCAATTTTATCTCTTCTTTGGCCTGGCTTTGCACCTCACCAGGGGGTTGCAGGCTCTAACACAAGCCCCCGATTCAGGGAGGAAACGGGGCCTGAGAGAGAGGCCCAGATAGAGCCCCTAAACTTCCCCTGAATCCCTCTCCTCTCCCTTTGACCGTTTCCATTTCTCTCTCTCTCTCTTTTTTAATCCCTCTTTCCCTTCCTTTGCTCTCTCCCACCTTCCCTCGCTCTTCCCCTCTCTCTACGAGCCACGGAGCAGCCGTGCTGACAGCTTGAGCCTGACCAGATCCATTTCTCAGCAAATATCAATGCGAGCTTTCACTTTGAAAAGGTGCGATAAAACTAGACAAGAAAATATGACCAGTGGTGTTCCTTTTATTCTTTACCTCTCCATTTTTTTTATCTTTCTTATATGTACATATTGTGGCGAGCCATGGAGTCGGAGTCAGGTTCTCTTGATTCAAATAGTTTATTGAGTAAGAGTACAATCTCTTGTTGCTTCTTCTTCAGTTAACAGTTGGAATAGACATCGCTTGCTGGATCGTAGCCAGCTTTATAGCCCCTCTATGCAAATAAACCTGCTTAACAAAGGCGGCCCTTGATAGGTGCCCTGCAGCTCACCCCAACCAATCACACGTAATTCACTCTGTCATACGTCAATCAACAAACGGTCTCTAGCGCGGACCTGGTTGAACACCTGCTGGTCATTCAAAGGTCAACTGCCAATTGCTACTGCACACGTCATTACATTTGAACACAACAGTTGACATGCACAACGATCCCCGTTACTCGCAATCGCCCCGGATCGCCACACTGCCCCCACCTAAGGGGTCAGCAGTCCCTTGCGACCCCTTTAACTGTCCGCACTCACGTACAAAGTCCCGGAAACGGGCAGGAGTCCTCCGTTGGCGAAAAGGGCGATTCGGGCCCTCAGCGGCCGCGGGGTTTTCTGGTGGAGGAGGGGTGGGCGCACGTAAAGCGGGCTGATCCTCGCCGACGCCCATCCCCTCCTCAACACCATCAGCGGCCGCGGGGTTTTCTGGGGGAGGAGGGGTGGGCGCACGTAAAGCGGGCTGACCCTCGCCGACGCCCATCCCCTCCTCAACACCATCCAACAGCGGCCGATAAGGAGCTAGGCGATCCCGGTGAAGCACCACCAGTTTCCTTCGGCCGGGCATGCGCACTCGATAGACCACCTCGCTAAGCCGATCCAACACTTCACCAGGGCCCCGCCAATGCGACTGCAATTTCGGGGACAGACCCTTCTTACGGATCGGACAATAGATCCATACCTTGTCTCCGTGGGTGAAAGGCTGTCCCCGACAGCGCACATCATACGCTCGCTTTTGCTTGAAGCTCGCGGTGGATTGGGCCTGGCGGGTAAAGCTGTGGGCGGTCTCCAGGCGCTCGATCAAAGCCCGTGCGTACCCGGCCTCTGACTGGTGGTGCTCCGTGGATCCGGGCGGGGCTCCGAACACCAAATCAACGGGCGTCCTTAGCTCTCGCCCGAACATGAGTGCAGCGGGGGAGCACTGGCTGCTCTCCTGCACGGCGGAGCGGTAGGCCCACAGGACCAAGGGCAAATGGCAGTCCCAGTCTCGCTGGTGCTGGCTAGCTAGAATGGCTAACTGGGTGGCCAGGGTTTTATTAAAGCGTTCAACCAGTCCATCGCTCTGGGGATGCAACGCCGTAGTGCGGGTCTTGGCCACTCCCAGCCGCGTACACACAGCTGCCAGCACCCGCGACTCGAAATTTCGCCCCTGGTCGCTGTGCAGCTCCTCGGGGGCCCCGAACCGGGCGAACATCTCTGTCACGAGCCTTTCCGCCGTCGTGTCCGCTGATTGGTCCGGCACCGCGTACGCCTCGGGCCACTTGGTAAAGTAGTCCATGGCCACAAGCACATAGCGGTTGCCGGACTCAGTGACGGGGAAAGGCCCTAAGATGTCTACCCCGACCCGTTCCATAGGAGCCCCCACTACGTACCGCTGAAGGGGGGCCTGCGACCGCTGCGTCGGCCCCTTCTTGGCCGTGCAGGCGTCGCAGCAGTGGACGTGCAGCTCCACGTCCCGGCGGCAGGCAGGCCAGTAGAACCTCCTCCGCAGTCGGTGCAAAGTCTTGCTGATGCCAAAGTGCCCCGCCCCCACAGAGCCATGCATCAGTCCAAGTACCTGGGGGCGGAGCGCACGGGGCACCAGCAGCTGGAGGAGATCCTGGTCGGAACCGGGGGCCTGCCACCGCCGATAGAGTAGCCCACCCTGCGACGTCAGGCTCCCCCACTGACTCACATAAGCCTTAACCGCTGGGCTACTAGCCGACACTTCCCCCCATGCAGGCCGTGTACCTGCCGCGATCCAGCGCTGCACTTGCTGCAGCTCGCCGTCGCCCTCCTGCGCTAGGCGCAGGTCCTGCTGGCTAAAAGGCAACCATCCAACCTCACCTTCTATAGCCCGAACTGGGCATGCTATCTCCGTCACCTGCTCTCGCTGCTCGGCTTTAGTGCAAGGCCTACAGTCCAGCTCTGCACAGGGCCTCCGGGAAAGCGCATCTGCATTACCATGCAGCTTTCCGGGCCTGTGCTGAATCTGGAAATCGTACTCCTGCAACAGCTCGAGCCAGCGGGCTACCTGGCCCTCCGGATCTTTAAAATTTAAAAGCCAGGTTAGTGACGCGTGATCTGTCCTAATAAGGAAATGGCAGCCTTGCAGGTACGGGCGAAAATGGCGAACCGCTTTGACCACCGCTAACAGCTCGCGCCGAGTCACGCAGTAGTTTCGCTCTGCCTTGCTCAGCGCGCTACTGTAGTAGGCTACCGCTCGTTCCCCGTCTGGTCCCACCTGGGAGAGCACGGCCCCGACTCCGACATTGCTAGCGTCCGTGTCGACGATGAATGGTCGCGCGACATCCGGATATGCTAGAATGGGAGCCGCCGTTAGGGCGTCTCTCAACTGGTCAAAAGCATTCTGGCAGTCCCCTGTCCACTCGAACTGTTGACCTTTATTCGTCAAGCGATGAAGCGGACTAGCCAGGGTGGCGAAGCTCAAGACAAAGCGTCTGTAGTACGACACTAGTCCCAAGAAGCTCCGCAGCTCACCCACATTGCTAGGCGTCGGCCATTCCCGCACAGAAGCCACCTTAGCTGGGTCAGTGGCTACACCCTGCTCGCTAACGACGTGCCCCAGGAAAGCTGTCTCCCTCCGGAGCAGCTGACACTTTTTAGGATTGAGCCGTAGCCCAGCCCGGCCAATCTCCGTAAGCACGTCAGTTAGGTGAGCGAGGGCTTGCTCGAAGTCGCTGGCGTGTACTAGGAGGTCGTCCAGGTACACGACACAGGAACTCCGCGGGACGGACGACAGCACCCGCTCCATCAGTCGCTCAAAAGTGGCAGGGGCGTTACAGAGCCCGAACGGCATGACCCGGAACTGCCACAACCCTTGCCCTATCGTGAAAGCTGATTTTGCCCTCGCTTCCGGGGACAGCCTCACCTGCCAATAGCCACTGCGGAGGTCCAGCGAGCTAAACCAACTGGACCCCGCGATATGGTCTAAGGCCTCGTCAATACGGGGAAGTGGATAGGTGTCTTTCTTGGTGATCTGATTAAGACGCCTATAATCTACACAAAAACGCCACTCCCCGTCCTTCTTTTTTACCAGGACAGCAGGGGCCGCCCATGGGCTTTCAGAGGGCTCGATGATGCCCGCAGCTGCCATCTCCCTTATCTTGTCCTCCGCCACCTCTCGCTTGGCTAGAGACAGCCGGTGCGGACGTAACCGAATGGGCACAGCCGAGCCAGTATCAATCTGGTGTTGAACCAGTTCGGTCTGTGTGCATTCTTCGTCCCGCACAGCGAATAGGTGAGTGTAACGGACAAGCAGGGCTTTAAGCTGCTGGCTCTGCTGCGGTGTGAGCCCTTTGCTGCTGCGCGTCCATAATGCTAGGACGGCTTGCAGCACCCCCGCAGAGGGCTGGGTAGCTGAGGCTAGCCCGCCCGTCTGCGGTGGCACTGTAACCTGAGGTGGTACCACGGTAACGAGCGGCGAATCAGCGGTGGCCATTGCAAGCACAGAACTGGGGCGACAGTGTTTGGGGGGCACCCCAGGGCATTCAGTTCGGCGGGCTGCTTGTAATTCACATTTTGATCGGAGGCCCAGCGTTTCAGTACCAATAGTTATCGTCTCGGCTATCACATTTATGCTAGTTCCCCACAACGCTAACAAGTCTAAACCGATAATGCATGCATCTTTTATATCTGCTAACCAAAACTCGTGTTTCACTCGCTGGGCTCCTGCACACACTTGTAATTGTTTACTACCACGCATGCCCATCTTCTGCCCAGTGACGGAGGTTAGCTGGGTAGAGGTAGGGGTCCATGCACCTGAAAGCAGCCCGCTGGTACCCCGAAGTACCCCCGGCCTTACCAGGGAAATAGTGGCTCCGGTGTCGACCAGCGCCCAGCAGGCTTGTCCGTCCAAACTGCAAGGCAAGTACAGCCCGGTCTTCGTCCCCAGTCTGCCAATACGGGGCTCGGCCTCGTGGGCCTGTTCCTCTGCTCTTAAAAGAACATCAAACGGAACTTTTGCTCTTGGAATTTTTGCTTTCGCTAGGATGGGCAGCCTGGGCGCGTGAGTGCTGGTCTGGGCCCGGGTCTGGTTGAGGAGGAGTGTAGCATGGGGCGGCGGTCTCCTCATTGGGCCGTCCCGTCGTCGTTTCCCGTCGGCTGTGGAGCTCTCGCTTTTGGCGCAGGGGCAGTACAGTCGCGGGCGAAATGCCCCGGTTCGTTGCACCGGAAGCAGCGTCGCTCCCGTTCCGGTCGCTGCCGCGGTCGGTTTTGGTTCCGTTGAACCCATCTCACCTCCTCGCCGTCCTCGCAGTCGGCAGCTCGGACCCGGGGCTTGTTAGCCGGGGTCCCGTTTGGCGTGGTGCCCAAGATGAGCTCCAGTCGCTCGGCCTCGCGAAGCGCTGCGTCCAGGGACTCCGGTTTGGCAATGCGGACCTGTTGTTGTAGGCGCTCCGGAGTGAGGGCCTGTGTGAAGGTCTGGCAGGCTAGCTCCTGCTGGCCTGCGTTATCGAGTTGAGGGTAGCCGCGGCGGGCTAACAGCCTGATGTCGGCGGCGAGGACGCTGAGGCTCTCTGCTCCGGTCCGCCGTCGCTTGGCGAGCTTCTCCCGGCTCACCTCTAGGAATTGCCGCTGTCCGAACCGACGTTCCAGCGCTGTCATCAGTGCCGGTAGCGTCAGTGGTTCGGCGCTGTCCAGGTCTAGCAGCACCTGGCAGGCCTCGCCCTCCAGGGCTAACGCTAAGTGGGTGGCCGTCTGGCTCTCGTCCCAGCCATTGTAGCTAGCCGCGAATCGTACCTGGCTTTGGTACGACTCTAGCTCACCCTTTCCCGTGTAACGGGGTAGCTTGATCACCGCCTTTATCGGTGTAGTCGGTCGCCGCGCCGGCGCCGCTGTCTGGCTCGGCCTGGAAGCAGGGGCGACCTCGTTGGCTTCCGGCCGACCTACTTGCGCTTCATTTCCGGCCGCGGGGTCAGCCACCAGCGCGGGCACCTCCGCCTGGTCTGTAATCGGCCTCTCTCGCTCCGGTCTTGTTGCGCTGGCTCCTTCGGGTAGTCCTCCGGGTCTATTCGTGGGCCGCTTCGCAGACGCTCCTGCGATAACGTCCATCTGCTTGGTCACCTGACGTTCTAGGTCGCGGATCTGTTCCCAGATCGTCCCGCTTCTGACACCATTGTGGCGAGCCATGGAGTCGGAGTCAGGTTCTCTTGATTCAAATAGTTTATTGAGTAAGAGTACAATCTCTTGTTGCTTCTTCTTCAGTTAACAGTTGGAATAGACATCGCTTGCTGGATCGTAGCCAGCTTTATAGCCCCTCTATGCAAATAAACCTGCTTAACAAAGGCGGCCCTTGATAGGTGCCCTGCAGCTCACCCCAACCAATCACACGTAATTCACTCTGTCATACGTCAATCAACAAACGGTCTCTAGCGCGGACCTGGTTGAACACCTGCTGGTCATTCAAAGGTCAACTGCCAATTGCTACTGCACACGTCATTACATTTGAACACAACAGTTGACATGCACAACGATCCCCGTTACTCGCAATCGCCCCGGATCGCCACAATATAAATCTATATATACATACACTCACATAGCATATATATATTTTAACATGCATACATTCATATATACAGTGCCCTCCATTATTATTGTTATCCCTGGTAAAGATGAGTAAAAAGGGTTATAAAAGATTCACCGTTTGGTGAATTAGCTTAATCTCACATTGAAAAACCCACCCTTTATTTTAAGTAAATTTATTATGAGAAAAAAAATCCCTCATCAAGAAATAATTATTTTTAATAAAACCACTGTGCCACAATTATTTTAAATATTTGGTTGCATATCTTTTGCATGCCATAACTTCCTGATGTCTGTGACCCAACAACATCAAAAAACTCTTGATATCTTATTTTCTGGAACTCTTACAAGCGATACGATAACCTCTCTGCATTTGAATGGATCTCTATGGGAATTGGGGGGTGGGACTAGATTTAGCTATACATTATGCTGGAACAGTATGGAATACATGGTTGGCTAAATGATTAAGTCATCAAAGATCTGAGGTATCAAACGAGCCTCAAACCATCACTCCGCTGCCAGATATGCTGTAGATATGGATGGATCACTGTAAGGGTTGTTTCTCCTGACAAAGTTTCCTATTGAACTCTATGGAAAAATAAGTCAGGAGAAGAAACCCTTCAAGTTATGCAGAGATGTTATAGTATCGCTTGTAAGAGTACCAGAAAATAATATATCAAGAGTCTTTTGATGTTGTTGGGCCACAGACATCAGGAAGTCATGGCATGTAAAGGATATGGTTTTGTTAAAAATAATTCTTTCTTGATGAGGGAATTTTTTTTCTCATAATAAATTTACTTCAATTGAAGGTTGGATTTTTCTCATTTTTTCAGTGTGAGATTAAGCAAATGCACCTAATTCTTACAATTCTTTGGCAAGGAAGAAATCAGCTGGTTAAAAGTTGGCAGATATTACCATAGATCTTAAATAAACTGATTAGTGGTGTTCCTTTTATTAGTAAAAGAAAATTATTTCTTTCTTTGTTGTTACTAATATAGAACATATTAATTTTATATATTTGCCTGCTTTTTATCTTGTAGAATATGTATCTTTTTTAAAATAAACCCAACACCTTATTGCTTATTATGATTCTCTCACAGCATTTGTAGTTGCCCATCATATGGTGCTTTTCCATGGTGTTATATAGGCCACAGAATTAGCTTTTGGAGTCAGCTCTGTGGCTGCCTTTGTAACTGTGTATTTAAATGCACATCTTGGCTATAGGTTGGGTAGCACGGCCGTTTAAATTTAAATATGGCAACAACAAAAAAACACAACCACCCCCACAAACCTTCTTTTTTTTCCCCCAGGTTTTTGCCCATCACTAATTCATAAGCATCCTATAAGCATTATATGGCATTTACATAGTGTTAGGAATGCTTTACTCCAGTGTAACATATGTTACATTACTTTCCAAAGTCAATTGAATATGTCCTGGGCAGCTTAATAGTGCCTGTTGTGTCATTTATAGCCTTCTATGGCCAAATAGAAGAGTAAACTTTTTAAAAGTCTGTTTATTGATGTGAAACAAGGTCTTTAGAAAGCAACAATCAACTAATAACCTGCACTGATGAATATGCAACATTTCCTAAATAACTGGTTTTTGGAACCAAATTCATACATTATTAGCGGGCGATGTAATGAGCAATGAGCGTTTCATTGTGAAGTGTTTGGGGGTGAGATAGCCTCCGCACTGTGAACAGCTAATACGCATGGCCCTGATTGAGTTCACTGCTAAGAGGAGTGGACCCTGTGTGCTGGTGGGGAGATGGGTGCTATTAGCAGTGGGTATAAGAGATCATTTACATGAACGCTCAGTAATGAGCTCATTAGCATGGTAAGCAGGTGGGTCCTGTTTGTATGTTTGCGTCCAGAAAGAGCGCCTGACTAAAATGAACCCATGCATGAAAGGGGTAGGCCCCACCCCTCTCCAAAAAAATTCAATAAAATAAAATTTAAAAAAAATCATGTATGTAATCAACAGAATCAATCAATCAAATCAATCAATCAATCAAAATGAAGCAGGAAGTGTTTGTTTCAGTGCAAGTACGGTAGCTTAGCAAAAAATCTGAAAAGGAATTGAGCTCATCGGTAGGCTAATGAAATGCTAACGATAGACTAACTTGTGATTATTTTTGCAATTGCTGATTGCGAGGATTAAACACGGGTTCTGCTCTAACGCACTTGAAGGATGCAAAGGCCAGAGTAATGAATTGTTGCAATCGGACATTCAAAGGCGCAGTTTTAGTTAATAAAATTGATAATATTGCCCATGGACACAGCCCTGGGGTTGCATTTCTTTTTGTCTTCAAAATGGGGGACAGTGCATGTCTGAGCCTGTTAGACCCCGTAAAAATCATGTTAAAAAATAAACTGAATTTAAAGAAAAAAAATGTTTTTCCCTCCATTGCAGCAGGACTCTACAGTCACTTTAAGACTTAAGACCTGCACACTGAGAAAGGGTACTACAGGGGTTATGCCTTTAGAAAGAGAGGGGAGAGAGGGAGAGGGAGAGGGAGAGGGAGAGGGAGAGGGGGAGAGAGAGAGGGAGAGAGAGAGAGAGAGAGAGAGAGGGAGAGAGAGAGAATGAGAGAGAGAGAGAGAGAATGAGAGAGAGAGAGAGAGAGAATGAGAGAGAGAGAGAGAGAATGAGAGAGAGAGAGAGAGAGAGAGAGAATGAGAGAGAGAGAGAGAGAGAGAGAGAGAGTACACTGTATGTCTAGACCTGTGTTTATGTGTTCCATTGTATATGTTCTTTGCATCGGCCACATTGGATGCATCTTATCATGACTTTGTGAATTTGAATTAGAAAAATTTGGGGGGAGAAAGAGAGAGGATGAGGGAGAAAGAGGATGGGGAGGGAGAGAGAAAGAGGATGGGGAGGGAGAGAGAAAGAGAGAGGTGCTGCAGAGATATACACACTTCAAAGAGCCCAGGAGGAGAGATTCAGATCAATCAACATAAATCATCCCCCACCACACAGGTACACACACACACACACAGGTACACACACACACACACTCCCCAGGGCTCTGTGCTGCCTTAATCTAAAACACACACATTCCAGGTACAGACATGCACCCCAAGTACACACACACACACACACACACACACACACACACGTACACACACACACACCCCAGGTATAGGTATACAGGTATACACTGTGGAAATATTTTAAAAAGTATCTTGACCCCGACTTGTACACTTACAGAGGTGAGGGCCCCAATCTTGCAACGCTTGCAAACTGCTGCAGGAAGTTTAACCAGATGGTGCTAACCACAAGTTTAAAAGGTCAGGGAATTGTGCTGAGACAACAGGAACTTGTAGGTGGGTACCAATGGTCACCTAGGCCCCTTTTAACCACCAAAAGTAACTGCCTTAAAGTTACGAGAAATCATGTGATTTCGGGGAATTGTTGGGGTGTGAGGCCTTATGATTGGAGGACTGAGATGGTGCGACGGACGACTGATTGGTTGCCCAACTACACCGAGTAACCAATCAGTAACCAGCGAGGTCAATAACAACTGAAGTTGACATGCTGTATCAACTTTACTTGCTATTTGTCTCATTAAATACTTATACTTTGAATTTGGTTTCAAGAGTCCTGTCTTCACCACCACCTTGAACAAACACACTGAGAAGAAAATAAATTTCGCGACAAATCACACACACACACACACACACACACACACACACACCAGGTACACACAGCCCTGATTAACAACAATAACTAAAATTATCACCTGTTTCCTGTTCCCAGGTATTATACACACCTGAGACTGAGAGATATGCACCTCTTACAGCTCCATTAGTGATAAACTCTCCTGTTCCCAGGTACTATACACACCTGAGACTGAGAGATATGCACCTCTTACAGCTCCATTAGTGATAAACTCTCCTGTTCCCAGGTACTGTACACACCTGAGACTGAGAGATATGCACATCTTACAGCTCCATTAGTGATAAACTCTCCTGTTCCCAGGTACTATACACACCTGAGACTGAGAGATATGCACCTCTTACAGCTCCATTAGTGATAAACTCTCCTGTTCCCAGGTACTATACACACCTGAGACTGAGAGATATGCACCTCTTACAGCTCCATTAGTGATAAACTCTCCTGTTCCCAGGTACTATACACACCTGAGACTGAGAGATATGCACCTCTTACAGCTCCATTAGTGATAAACTCTCCTGTTCCCAGGTACTGTACACACCTGAGACTGAGAGATATGCACCTCTTACAGCTCCATTAGTGATAAACTCTCCTGTTCCCAGGTACTATACACACCTGAGACTGAGAGATATGCACCTCTTACAGCTCCATTAGTGATAAACTCTCCTGTTCCCAGGTACTATACACACCTGAGACTGAGAGATATGCACCTCTTACAGCTCCATTAGTGATAAACTCTCCTGTTCCCAGGTACTATACACACCTGAGACTGAGAGATATGCACCTCTTACAGCTCCATTAGTGATAAACTCTCCTGTTCCCAGGTACTGTACACACCTGAGACTGAGAGATATGCACCTCTTACAGCTCCATTAGTGATAAACTCTCCTGTTCCCAGGTACTGTACACACCTGAGACTGAGAGATATGCACCTCTTACAGCTCCATTAGTGATAAACTCTCCTGTTCCCAGGTACTATACACACCTGAGACTGAGAGATATGCACCTCTTACAGCTCCATTAGTGATAAACTCTCCTGTTCCCAGGTACTATACACACCTGAGACTGAGAGATATGCACCTCTTACAGCTCCATTAGTGATAAACTCTCCTGTTCCCAGGTACTATACACACCTGAGACTGAGAGATATGCACCTCTTACAGCTCCATTAGTGATAAACTCTCCTGTTCCCAGGTACTATACACACCTGAGACTGAGAGATATGCACCTCTTACAGCTCCATTAGTGATAAACTCTCCTGTTCCCAGGTACTATACACACCTGAGACTGAGAGATATGCACCTCTTACAGCTCCATTAGTGATAAACTCTCCTGTTCCCAGGTACTGTACACACCTGAGACTGAGAGATATGCACCTCTTACAGCTCCATTAGTGATAAACTCTCCTGTTCCCAGGTACTATACACACCTGAGACTGAGAGATATGCACCTCTTACAGCTCCATTAGTGATAAACTCTCCTGTTCCCAGGTACTATACACACCTGAGACTGAGAGATATGCACCTCTTACAGCTCCATTAGTGATAAACTCTCCTGTTCCCAGGTACTATACACACCTGAGACTGAGAGATATGCACCTCTTACAGCTCCATTAGTGATAAACTCTCCTGTTCCCAGGTACTGTACACACCTGAGACTGAGAGATATGCACCTCTTACAGCTCCATTAGTGATAAACTCTCCTGTTCCCAGGTACTATACACACCTGAGACTGAGAGATATGCACCTCTTACAGCTCCATTAGTGATAAACTCTCCTGTTCCCAGGTACTATACACACCTGAGACTGAGAGATATGCACCTCTTACAGCTCCATTAGTGATAAACTCTCCTGTTCCCAGGTACTATACACACCTGAGACTGAGAGATATGCACCTCTTACAGCTCCATTAGTGATAAACTCTCCTGTTCCCAGGTACTGTACACACCTGAGACTGAGAGATATGCACCTCTTACAGCTCCATTAGTGATAAACTCTCCTGTTCCCAGGTACTATACACACCTGAGACTGAGAGATATGCACCTCTTACAGCTCCATTAGTGATAAACTCTCCTGTTCCCAGGTACTGTACACACCTGAGACTGAGAGATATGCACCTCTTACAGCTCCATTAGTGATAAACTCTCCTGTTCCCAGGTACTATACACACCTGAGACTGAGAGATATGCACCTCTTACAGCTCCATTAGTGATAAACTCTCCTGTTCCCAGGTACTATACACACCTGAGACTGAGAGATATGCACCTCTTACAGCTCCATTAGTGATAAACTCTCCTGTTCCCAGGTACTATACACACCTGAGACTGAGAGATATGCACCTCTTACAGCTCCATTAGTGATAAACTCTCCTGTTCCCAGGTACTATACACACCTGAGACTGAGAGATATGCACCTCTTACAGCTCCATTAGTGATAAACTCTCCTGTTCCCAGGTACTATACACACCTGAGACTGAGAGATATGCACCTCTTACAGCTCCATTAGTGATAAACTCTCCTGTTCCCAGGTACTATACACACCTGAGACTGAGAGATATGCACCTCTTACAGCTCCATTAGTGATAAACTCTCCTGTTCCCAGGTACTATACACACCTGAGACTGAGAGATATGCACCTCTTACAGCTCCATTAGTGATAAACTCTCCTGTTCCCAGGTACTATACACACCTGAGACTGAGAGATATGCACCTCTTACAGCTCCATTAGTGATAAACTCTCCTGTTCCCAGGTACTATACACACCTGAGACTGAGAGATATGCACCTCTTACAGCTCCATTAGTGATAAACTCTCCTGTTCCCAGGTACTATACACACCTGAGACTGAGAGATATGCACCTCTTACAGCTCCATTAGTGATAAACTCTCCTGTTCCCAGGTACTATACACACCTGAGACTGAGAGATATGCACCTCTTACAGCTCCATTAGTGATAAACTCTCCTGTTCCCAGGTACTATACACACCTGAGACTGAGAGATATGCACCTCTTACAGCTCCATTAGTGATAAACTCTCCTGTTCCCAGGTACTATACACACCTGAGACTGAGAGATATGCACCTCTTACAGCTCCATTAGTGATAAACTCTCCTGTTCCCAGGTACTATACACACCTGAGACTGAGAGATATGCACCTCTTACAGCTCCATTAGTGATAAACTCTCCTGTTCCCAGGTACTATACACACCTGAGACTGAGAGATATGCACCTCTTACAGCTCCATTAGTGATAAACTCTCCTGTTCCCAGGTACTATACACACCTGAGACTGAGAGATATGCACCTCTTACAGCTCCATTAGTGATAAACTCTCCTGTTCCCAGGTACTATACACACCTGAGACTGAGAGATATGCACCTCTTACAGCTCCATTAGTGATAAACTCTCCTGTTCCCAGGTACTATACACACCTGAGACTGAGAGATATGCACCTCTTACAGCTCCATTAGTGATAAACTCTCCTGTTCCCAGGTACTATACACACCTGAGACTGAGAGATATGCACCTCTTACAGCTCCATTAGTGATAAACTCTCCTGTTCCCAGGTACTATACACACCTGAGACTGAGAGATATGCACCTCTTACAGCTCCATTAGTGATAAACTCTCCTGTTCCCAGGTACTATACACACCTGAGACTGAGAGATATGCACCTCTTACAGCTCCATTAGTGATAAACTCTCCTGTTCCCAGGTACTATACACACCTGAGACTGAGAGATATGCACCTCTTACAGCTCCATTAGTGATAAACTCTCCTGTTCCCAGGTACTATACACACCTGAGACTGAGAGATAGGCACCTCTTACAGCTCCATTAGTGATAAACTCTCCTGTTCCCAGGTACTATACACACCTGAGACTGAGAGATATGCACCTCTTACAGCTCCATTAGTGATAAACTCTCCTGTTCCCAGGTACTATACACACCTGAGACTGAGAGATATGCACCTCTTACAGCTCCATTAGTGATAAACTCTCCTGTTCCCAGGTACTGTACACACCTGAGACTGAGAGATATGCACCTCTTACAGCTCCATTAGTGATAAACTCTCCTGTTCCCAGGTACTATACACACCTGAGACTGAGAGATATGCACCTCTTACAGCTCCATTAGTGATAAACTCTCCTGTTCCCAGGTACTATACACACCTGAGACTGAGAGATATGCACCTCTTACAGCTCCATTAGTGATAAACTCTCCTGTTCCCAGGTACTATACACACCTGAGACTGAGAGATATGCACCTCTTACAGCTCCATTAGTGATAAACTCTCCTGTTCCCAGGTACTATACACACCTGAGACTGAGAGATATGCACCTCTTACAGCTCCATTAGTGATAAACTCTCCTGTCCCCAGGTACTGTACACACCTGAGACTGAGATATATGCACCTCTTACAGCTCCATTAGTGATAAACTCTCCTGTTCCCAGGTACTATACACACCTGAGACTGAGAGATATGCACCTCTTACAGCTCCATTAGTGATAAACTCTCCTGTTCCCAGGTACTATACACACCTGAGACTGAGAGATATGCACCTCTTACAGCTCCATTAGTGATAAACTCTCCTGTTCCCAGGTACTATACACACCTGAGACTGAGAGATATGCACCTCTTACAGCTCCATTAGTGATAAACTCTCCTGTTCCCAGGTACTATACACACCTGAGACTGAGAGATATGCACCTCTTACAGCTCCATTAGTGATAAACTCTCCTGTTCCCAGGTACTATACACACCTGAGACTGAGAGATATGCACCTCTTACAGCTCCATTAGTGATAAACTCTCCTGTTCCCAGGTACTATACACACCTGAGACTGAGAGATATGCACCTCTTACAGCTCCATTAGTGATAAACTCTCCTGTTCCCAGGTACTATACACACCTGAGACTGAGAGATATGCACCTCTTACAGCTCCATTAGTGATAAACTCTCCTGTTCCCAGGTACTATACACACCTGAGACTGAGAGATATGCACCTCTTACAGCTCCATTAGTGATAAACTCTCCTGTTCCCAGGTACTATACACACCTGAGACTGAGAGATATGCACCTCTTACAGCTCCATTAGTGATAAACTCTCCTGTTCCCAGGTACTATACACACCTGAGACTGAGAGATATGCACCTCTTACAGCTCCATTAGTGATAAACTCTCCTGTTCCCAGGTACTATACACACCTGAGACTGAGAGATATGCACCTCTTACAGCTCCATTAGTGATAAACTCTCCTGTTCCCAGGTACTGTACACACCTGAGACTGAGAGATATGCACCTCTTACAGCTCCATTAGTGATAAACTCTCCTGTTCCCAGGTACTATACACACCTGAGACTGAGAGATATGCACCTCTTACAGCTCCATTAGTGATAAACTCTCCTGTTCCCAGGTACTATACACACCTGAGACTGAGAGATATGCACCTCTTACAGCTCCATTAGTGATAAACTCTCCTGTTCCCAGGTACTATACACACCTGAGACTGAGAGATATGCACCTCTTACAGCTCCATTAGTGATAAACTCTCCTGTTCCCAGGTACTATACACACCTGAGACTGAGAGATATGCACCTCTTACAGCTCCATTAGTGATAAACTCTCCTGTTCCCAGGTACTGTACACACCTGAGACTGAGAGATATGCACCTCTTACAGCTCCATTAGTGATAAACTCTCCTGTTCCCAGGTACTATACACACCTGAGACTGAGAGATATGCACCTCTTACAGCTCCATTAGTGATAAACTCTCCTGTTCCCAGGTACTATACACACCTGAGACTGAGAGATATGCACCTCTTACAGCTCCATTAGTGATAAACTCTCCTGTTCCCAGGTACTATACACACCTGAGACTGAGAGATATGCACCTCTTACAGCTCCATTAGTGATAAACTCTCCTGTTCCCAGGTACTGTACACACCTGAGACTGAGAGATATGCACCTCTTACAGCTCCATTAGTGATAAACTCTCCTGTTCCCAGGTACTATACACACCTGAGACTGAGAGATATGCACCTCTTACAGCTCCATTAGTGATAAACTCTCCTGTTCCCAGGTACTATACACACCTGAGACTGAGAGATATGCACCTCTTACAGCTCCATTAGTGATAAACTCTCCTGTTCCCAGGTACTATACACACCTGAGACTGAGAGATATGCACCTCTTACAGCTCCATTAGTGATAAACTCTCCTGTTCCCAGGTACTATACACACCTGAGACTGAGAGATATGCACCTCTTACAGCTCCATTAGTGATAAACTCTCCTGTTCCCAGGTACTATACACACCTGAGACTGAGAGATATGCACCTCTTACAGCTCCATTAGTGATAAACTCTCCTGTTCCCAGGTACTATACACACCTGAGACTGAGAGATATGCACCTCTTACAGCTCCATTAGTGATAAACTCTCCTGTTCCCAGGTACTATACACACCTGAGACTGAGAGATATGCACCTCTTACAGCTCCATTAGTGATAAACTCTCCTGTTCCCAGGTACTGTACACACCTGAGACTGAGAGATATGCACCTCTTACAGCTCCATTAGTGATAAACTCTCCTGTTCCCAGGTACTATACACACCTGAGACTGAGATATGCACCTCTTACAGCTCCATTAGTGATAAACTCTCCTGTTCCCAGGTACTGTACACACCTGAGACTGAGAGATATGCACCTCTTACAGCTCCATTAGTGATAAACTCTCCTGTTCCCAGGTACTATACACACCTGAGACTGAGAGATATGCACCTCTTACAGCTCCATTAGTGATAAACTCTCCTGTTCCCAGGTACTATACACACCTGAGACTGAGAGATATGCACCTCTTACAGCTCCATTAGTGATAAACTCTCCTGTTCCCAGGTACTATACACACCTGAGACTGAGAGATATGCACCTCTTACAGCTCCATTAGTGATAAACTCTCCTGTTCCCAGGTACTATACACACCTGAGACTGAGAGATATGCACCTCTTACAGCTCCATTAGTGATAAACTCTCCTGTTCCCAGGTACTGTACACACCTGAGACTGAGAGATATGCACCTCTTACAGCTCCATTAGTGATAAACTCTCCTGTTCCCAGGTACTATACACACCTGAGACTGAGAGATATGCACCTCTTACAGCTCCATTAGTGATAAACTCTCCTGTTCCCAGGTACTATACACACCTGAGACTGAGAGATATGCACCTCTTACAGCTCCATTAGTGATAAACTCTCCTGTTCCCAGGTACTATACACACCTGAGACTGAGAGATATGCACCTCTTACAGCTCCATTAGTGATAAACTCTCCTGTTCCCAGGTACTATACACACCTGAGACTGAGAGATATGCACCTCTTACAGCTCCATTAGTGATAAACTCTCCTGTTCCCAGGTACTATACACACCTGAGACTGAGAGATATGCACCTCTTACAGCTCCATTAGTGATAAACTCTCCTGTTCCCAGGTACTATACACACCTGAGACTGAGAGATATGCACCTCTTACAGCTCCATTAGTGATAAACTCTCCTGTTCCCAGGTACTATACACACCTGAGACTGAGAGATATGCACCTCTTACAGCTCCATTAGTGATAAACTCTCCTGTTCCCAGGTACTATACACACCTGAGACTGAGAGATATGCACCTCTTACAGCTCCATTAGTGATAAACTCTCCTGTTCCCAGGTACTATACACACCTGAGACTGAGAGATATGCACCTCTTACAGCTCCATTAGTGATAAACTCTCCTGTTCCCAGGTACTATACACACCTGAGACTGAGAGATATGCACCTCTTACAGCTCCATTAGTGATAAACTCTCCTGTTCCCAGGTACTATACACACCTGAGACTGAGAGATATGCACCTCTTACAGCTCCATTAGTGATAAACTCTCCTGTTCCCAGGTACTATACACACCTGAGACTGAGAGATATGCACCTCTTACAGCTCCATTAGTGATAAACTCTCCTGTTCCCAGGTACTATACACACCTGAGACTGAGAGATATGCACCTCTTACAGCTCCATTAGTGATAAACTCTCCTGTTCCCAGGTACTATACACACCTGAGACTGAGAGATATGCACCTCTTACAGCTCCATTAGTGATAAACTCTCCTGTTCCCAGGTACTATACACACCTGAGACTGAGAGATATGCACCTCTTACAGCTCCATTAGTGATAAACTCTCCTGTTCCCAGGTACTATACACACCTGAGACTGAGAGATATGCACCTCTTACAGCTCCATTAGTGATAAACTCTCCTGTTCCCAGGTACTATACACACCTGAGACTGAGAGATATGCACCTCTTACAGCTCCATTAGTGATAAACTCTCCTGTTCCCAGGTACTATACACACCTGAGACTGAGAGATATGCACCTCTTACAGCTCCATTAGTGATAAACTCTCCTGTTCCCAGGTACTATACACACCTGAGACTGAGAGATATGCACCTCTTACAGCTCCATTAGTGATAAACTCTCCTGTTCCCAGGTACTATACACACCTGAGACTGAGAGATATGCACCTCTTACAGCTCCATTAGTGATAAACTCTCCTGTTCCCAGGTACTATACACACCTGAGACTGAGAGATATGCACCTCTTACAGCTCCATTAGTGATAAACTCTCCTGTTCCCAGGTACTATACACACCTGAGACTGAGAGATATGCACCTCTTACAGCTCCATTAGTGATAAACTCTCCTGTTCCCAGGTACTATACACACCTGAGACTGAGAGATATGCACCTCTTACAGCTCCATTAGTGATAAACTCTCCTGTTCCCAGGTACTATACACACCTGAGACTGAGAGATATGCACCTCTTACAGCTCCATTAGTGATAAACTCTCCTGTTCCCAGGTACTATACACACCTGAGACTGAGAGATATGCACCTCTTACAGCTCCATTAGTGATAAACTCTCCTGTTCCCAGGTACTATACACACCTGAGACTGAGAGATATGCACCTCTTACAGCTCCATTAGTGATAAACTCTCCTGTTCCCAGGTACTATACACACCTGAGACTGAGAGATATGCACCTCTTACAGCTCCATTAGTGATAAACTCTCCTGTTCCCAGGTACTATACACACCTGAGACTGAGAGATATGCACCTCTTACAGCTCCATTAGTGATAAACTCTCCTGTTCCCAGGTACTATACACACCTGAGACTGAGAGATATGCACCTCTTACAGCTCCATTAGTGATAAACTCTCCTGTTCCCAGGTACTATACACACCTGAGACTGAGAGATATGCACCTCTTACAGCTCCATTAGTGATAAACTCTCCTGTTCCCAGGTACTATACACACCTGAGACTGAGAGATATGCACCTCTTACAGCTCCATTAGTGATAAACTCTCCTGTTCCCAGGTACTATACACACCTGAGACTGAGAGATATGCACCTCTTACAGCTCCATTAGTGATAAACTCTCCTGTTCCCAGGTACTATACACACCTGAGACTGAGAGATATGCACCTCTTACAGCTCCATTAGTGATAAACTCTCCTGTTCCCAGGTACTATACACACCTGAGACTGAGAGATATGCACCTCTTACAGCTCCATTAGTGATAAACTCTCCTGTTCCCAGGTACTATACACACCTGAGACTGAGAGATATGCACCTCTTACAGCTCCATTAGTGATAAACTCTCCTGTTCCCAGGTACTATACACACCTGAGACTGAGAGATATGCACCTCTTACAGCTCCATTAGTGATAAACTCTCCTGTTCCCAGGTACTATACACACCTGAGACTGAGAGATATGCACCTCTTACAGCTCCATTAGTGATAAACTCTCCTGTTCCCAGGTACTATACACACCTGAGACTGAGAGATATGCACCTCTTACAGCTCCATTAGTGATAAACTCTCCTGTTCCCAGGTACTATACACACCTGAGACTGAGAGATATGCACCTCTTACAGCTCCATTAGTGATAAACTCTCCTGTTCCCAGGTACTGTACACACCTGAGACTGAGAGATATGCACCTCTTACAGCTCCATTAGTGATAAACTCTCCTGTTCCCAGGTACTATACACACCTGAGACTGAGAGATATGCACCTCTTACAGCTCCATTAGTGATAAACTCTCCTGTTCCCAGGTACTATACACACCTGAGACTGAGAGATATGCACCTCTTACAGCTCCATTAGTGATAAACTCTCCTGTTCCCAGGTACTATACACACCTGAGACTGAGAGATATGCACCTCTTACAGCTCCATTAGTGATAAACTCTCCTGTTCCCAGGTACTGTACACACCTGAGACTGAGAGATATGCACCTCTTACAGCTCCATTAGTGATAAACTCTCCTGTTCCCAGGTACTATACACACCTGAGACTGAGAGATATGCACCTCTTACAGCTCCATTAGTGATAAACTCTCCTGTTCCCAGGTACTATACACACCTGAGACTGAGAGATATGCACCTCTTACAGCTCCATTAGTGATAAACTCTCCTGTTCCCAGGTACTATACACACCTGAGACTGAGAGATATGCACCTCTTACAGCTCCATTAGTGATAAACTCTCCTGTTCCCAGGTACTGTACACACCTGAGACTGAGAGATATGCACCTCTTACAGCTCCATTAGTGATAAACTCTCCTGTTCCCAGGTACTATACACACCTGAGACTGAGAGATATGCACCTCTTACAGCTCCATTAGTGATAAACTCTCCTGTTCCCAGGTACTATACACACCTGAGACTGAGAGATATGCACCTCTTACAGCTCCATTAGTGATAAACTCTCCTGTTCCCAGGTACTATACACACCTGAGACTGAGAGATATGCACCTCTTACAGCTCCATTAGTGATAAACTCTCCTGTTCCCAGGTACTATACACACCTGAGACTGAGAGATATGCACCTCTTACAGCTCCATTAGTGATAAACTCTCCTGTTCCCAGGTACTATACACACCTGAGACTGAGAGATATGCACCTCTTACAGCTCCATTAGTGATAAACTCTCCTGTTCCCAGGTACTATACACACCTGAGACTGAGAGATATGCACCTCTTACAGCTCCATTAGTGATAAACTCTCCTGTTCCCAGGTACTATACACACCTGAGACTGAGAGATATGCACCTCTTACAGCTCCATTAGTGATAAACTCTCCTGTTCCCAGGTACTATACACACCTGAGACTGAGAGATATGCACCTCTTACAGCTCCATTAGTGATAAACTCTCCTGTTCCCAGGTACTATACACACCTGAGACTGAGAGATATGCACCTCTTACAGCTCCATTAGTGATAAACTCTCCTGTTCCCAGGTACTATACACACCCAAGGTGAGATCCTGTCAGTCTAGAAAACCATAGCAACAACAAAGGCTATTTCCACAGTAACGAGAATACAAATTCAGCCCCACCCGAATGAATAAATAAATGAATAAATAAATAAATAGCAGAAGGATAAAGAGTCACTGAAGTAATGTGTGTGATAGGGTAGTCATTTAATGGGAGCCATAATGGCGACTAATGATCTCATCAGGTCCTTTCATTCCTAAATCTTCCATTGTGTGAGATGGACACAGTTTACTTCAGAGCTTTTAGATGAAGGAAGAGACTGAGCTGTAACGGCAGTTAAATATGATCTTCCACAAACAGTACACAGCGCTGTTAAAATGAGAAATAAACAGCATGATGTGCAGTATTAACTCAAGAATATCTTTTACTGCAGAATATTGGCCTGTCTTGAGCGGTCCCTTTATACACAGGCAAAATCCAACCGTCACTTTCCTTTGTGGTCCGGAAAGCATAATAGTAGTATTAGTAGTGGTATTAGTATTAGTAGTGGTATTAGCAGTAGTTGTAGTAGTAGTATTTGTTGTAGTATTTGTTGTAGTATTTGTTGTAGTATTAATAGTAGTAGTCATAGTAGAATTCAAAGTATTTGTAGTAGTAGTATTAGCAGAGGTAGTAGTAGTAGCAGTAGTAGTAGTTGTCATATTAGTAGTAGTATTTGTCATAGTAGTATTAGTAGTGTAGGTAGTATTAATCATAGAAAATACATAATGAAGCATTCGTCTGAGTGAGATAGTGCTCAGGTGTGTAAGTGTGATATAAGACAGGTGTAATGAGATTCTGAGAGTTCCACCTTTCCCCTGCATAGCGGTCGTACCCTTAACTGATGCCCCGCGCTTCACACCAGCTCCCCCGATGGGACCCCAGCCAGGTAAAGAGGAAAAAACCACAGAGCGTCTGACCTGTGGAGGTGGAGCCACAAAGCCCAAGGGACCGTCTGCAAATTACACGATCAATGGAAAGTGCTGCCGTGTGCTTGTGGGGAGGACACAGAAGCCCCTGTCTCTGGCTTAAATAATTAATACTACCTACACTACTAATACTACTATGACAAATACTTCCCCTGAACAGAAACAGGGGGTGCATCCTAAAATTCTTCCCTCCCCAACTCCACTCCCCCACTACCACTCCTCTCTTACCCAGAAGTATGCAAAACTGTGAACGTTTCGAAGACAAGTATTTGCATGTACAGTATACAATGTACCAGACATTGCGGTTTGCATCGAGACATTAATTAATATGTAACCATTAATACGTAATCAGCGACATTAGATTAAAACACAGAGATCCGTTTCCAGGGCACAGAGTAGAGGAGGTGGTAGTGGAGGAAGGGAGGGTGCATTTTTCTACTATTGGGACGCACCCAGGGAAAACAAAACCTTCCCAGGATCCTCTCTGAGAAGAGTCAAAGAGGTGAGCAGTGTTAGCTCCTTAACCATAGAAGAGTAACTCAGACTTAAAAACATCGGGGAGGGAGAGTAAACCAGCTCGCCCACCAAAAAAATTATAATTCAAGATATATTTCCATTAATAATAACAACTGTTAATGGCTGTTGAGAATGTTTAGACACCTTTGTGTGCAGACATCTCAGCTGGATACTGTAAATGACTGATATCACCGCAAATAAAGCACCGTGGGGCACAATCATAATCACAGTTGATATTTCTGTTGTGTCATTTCACTTTTTTCATTTCTTTTACTCCACAAACGACTGACTAACGATCTTTTTTTAGGTTTGATTATGACTCCTGCCTCTGAACCGCAGGGAAGCAAAGCAGGAAAGAACAAAGAAAGCTTATTTCTCCGAGAATAATCAACAGCAAATGAAGACTTATTCTGGAATATTCCTACTTGTGAGTTGGAGAACTGCAAACACCTCTTTGTGCTTTACGTTTTACTGAATACTGACGCAAGCACCTCTTTGTGCTTTACGTTTTACTGAATACTGACGCAAGCACCTTTTTTTTACATTTTACTGAATACTGACGCAAACACCTCTTTGTGTTTTACGTTTTACTGAATACTGACGCAAGCACCTTTTTTTAACGTTTTACTGAATACTGACGCAAACACCTCTTTGTGCTTTACGTTTTACTGAATACTGACGCAAGCACCTCTTTGTGCTTTACGTTTTACTGAATACTGACGCAAGCACCTTTTTTTACGTTTTACTGAATACTGACGCAAACACCTCTTTGTGTTTTACGTTTAACTGAATACTGATGCAAGCACCTCCTTGTGTTTTACGTTTAACTGAATACTGATGCAAGCACCTCTTTGCGTTTTACGTTTTCCTGAATACTGACGCAAACACCTCTTTGTGTTTTACGTTTAACTGAATACTGATGCAAACACCTCTTTGTGTTTTACGTTTTACTGAATACTGACGCAAACACTCCCTTGTGCTTTACGTTTTACTGAATACTGCTGCAAACACCTCTTTGGGCCCTATCTTACACCCGGTGCCAAGCGGCGCTAACCCAAACACAAGTGTCTTTGCTATCTTACACCCGGCGTAAATTGGCGCTAACCCAAACGCAAGTGTCTTTGCTATCTTACACCCAGCACTAACCCAAACGCAAGTGTCTTTGCTATCCTTCACCCAGCGCTAAGCGGCACTAACCCAAATGCAAGTGTCTTTGCTATCCTTCACCCAGCGCTAAGCGGCACTAACCCAAATGCAAGTGTCTTTGCCATCTTACACCCGGCGCAGGGTTCATTATAATAATACAGCTCTCTAGGCCTACAGCCTGTAAGTAAATAGAATGGTTTCGACTGAAAAAAGTTCAAAACCTTGTCCAATGAATATTGCGGATTCGCTGTGCATAAGGTTTTCAATAGCCTACAGTTAAAACACGAAGATAAACGTCACCATGTTAACTAAATTTGAACCTTATTCTTCGTCCTTCATATTTTTTAAATTACAGTGACAAGGTTTCGATACTCTAAGTTTATTAAAACCCAGCTGATTTCACCTGTTATTCCATAACTGAACAAAACGATTTTAAAGAGAACTAAGCGTCTAATTAGAAACTAAAACAAATTTGCAGCACATTACACAATTAATTCACAATTAATTTTAATGTCATTCTCTGCATGTGCACATTTCATGCAGGAGCAGGTCTGTTTCCCCTGCTATAAATCACACTTTTCACACTTCCTGGGAAAGTGGATTGTTTTAAAGCATTACGCTCCCAGTAAATCAGGTTGGTCACATTTGGACCGTTGGACATAATAAAACAAGGAAATATATGCGTGAACCTATGGGTTCCAAATCTGACAGTTTTAGTTTACTACTGTCATCATTAAGGCAAAATAATGGTCAATCAATATTAGAATGTAGGTAATGAACTTCGGATGAAGCTTGAACTTTGAGAACTCTATGAGAACAGCCTCATGGAATTGATGTTTGACAAGGTTTCATTGCATAATCAAATGAAATTCGTTAAAAAAGCAGGCTAATTTGGCGTTTTCTAAGGTGAGACGGAAACCATTAAAATAGCTTATTCTCAGCTGTTGCAGTTGCTTTTAACAAAATTGAACCGCATATATTTCGTAAAATAACAGCACTGTCGGGAATTACCGGGAACTCGTACTGGTTAGTCCGAATAACTTTGATCCATGTAGTCTAGTCCTTGATCACACTAAACACGCACAGAAGAGACTCGGTTCAGCCCATTTGCACGTTGCACCGTGCTTAGCACATTACACATTAGTGTTATCACATCAGTGTAACTTACACATTAGTGTTATCACATCAGTGTAACTTACACATTAGTGTTATCACATCAGTGTAACTTACACATTAGTGTTATCACATCAGTGTAACTTACACATTAGTGTTATCACATCAGTGTAACTTACACATTAGTGTTATCACATCAGTGTAACTTACACATTAGTGTTATCACATCAGTGTAACTTACACATTAGTGTTATCACATCAGTGTAACTTACACATTAGTGTTATCACATCAGTGTAACTTACACATTAGTTTTATCACATCAGTGTAACTTACACATTAGTTTTATCACATCAGTGTAACTTACACATTAGTGTTATCACATCAGTGTAACTTACACATTAGTGTTATCACATCAGTGTAACTTACACATCAGTCTTATCACATCAGTGTAACTTACACATTAGTGTTATCACATCAGTGTAACTTACACATTAGTGTTATCACATCAGTGTAACTTACA
Organism: Ilyophis sp. 1 JC-2022; assembly: GCA_022702515.1. Taxonomy (NCBI): domain Eukaryota; kingdom Metazoa; phylum Chordata; class Actinopteri; order Anguilliformes; family Synaphobranchidae; genus Ilyophis; species Ilyophis sp. 1 JC-2022. The sequence goes on from CM040401.1 coordinate 78,030,811, forward strand.
CATTAGTCTTATCACATCAGTGTAACTTACACATTAGTGTTATCACATCAGTGTAACTTACACATTAGTCTTATCACATCAGTGTAACTTACACATTAGTGTTATCACATCAGTGTAACTTACACATTAGTGTTATCACATCAGTGTAACTTACACATTAGTGTTATCACATCAGTGTAACTTACACATTAGTCTTATCACATCAGTGTAACTTACACATTAGTGTTATCACATCAGTGTAACTTACACATTAGTTTTATCACATCAGTGTAACTTACACATTAGTGTTATCACATCAGTGTAACTTACACATTAGTGTTATCACATCAGTGTAACTTACACATTAGTCTTATCACATCAGTGTAACTTACACATTAGTTTTATCACATCAGTGTAACTTACACATTAGTTTTATCACATCAGTGTAACTTACACATTAGTCTTATCACATCAGTGTAACTTACACATTAGTGTTATCACATCAGTGTAACTTACACATTCGTTTTATCACATCAGTGTAACTTACACATTAGTGTTATCACATCAGTGTAACTTACACATTAGTGTTATCACATCAGTGTAACTTACACATTAGTTTTATCACATCAGTGTAACTTACACATTAGTCTTATCACATCAGTGTAACTTACACATTAGTGTTATCACATCAGTGTAACTTACACATTAGTGTTATCACATCAGTGTAACTTACACATTAGTTTTATCACATCAGTGTAACTTACACATTAGTGTTATCACATCAGTGTAACTTACACATTAGTCTTATCACATCAGTGTAACTTACACATTAGTCTTATCACATCAGTGTAACTTACACATTAGTCTTATCACATCAGTGAAACTTACACATTAGTGTTATCACATCAGTGTAACTTACACATTAGTGTTATCACATCAGTGTAACTTACACATTAGTTTTATCACATCAGTGTAACTTACACATTAGTGTTATCACATCAGTGTAACTTACACATTAGTGTTATCACATCAGTGTAACTTACACATTAGTTTTATCACATCAGTGTAACTTACACATTAGTCTTATCACATCAGTGTAACTTACACATTAGTTTTATCACATCAGTGTAACTTACACATTAGTCTTATCACATCAGTGAAACTTACACATTAGTGTTATCACATCAGTGAAACTTACACATTAGTGTTATCACATCAGTGTAACTTACACATTAGTGTTATCACATCAGTGCAACTTACACATTAGTGTTATCACATCAGTGTAACTTACACATTAGTCTTATCACATCAGTGTAACTTACACATTAGTTTTATCACATCAGTGTAACTTACACATTAGTGTTATCACATCAGTGTAACTTACACATTAGTGTTATCACATCAGTGTAACTTACACATTAGTGTTATCACATCAGTGTAACTTACACATTAGTGTTATCACATCAGTGTAACTTACACATTAGTTTTATCACATCAGTGTAACTTACACATTAGTTTTATCACATCAGTGTAACTTACACATTAGTGTTATCACATCAGTGTAACTTACACATTAGTGTTATCACATCAGTGTAACTTACACATCAGTCTTATCACATCAGTGTAACTTACACATTAGTGTTATCACATCAGTGTAACTTACACATTAGTGTTATCACATCAGTGTAACTTACACATTAGTTTTATCACATCAGTGTAACTTACACATTAGTTTTATCACATCAGTGTAACTTACACATTAGTCTTATCACATCAGTGTAACTTACACATTAGTCTTATCACATCAGTGTAACTTACACATTAGTCTTATCACATCAGTGTAACTTACACATTAGTGTTATCACATCAGTGTAACTTACACATTCGTTTTATCACATCAGTGTAACTTACACATTAGTGTTATCACATCAGTGTAACTTACACATTAGTGTTATCACATCAGTGTAACTTACACATTAGTTTTATCACATCAGTGTAACTTACACATTAGTCTTATCACATCAGTGTAACTTACACATTAGTCTTATCACATCAGTGAAACTTACACATTAGTGTTATCACATCAGTGTAACTTACACATTAGTGTTATCACATCAGTGTAACTTACACATTAGTTTTATCACATCAGTGTAACTTACACATTAGTGTTATCACATCAGTGTAACTTACACATTAGTCTTATCACATCAGTGTAACTTACACATTAGTCTTATCACATCAGTGTAACTTACACATTAGTCTTATCACATCAGTGAAACTTACACATTAGTGTTATCACATCAGTGTAACTTACACATTAGTGTTATCACATCAGTGTAACTTACACATTAGTTTTATCACATCAGTGTAACTTACACATTAGTGTTATCACATCAGTGTAACTTACACATTAGTGTTATCACATCAGTGTAACTTACACATTAGTTTTATCACATCAGTGTAACTTACACATTAGTCTTATCACATCAGTGTAACTTACACATTAGTTTTATCACATCAGTGTAACTTACACATTAGTCTTATCACATCAGTGAAACTTACACATTAGTGTTATCACATCAGTGAAACTTACACATTAGTGTTATCACATCAGTGTAACTTACACATTAGTGTTATCACATCAGTGCAACTTACACATTAGTGTTATCACATCAGTGTAACTTACACATTAGTCTTATCACATCAGTGTAACTTACACATTAGTTTTATCACATCAGTGTAACTTACACATTAGTGTTATCACATCAGTGTAACTTACACATTAGTGTTATCACATCAGTGTAACTTACACATTAGTGTTATCACATCAGTGTAACTTACACATTAGTGTTATCACATCAGTGTAACTTACACATTAGTGTTATCACATTATTTTAACTGGCATGAGGACTAAAATAGAAAACGTGAATTAAACATTCAATATGAATTCAAGTAAAATAACTGCTACACACTCTTATACATGCTATAGAACTAATGCCATTATGCAGTAATGAGGGAGGAGGGGTTAAGATCACGATCGAGGACCAGGGTGGAGCATTTTAGCTGTGATTGTGAGTCATGTACCTCCTTTTAAAGGCCCACTTGCATATTTTTCATGTTTTTGAGCTTTTCATGTCATCCTGGAGTCGCAATGCGAATGTGTACAGACAGGGGGCAGGGTTTGGGACTTCACTGCTCTTTGCTAACGTTTTGTGGGCGTTTCAGATACTAAAACCAGGAAGAGAACGCCAATGCGTGCGGGCCTTTAAATTTCCCCAATGGTAATGAGGAAAAGCAGCTGCATTGTGGTGTAAATGCAGAAGATTTATTTTCCACTTGGCTGCGTGAGGTAGTCCAAAACAGACAAAAGACCGCTGACCTTTGGGCTATCTCATCTAAAGAGCAGTAAGGACAACTGAGCGAAAGATCAATACTTGACTAAAGGGTCACTGGGACAATAATCTTTGGTTTGCCTCGCTGTTTAAAAGGAGATCGATTCCGACCATACTGGGAGTGGCTAATAGGAAAGCGGTCTGGTAGACCACAGATTCTATAGACTAACCAGGTGGTTAGTTTGTGCATTCCTGTCCTTCTCCTTTATACCTACAGGGGCGCTGGTTAGTAGCGGTTGCCATTGTCAAAGGCATCCCCAAGAACCAAACAGTCACAGTGATGTCCTTGGGCACGCCCCTTTCATTAATATTCACACTTTGCCTCAATTTGGGAGGTTCTGACTCAGCTGAAGAAATAATGTCTTGATCAATGTTAAGAATACAGAGCTGTGCATCCGGTGGGTCAATTGCAGGGCTGTGTCCGAATCAGAGCCCTATCTACTGCATCCTGTCTCCTGCATACAGTGCACTGGCAGAAGTGTGCCGACTGTGTAGCACGCGACGTGCAGTCCGTGAAAAATATCCGCCATACTATTTTCTAACTGCACTGTGGAAGTGTCGTAAGCAGGTCGTAAGACGTCTCACCACTGTTGCCATGTCTGCGGTTTTACAGCTAAATTGGGCTACTTTCAAAGTGCAATCTGCCCCTCCATACCTCCAAAAGCTCATCAGACCCTACACACCTGCCAGATCTCTGCGTTCCGCCTCCTCAGGACGACTGGTACCCCCCCTCTTCATACTATCACCCGGTCTCGACGTCTGTCTGTCTGTCCTTGCCCCACGGTGGTGGAATGAGCTCCCCGTGGAGGTCAGAACAGCAGAAAGTCTGACCGCCTTCAAGCGCAGATTGAAGACTCACCTCTTCAAGCTGCACCTCTCTCCACCCCTCCCTACCTCCTTGTGACCTCCCTTGATTATGTAATTGTGTGGTTACCCCCCCAAAAAATAAATAAATAAATAAATAAATAAATTTAAAAATCCCCAATCATAATGACTGCGCCTGGTACTTTAATTCGTGTTTACCTTTTAGGGTTGTTAACGCACTTGTTGCTAGTTCGGAAATGCACTATGTACGTCGTCTGGGATAATAAGAGCGCTAAATGTATAATAATAATGTAATGTAAATGCAGTCATAGGTAAAAAAAAAGTCGCAAAGCACACACTTATTTTAAAAAGTAAAAATATGATGATTTCTATTTAAAATACGTTGCTTTCAGTTAAAAATATATTTTGGGCTAGTTTTTAGTCGCCATTTGGCTGGAAAGTCTTACAAGATCTGGCAACCCTGCATCCCATGTCACGTGTTGCTATTGTTGTCTATGAAAAAAAACTCAGCGAAGCTGGGCCTCTTTTTCGTCCTGTCTACTCAGCAAGCCTACTTAATAGTATGGAAGGGTGCTGATTCGGACACAGCTCCAGTGTACTCAACAAGCCTATCTAATAGTATGGAAGGGTGCTGATTCGGACACAGCCCCAGGTACTCAACAAGCCTACCTAATAGTATGAAAGGGTGCCAATTCGGACACAGCCCCAGTGTACTCAACAAGCCTACCTAATAGTATGGAAGGGTGCTGATTCGGACACAGCCCAGGTGTCTCAAACTCCTGTCCAGGGGGGTATACTACGAAGCAGGCTTACTAAGTTAGCTGGATAACTGCACAGCGGAACAGCTCTTCTTACTTTAGTCTATGTTTCGGATTTGGGAGGGTTCTGGGTTTTAGTCAGTGAAGTTATCCAGCTAACTCAGTAATCCTGCTTCTCTTAGTCAGTGAAGTTATCCAGCTAACTCAGTAATCCTGCTTCGTAGTTTCCCCCTGGAAGGCTGCGGTCTCTGCTGGTTTTTGTGATTTCCTTTCAGCCAATTGAGGCCTAGGAAACAAGGTGGGCAGACTCTTTAGCCAATCAGTGACTTAAATTAAGCACTTCAGGGAACGCATCAAAACACGCAGCAGACACAGTGGCTCTCTGGGATTTGAGTTTGAGATCCTGCTCGACAGAATCTGCAGACATACCAAGTCTATACATAGAGAGCTTGGCACTGCAGGAACGGTTTTAGAAAATCACTCGGTTTCATTATTCTGATCTATGACGAAATGGGAACATAACCGAAAGGTTTTCCAAATGTTCTTTCTATGTTTTGGAGGTACAGCATACGTTACACAATGAATCAGGTCTGCCACTGATCTTTATATGAATGCACACATATAGTTCAGCTGCTGCTACTCACATTGAAGCAGACGCACAAGATTACCCAGACGTCCCGCCGAGTTCCCTTTCAGCAGAAGACCCGTCGCCTCTATTATCCTCTAGCACGGAACATTCCATGCAATTCCATAAATATACAGTTTCACACTTCTACAGGCACGCTATGCAGACTTACGCTGGATTATTTTTTAGTGGAAGTTTTATTAATATTTGAGGACGCGCAGGGACAGAGAGGGCCGGCAAGCGGATGACGGGTTTCGACTCGCGGCTCCCGTTTCTGAGCTTTGAACTTTGGCATTTTCCGCTGGGGGCCAAAACGAGCCGCGTATAAATGGAAAGTTCCGCGCGTTTCAATAACGCCTCGCGTTCAGGGACCCTTCGCCGTCGGAGAGGAGTGCACGCACGGCCGAGCGAGGGCCTTGGCGGAAGACTCCAGGGGAACGAAGGGAGGGTAATTTCGCCCGCACGCTACGAGAGGCACAGAAAGCGGAAGAGGGCAGTCCGGAGAGGGGAGAGCGGAGGCCTTTTGGGTACCCCAACTCCCCACCCAATTTACCAGACCTGCCCTCCTGAGTCAATGAGCAAGCATCTATTTCCAGTGTGTCAGTGGATCCTCACAACAACTTAATATTCTACACATAACTTCATATGTAGAATACACAGACTGCATAATCCACATATCTCTGTTACACAGACTACATACAGTGCCCTCCACTATTATTGGCACCCCAGGTAAAGATGAGTAAAAAAGCGTTATAAAAAAACTCACCACTTTAATTGAGGTGAATTTATTATGAGTAAAATAAATTCCTCATCAAATTTTTTTTATTTTTAACAAAACCATGTGTGCCACAATTATTGGAACCCCTGCATTTATATATAGAATAAAGTAAACATTTTTTATATCTGGTCGCATATCATTTGCATGCCATGACATCCTGATGTCTGTGACCCAACAACATCAAAATACTCTTGATATCTTGGTTCTGTACTCTAGCACTTTGAGTTTGAAAGGATACAATGACAATGAGGTTGAAGTGCAGACTGTCTGCTTTAATTTGAGGGTGTTTTCATCCATATCGGATTAACTGTTTAGAAATTATAGAACTTTTGTACATAGTCCCCCCCATTTTCGGGCATCATAAATATTGGACAGTTTAACATAATGTACAATAAAGTAATCATTTTTAATATTTGGTCACATATTATTTGCATGCCATGACTTCCTGATGTCTGTGACTCAACAATATAAAAAGACTCTTGATATTTTATTTTCTGGTACTCTTACAAGTGATACAATAACATCTCTGCATTTGAATGGATCTCTATGGGAATTGGGGGGTGGGACTAGATTTAGCTGTAAATTACACTGGAACAGTATGGAATACATGGTTGGCTAAATGGCTGTAAGTCATCAAGAATCGGACGTATCAAACAAGCCTTAAACCATCACTTTGCTGCCAGAAATACAGTAGATATGGATGGATAACTTGAAGGGTTGTTTCTCCTGACAAACTTTCTGATTGAACTCTATGGAAAAATAAGTCAGGAGAAGAAACCCTTCAAGTTTTTTTCTCATAATAAATTTACTTCAATTAAAGGTTGGAGTTTTTTTCATTTTTTCAGTGTGAGTTTAAGCTAATTCACCAAACGGTGAATTATTTATAACCTTTTTTACGCATCTTTACCAGGGGTGCCAATCATTGTGTAGAGCACTGTATTACACAAACTACAAACCCCAATTCCAAAACAAGTTGGGAAAGTACTGGGAACTTCACTGAAGATTTTTTTTTCTGTTACCTTGGCTATTTTAGATTTCTCTCTTTTATTTCTTGTGCTTTTTTTGACCTTTTTTGCCCCCCCTTTTTTTTTTTGTTGCTCCTGTCTTTCTTTTTTTTTTTCAATCCCTCCCTGTTTTTTCTGTCTCAACCTTTTTTTTCTGGCCTCCTTTGTGGCCTGCCAGCTC
>CM040401.1:78045852-78080852 GCA_022702515.1 Ilyophis sp. 1 JC-2022
AGTCTCTGGCATGGTTTGTATGTGTGTGTTTAAGGGATGGGAGAATGATCCAGAGTCTCTGGCATGGTTTGTATGTGTGTGTTTAAGGGATGGGAGAATGATCCAGAGTCTCTGGCATGGTTTGTATGTGTGTGTTTAAGGGATGGGAGAATGATCCAGAGTCTCTGGCATGGTTTGTATGTGTGTGTTTAAGGGATGGGAGAATGATCCAGAGTCTCTGGCATGGTTTGTATGTGTGTGTTTAAGGGATGGGAGAATGATCCAGAGTCTCTGGCATGGTTTGTATGTGTGTGTTTAAGGGATGGGAGAATGATCCAGAGTCTCTGGCATGGTTTGTATGTGTGTGTTTAAGGGATGGGAGAATGATCCAGAGTCTCTGGCATGGTTTGTATGTGTGTGTTTAATGGATGGGAGAATTATCCAGAGTCTCTGGCATGGTTTGTATGTGTGTGTTTAAGGGATGGGAGAATGATCCAGAGTCTCTGGCATGGTTTGTATGTGTGTGTTTAAGGGATGGGAGAATGATCCAGAGTCTCTGGCATGGTTTGTATGTGTGTGTTTAAGGGATGGGAGAATGATCCAGAGTCTCTGGCATGGTTTGTATGTGTGTGTTTAAGGGATGGGAGAATGATCCAGAGTCTCTGGCATGGTTTGTATGTGTGTGTTTAAGGGATGGGAGAATGATCCAGAGTCTCTGGCATGGTTTGTATGTGTGTGTTTAATGGATGGGAGAATTATCCAGAGTCTCTGGCATGGTTTGTATGTGTGTGTTTAAGGGATGGGAGAATGATCCAGAGTCTCTGGCATGGTTTGTATGTGTGTGTTTAAGGGATGGGAGAATGATCCAGAGTCTCTGGCATGGTTTGTATGTGTGTGTTTAAGGGATGGGAGAATGATCCAGAGTCTCTGGCATGGTTTGTATGTGTGTGTTTAAGGGATGGGAGAATGATCCAGAGTCTCTGGCATGGTTTGTATGTGTGTGTTTAAGGGATGGGAGAATGATCCAGAGTCTCTGGCATGGTTTGTATGTGTGTGTGTTTAAGGGATGGGAGAATGATCCAGAGTCTCTGGCATGGTTTGTATGTGTGTGTTTAAGGGATGGGAGAATGATCCAGAGTCTCTGGCATGGTTTGTATGTGTGTGTTTAAGGGATGGGAGAATTATCCAGAGTCTCTGGCATGGTTTGTATGTGTGTGTGTTTAAGGGATGGGAGAATGATCCAGAGTCTCTGGCATGGTTTGTGTGTGTGTGTTTAAGGGATGGGAGAATGATCCAGAGTCTCTGGCATGGCTTGTATGTGTGTGTGTTTAAGGGATGGGAGAATTATCCAGAGTCTCTGGCATGGTTTGTATGTGTGTGTTTAAGGGATGGGAGAATGATCCAGAGTCTCTGGCATGGCTTGTATGTGTGTGTGTTTAAGGGATGGGAGAATTATCCAGAGTCTCTGGCATGGTTTGTATGTGTGTGTTTAAGGGATGGGAGAATGATCCAGAGTCTCTGGCATGGTTTGTATGTGTGTGTTTAAGGGATGGGAGAATGATCCAGAGTCTCTGGCATGGCTTGTATGTGTGTGTGTTTAAGGGATGGGAGAATTATCCAGAGTCTCTGGCATGGTTTGTATGTGTGTGTTTAATGGATGGGAGAATTATCCAGAGTCTCTGGCATGGTTTGTATGTGTGTGTTTAAGGGATGGGAGAATGAACGCTTTAAAGTTTGATGGGCATTCTGAGGACACGACACCAGGTTTCACTAAGTAGCACAATATCCATATTTAAACTATTTACAAATTCAGAATCTGTGCTCTTCAGCCCAAATGATGAAGACCCTGAATGTTCCAGCTACAGATTTTCAGAGTAATTTTATCTAATGTAAATGCATAGATACATGAAATAAACTACAAAGTGCAAACATGACTTGTTTTAACAGCCTCATAGATAATGGGCATAATTAACCCTTAGATGCATGAGTGATTGGACCCTACACTCTTCCATGATGGGGTCAAAAATGACCCCTATTAGAATCTATGTGTTTTATAGAATAAATATATGATATTTCCATTGTTTTGGTTAAGAATAATGATTGTGTATGTGTCTCCATTTAGAATAATGATTTTTATTATAGTTTGGTCCACACAAGAATGATTTCATGTTTTATAAAAGATTTCATCTTTTTAACAGTTTATGAACATTTTGATAATTAAACAAAAAGACATAGCCATCCTAAAAACTATTCTAAACCACTGAATTCTAAACTTCCATTGACACAAAACAGCAATAGAAAATCGAATCTGGTGGATTATAGAACAATTCCACACACAGTCCATATACATGAGTATAGGGTTATGTGGTAGGGCAGGCTACATTGTCATAGAGACTACTACATGAGAACAGGCATGAAATAAAATCATATCCTATAGGTATTTCAAGAGCGCATGCATTAGTTGATTGTGTGTGTGTGTGTGTGTGTGTGTGTGTGTGTGTGTGTGTGAGTGTGTGAATCTCCATATCCATATCCCCAGATTCTTCTGAACTTCTTCCCCTGGTTGTCTCCCCGTGTACACCATCCCATCAATTGCATAGGGGATGCGTGCATCACAAACCCAGAAGATCTTTATGCCGTACTTGGCGGGCTTGCTTGGCATGTACTGCAGAAACTTGGTCCTCCCCCTGAATGGCACAAGTTGTTCGTCCACAGTGACACAATCACTGGGGATTTATTTCTTTCTGCAGTTCACTAGGAACAGGTCCCATACATAGCGGAAGGCAGCCATATGGTCTGTTTCCAGTCAGTGGGCTCTGGTCCTCTTGTCATCGAAGCGCAAGACACGACGAATATCTTCAAATCTTCCTGTTGACATAGTAGCCTTGTACATGAAAAGGATTCCCAAACAGCTCACGGATTGATACATCTCAGTTCTTCTCACTTCCTGCAAGAAGGGTCAATCCAATGAAGGCCATGTGTTCATCTTCCTCTAGTTGTCCCTCCAAGTGTGTGCACTTCAGCAGCTCTTCTATGATATCATCAGTGATAAACAGCTTCCATGCATCTTTTGGTGAGACGGTGGTAAGCCCAGGTGCAGGCCCTGACCGACTTTTCAGAATATTATGGCTTGGTGTTTTGCCCTGGGTGGGAGGTAACTGTTGGACGTGGAGGACTCAATAGAGGAATCTTCTGTGTCTGACTGATCCTGTTCAGTTAGGAGGGTTGGATTTCCAGGTGGACCGACACCTCCAGGTGGACAATGGGTCTGGGTCCTCTTCATCTGAGATCTCAGATTCTGAGTCAAATCTCATAATGGACTCTTCATCATCCAATACCATCTGTAAGGCAGTTTCTGCAGAAAACCTAGCAGCCATGTCACTCTAGATGAGGAAACATAAACAGAAGAGAATGTTTTGAATGACACACAAACATATCAATCAATATGTAGCTGTATAAATAAATGTACAGACATGCATGCACAAACACACACACACACACACACACACACACACGTCATGAATGTGACAATATGCTGATATATATATATACATTTGATGATGTCAAATATATTTTGAGGTAAAAAAATCAAGATAATACTTACATTTATCAGATCTTGCTGTGTAAAAATATCTTCCTGAATGGTGACACCACTGACATTGGATGTACTCCTGACAGTTGCAGTTGATAAGAATCAAAGAGATTCTTTGGTTCCTATGAGATTCCATAGAAAATGCATTGGGGTCATTTTTGACCCCATTATGGAAGCTTAGTGTAGTGACACAAAAACTAAAATGTCTTAAAATGTATGAAAGGTAACTTAAAATGCAAATGGCTTGATGTCAAAAACAAGTTTTTTGAGGAATACCTGGAATATGAAATGATAAAAACTCCCCCCCCCCCCCGGGGTCGTTTTTGACCCCATTATGCATCTAAGGGTTAAACATTTTAAATCTGTCTCTCTCTGTCTCTGTCTCTCTGGGTTAAACTGTGTGGCAGGTATGCAACAGGTTGTTATTTTTCTTCCCGGTTTATGAAATACTTTCCGCGTCATCTTGCTGTCTGCTGGAGGCACTGTCAGAATGCCACGGGCTCCAGGTCTTTATCGAACGACCCAAACCGAGGCCCAAACCAGGGATACGCAGTAGGGGCCCAGTCCCACAGCTACAGTAAACGAAAACAATCAGGTCAACAACTGCAGCACCACGGCTCCATCAAGAACAAGAACAACCGCACCGGGCCCACCACAGGGTAACTATCAACAACCCACCCCCCCAACCCAGCACCAAGACCGCGATTACCTCCCACTCTCTCCCAGCGATAATAATTCAAACACACACATGCATGCACACATATACACACACAAGCACACAACGCACGCACATGCATGCACGCACACACACTGGCAGAATGTGCCAAATTCCAAGGGATTCACCAAACAAATTTTTTGTGGTTTCCATGCCATTGGGTGGGGGCAGGGGGGTTCTCACCATATCCCTTGGTTATAGGGGTACTGAATAAAAAAAAATTCAAACATGTGCCGAACAAGGTCTTAACTAACAGGCGAGTCAAACCTGTGTGCTTAGACTCTAGTTTGTATGTCTTTTAAAAACACGTACAACTACAGGGTTATAACTAGACAGTGCCAATAACCAATGCCAAAGCATCGCATTTATACTACATTTAAGATGTTGCATAAAAAGTTTACTCAGTCGTTTAATATCTTGTATAGCAATAAAACCCACAAAAATGATTTTCTAATTTCAGACTAAAATAAGCCAGGACTGGAGGTGCCCTCATTCTGTGCTGGATTGCTCAGGCAGCATTAGACGGGCTATTTAAGGAGGCTCTTTGGGGTACGGAGGCAGCCAGGTCTAGACTCAGACGAGGGAGTTTGTCTGTGGGACTCCAACGAGAGAGGACTTACAGTATGTACCAGCATGTGAATGGCGCATTATTATGTGTTATGTTGGTGCATTATTATAATAATAATAATACCTGGCATTTATATAACGCCTTTCTCGATACTCAAAGCGCTTGATGAAGGGAAACTCGCCTCAACCACCACTAATGTGTCGCACCCACCTGGGTGATGCAGCGGCAGCCATTTTGCGCCAGAATGCTAACCACACATCAGCTGAGGTGGAGAGGGAGAGAATTATTTTTTAGCCAATTAAACTGGGGGAGGATTCAGTGGCAGATTGGAAAGTTGGGAGTTTAGCCAGGACACCGGGGAAACCCCTACTCTTTGCGATAAGTGTCATGGGATCTTTAATGACCACAGTGAGTCAGGACCTCGGTTTAACGTCTCATCCGAAAGACGGCATCTCCTACAGCACAGTGTCCCCATCACTGCACTGGGGCATTAGTGTTTTTATTTGACCAGAGGGAAGACTGCCCCCTACTGGCGCACCAACACCACTTCCAGCAGCAACTTGTTTTTCCCAGGAGGTCTCCCATCCAAGTACTAACCAAGCCCACACCTGCTTAGCTTCAGCCATTCAGCAGGAGCAGATTGCATGGTGGTATGGCTGCTGGCATTACTCCGACCATCCGGCACTGTTGTTCTGACTGAGCCTTAAGACTGAGCCATAGCTTACTGTGTGTACTATACTCAAAGTTCATGTCTATGGATAGCTGCTACGTTATGATAGAACTGTACTTTAACTTACATATACCACACATCTGTTACATACATATACCGGAATTCTGTTATCCAGACTACATATACCACACATCTGTTATAAAGACGACATATACCACAATTATGTTATCCAGACTACATATACCACACATCTGTTATAAAGACTACATATACCACAATTCTGTTATCCAGACTACATATACCACACATCTGTTATAAAGACGACATATACCACAATTCTGTTATCCAGACTACATATACCACATATCTGTTATAAAGACTACATATACCACAATTCTGTTATCCAGACTACATACACCACTGTCACACACAGTGACACACCCCTGAGAGGGAGATGTGGCAGTTCTGGGTTGCAGCGTAAATCGCCACATGGAGTAAGACAGCCAACACCAACACGAAAATAAATAAAAGCACCTTCACCCTTCCCCCCTCACGGGTTCCGGGCAAAAACAACAAAGACAAAAGAAAGCAAAACCAAGCTTTTCAGCTCGTCGCTGGTTACAGCCGGCCAGCTTTTCAGCACGCTTCTTTCTTTGTCTTCAGACAAACAGACTTGCTCTCTCTCGCGCTCTCTTTCAGCGTGTGCTCCCGGGACTCGGCCCCGCCCTGTGGAGATGGGCACACTTTAAGCACCTGGGCTGATTAGCGCAAACAGCCCAGGCAGTGGCGCCCCCAGAAATTTTTCATCAGGGTGGCCAGATGGGGCCACTGAAAATCTTTGGGTGGCACACCAAAACCAAAAGCCATAACTGAATTTCAGGAATTCGATTATGTTGTTGTAGTATATTGGCTAGTGGAAAACTATGTTAATATGAGAGTTAAGGAATCGCATACAGTTAATGTTACTAATTATCTGATGTGCACAGACTAATACCAGTAGCGTTAACATTTTGAGTTCCACAACAATCCTGTTTTAATTTGTTATGTATATGTATATACATAGGTGATTCATTGTTCTTCAAATAGGCTAGTAGTTGTCCTTTTCCTTAAAAAGACAAATATACAGCTTTAATTTGAAGGAGTAGCTACATTGATTGTAAGGAACAAAACATTTACTAGGAACAAGCCTACTAGAGTTTAAAAACACCACACAAATTTGAGGCCTCAAATTCTTTTCAATACAGCTGTTGCTATTTGGCTGTTGCTGTGTCTTTTTGTAAATGAAAATATTATATTATATATGTCCAAAAATTAAAAACAAAACAAAAAAGCAAAATCATGGAGAACAATATACATTATCGTTCTTTGGATGCCCACAACTTTTTTTTGTTAGTGGATGATAATACTTTGCACTTGCAAATATAATACTGTAACGTTATAGCACTCCGATTTATCCACATTCCACTACAAACCATTTGCATATGGTCAAAATGTTTTAGCGTTTCTTACAGCAATATGTGTTAGCCATATATTGACAATTGGACAACTTATTTGACTTAGGCTACCTGTGAAACAATGCCTGCTGCACACATAAGCATGTGGAGTTTCAGGGTCCCACATTTTCCCCTTTCTTCCTGCCGACGCCTCACGTCTTATTGCTCGGATCCACTTTTCTCATCTTATGGGCTCCGTTTTGCGGTTCGGAATCTTATAAAACAGCAATTCTGTTGTTTTTTTTTAACCTTGTTTGTAGTGCATCCCACCAAACAACAACCTTTAGGCATTTTTATGCTGTTGGCTATCGGATCGAAAGGACAAGAAGGCACCAGCACGTCAAGTCAATAGAGGGCGAGAGCGGGATGTGTTTTACCCCCCGGGATGAGCGGGGCCTATTTGCGCTCAGTCTCCTGGCAGTGCACTGCGCTTAATCGGCTGGCTAGCTATACATTTGTTATTTTCTTTCACATGCATGAACTATTATGAAAAATATAATTATTGATTTAAATTAATAGTACCTAATGTAAAATATCAGAGAGCAGCATATTATGCATTTGCGACTCGCGAGGGGGGCCAGTGGGGGGGCCAGCGATTGTATTGTGCTGCTGGGGTTCCATCTTCTGGGGGACCCTGGGGGGGGGGGGGCAGCCCAGGGACCCCCTCAGACCTGCAGACACCTGCTCGACACCTCCAGACCTTGCTCGACTTTTCCTTCGCTCTTCCAGGGCGCCTCGCCCTTCCCCCCCCCCCCCCCCTCCCCCCCGCCGCTCCTCCTCCTCCGCTGCCCTTTCCACCCTCCCTCCCCCCCTGTGACCGAACTTCCTTTTCCCCTCCGCTCAATACAAACCCTGCCCTGCTTTCCGTCGTGGCCTGAAAACACACCTTTTCAGGGCTCACCCTGGACTATACTTTATCTAGGACCTCATGGTATGTCTTCTTGTTGAACTATTTACCAATAGTTAATTATAATAGTATATAGCATTGTAGTAGAGAATTTACCACCAGTTTCACTGTGAACTTCTGTGTTCGTTACTATAGGGAGATAGCTGACTGTGTATGAATGTGCTTTCTCTATCTGTTGTGTAGTTACTTCGATGACCTTCTATATGCACTTACTGTACGTCGCTTTGGATAAAAGCGTCTGCTAAATGACTGTAATGTAATGTAATGTAATGTAATGTATCAGGGTGGCCGTGGCCCCCCCTGGCCACCCCTTGGTGGCGCCACTGAGCCCAGGTGCGTGTGCTCTCTCCACCAGTGGGCATGGCGGAGACAAATCCAAGTCCTCCTTGGACCGAATGCCACAACCACACATCTGTGTGTACTATACTCAATGTTCATGTCTATGGTTAGCTGCTACGCTATGATAGAAATGTGCTTCATCTGATTTGTGTTGTAGTTGCTTCAATGACCTTCGGTTTGCACTTATAGTACGTCGCTCTGGATAAAAGCGTCTGCCAAAGAAATGTAATGCAATGTAATGTGAGTCAGGTGGACAACCTTCTGTTGTAGCAGGATAATAACAGCTGCTACATGAACGTAATACAATGTTCATATAATGTTCTCACTAAAACACTCAGAACATGGCCAACACATTCCAAAATTATTATCATCACCATACATGTCAGAATAATCAAATAAAAATTATGATGAGTTTTTATAACCAGCTTGTATTACAAAAATCTTGTTCGTTCCACTAGCACTGCGTTGACAGCACGTTTTTAAGAGTTTCCACTGGCTAAGATAGTGATATGCTGTGGATTTACCTTCATTGGACTGATTTATAAATCACTCTGGAGAAGACCGTCCGTAAATTGACTATAAATGTAACACCCCACCAGCACTCTAAAAACACATTCAGGTATGTGACCTGCACACCTGATCGGCAGGTAAGACTCGTTGTGTACACCTGTGTGTAGAACAGCCTGGCCTGTGTTTGATAGTACCAAGCTGTACCCAGTTATCCACCTTCCTTTGATTCGGCTGAGAATGACAATCTGAAAAAAATGCTGCTGTGTAAAAATATGAAAGTGGGTTTGCTGGTGCCCTTTGGGTTAGCATCTTTCACAGAGAAGTTTGACTGCAAAAGAAAGCGCAGACAACTCTTTCACAGATAGGTTTGACCACTATAGAAAGCTTAGGCATCTCTTTCACAGATAAGTTTGACCGCTATAGAAAGCACAGGCAACTCTTTCACAGATAGGTTTGACCACAATAGAAAGCTTAGGCATCTCTTTTACAGGCAGGTTTGACCGCTATAGAAAGTGGAGACATCTCTTTTACAGGCAGGTTTGACCGCTAAAAAAATAGCAGACCTCTCTCTCTCACAGATAGGTTTGACCACTAAATAAAGTGCAGACAATTCTTTTACAGGCAGGTTTGACCGCTATTGAAAGCTTCGACTCAAAATCAGTGATGCCTGCCGTTTCTTTTCACCTCCACTAAATTAATTTAGGCCACATGTTGCAGGGGAACATCGGTATTACAGCGAACATCTGGTTTGAGGTCAAGCACACATCCGTTAATGTGCGGACGCACAGTGCACGTTTATCCTTTAACTAGGAAAATTATGCAAATTAGGAACATTTTACACGGGGAACACAATTTAGGGGACGCGCACCTGATGTGAGCACTGATGGGTTTAATGACCAATAAACCAAGAGGGACGGAAATTATGCAGCAATATGAGCAGTGCGGTCAGGACTCTAAAGGCGACAGTTATTTTCAGAAGTAGGTCTTGCAGGACATCCCGTACTTAAGCATAAACTCTTTTGCCTCGTGTCCTGCAAATCATACCTGCCTTAATGAATTACTAAGACACACACAATTTAATGCAGGTGACTGCAAACCAAACACAACTAATTAGAGTTATCATGAATTAACTTGGCAAATACAGGTGGTTATATGGTTACTGTATGCTGCAAATGTAATTCATCTTATAAATAACCCCTCAGAATAGTGCAAGCTTGGTCACACATACTGACAACCTGAGATTAGTGGCATTTCATTAGACAATCTTTCAAAAGATATATTTTTCTGAATAATGGCTTTAGTGGATTTGTGTGGAGTGTCCCAGTTGTAATCAGAATGAATGAGATGAACGGCACGTTTGCAATCTCCGCTCACCTTGAGCTTCCCAACAGGACGCTGGGAGATTTATCATTTAAACGTGTGTGTGTGTATCTGTGTGTGTGAGTGTGTGTGTGTGTGTGTGTGAACGTGTGTGAGCCCCAAATGCGGAGAACCAACCCTTCTGCTTCTTAACCAAAATCCATTCTGGTCCCAAGAGTCCTTCATTTTCACAATCACAATTCCCTCTGATATTCAGGCTGTTCTAAAAAATGCCTGTATATATATATATATATATATATATATGTTTTTATTTGACCAGAGGAAAGACTGCCCCCTACTGGCCCACCAACACCACTTCCAGCAGCAACTTGGTTTTCCCAGGAGGTCTCCCATCCAAGTACTAACCAAGCCCACACCTGCTTAGCTTCAGCCATTCAGCAGGAGCAGAGTGCATGGTGGTGTGGCTGCTTAGCTTCAGCCATTCAGCAGGAGCAGAGTGCATGGTGGTGTGGCTGCTTAGCTTCAGTCATTCAGCAGGAGCAGAGTGCATGGTGGTATGGCTGCTTAGCTTCAGCCATTCAGCAGGAGCAGAGTGCATGGTGGTGTGGCTGCTTAGCTTCAGCCATTCAGCAGGAGCAGAGTGCATGGTGGTTTGGCTGCTTAGCTTCAGCCATTCAGCAGGAGCAGAGTGCATGGTGGTATGGCTGCTTAGCTTCAGCCATTCAGCAGGAGCAGAGTGCATGGTGGTATGGCTGCTTAGCTTCAGTCATTCAGCAGGAGCAGAGTGCATGGTGGTATGGCTGCTTAGCTTCAGCCATTCAGCAGGAGCAGAGTGCATGGTGGTATGGCTGCTTAGCTTCAGCCATTCAGCAGGAGCAGAGTGCATGGTGGTATGGCTGCTTAGCTTCAGCCATTCAGCAGGAGCAGAGTGCATGGTGGTTTGGCTGCTTAGCTTCAGCCATTCAGCAGGAGCAGAGTGCATGGTGGTATGGCTGCTTAGCTTCAGTCATTCAGCAGGAGCAGAGTGCATGGTGGTATGGCTGCTTAGCTTCAGCCATTCAGCAGGAGCAGAGTGCATGGTGGTATGGCTGCTTAGCTTCAGCCATTCAGCAGGAGCAGAGTGCATGGTGGTATGGCTGCTTAGCTTCAGTCATTCAGCAGGAGCAGAGTGCATGGTGGTATGGCTGCTTAGCTTCAGCCATTCAGCAGGAGCAGAGTGCATGGTGGTATGGCTGCTTAGCTTCAGCCATTCAGCAGGAGCAGAGTGCATGGTGGTTTGGCTGCTTAGCTTCAGCCATTCAGCAGGAGCAGAGTGCATGGTGGTATGGCTGCTTAGCTTCAGTCATTCAGCAGGAGCAGAGTGCATGGTGGTATGGCTGCTTAGCTTCAGCCATTCAGCAGGAGCAGAGTGCATGGTGGTATGGCTGCTTAGCTTCAGCCATTCAGCAGGAGCAGAGTGCATGGTGGTATGGCTGCTTAGCTTCAGCCATTCAGCAGGAGCAGAGTGCATGGTGGTTTGGCTGCTTAGCTTCAGCCATTCAGCAGGAGCAGAGTGCATGGTGGTATGGCTGCTTAGCTTCAGTCATTCAGCAGGAGCAGAGTGCATGGTGGTATGGCTGCTTAGCTTCAGCCATTCAGCAGGAGCAGAGTGCATGGTGGTGTGGCTGCTTAGCTTCAGCCATTCAGCAGGAGCAGAGTGCATGGTGGTTTGGCTGCTTAGCTTCAGCCATTCAGCAGGAGCAGAGTGCATGGTGGGATGGCTGCTGGCATTACTCCGACCATCCGGCACTGTTGTTCTGACTTAGCCTTAAGACTGAGCCATAGCTGACTGTGTGTACTATACTCAAAGTTCATGTCTATGGATAGCTGCTACGTTATGATAGAACTGTACTTTAACTGACATATACCACACATCTGTTACATACATATACCGGAATTCTGTTATCCAGACTACATATACCACACATCTGTTATAAAGGCGACATATACCACAATTCTGTTATCCAGACTACATATACCACAATTCTGTTATCCAGACTACATATACCACAATTCTACATATATATATATATATATATATATATATACATATATACATACATACACACACACACACACACACACACACACACACACACACACACACACACACACTTGCAGGGGAACAATAGAGCATGCAAGTTACTCAAAGCTCTATACACGGGACTAAACATTTTAAACATACATATGGGACGTCCCATCTGATATGGCACTGTTAGCAACCCTACCCGTGAGCCGACATGCATGGATTAATGGCACCATTATAATAGCCTCAACACTGAATTACGCTATTTGTTATGATTATTTTTAATGATTATAGTTCCTGCTCGTCCACTTCGCTCGTCTACTGCAGGGCAACTCGCACTTCCCCCTTCTGTGTCAATGACGCTCGCTCGTCCCGACTGCGGAGCTTTTCCACCCGAGCTCCCCAGTGGTGGAACGAACTTCCCATTCCCCTACGTTCTATGCCTACCCTGCCTGCGTTCCGCCGTGGCCTGAAGACACACCTTTTCAGACTCCACCTGGACTAATACACTTATCTTAATACGCTGATCTACCCAGTTTACTGTGAACTGCATTCAATGTTCATTACTAGGGATAGCTGCTACTTTATGGGAATGTACTGTTTGTCGTTTTGGATAAAAGCGTCTGCTAAATGACTGTAATGTAATGCAATGTAATGTAGGAGTAGTTGAGCCTACATGTGTAAGCAGGTGTCGGAGAACACTCACAGTATTTACCGGATAACTTACCGGATCTCAAATCCCAGGCTCAGCGCAAAAGACCCAACGTTAAAATCTCCATCCGAGTGCCATTGGTATTCAGGTCCCCCTCTTCTCCCTCACCACCACAAGAGCTGGCCTTTCCGTCTCTTCAGATCCGCCTTCTCCCCAACCCACCCCTCATCTGTGATCCTGAGTCTTATCCAAGCACTTTGAATACATATTAAACTCTAAGAGAGGTTATCAATCACATGCAAAGCTGTGGAGATCAATCAGACGTCAGTCAGATTTGGATAATCCGGTCATACCCAGGGCACATTTCTGAGGCTTTCGGGAGCCAGGCTGATCACACAAATGTCGGCCCGCAAACACACACCTTCAAAGCCGAACCCGGGCTCGCGAACGCAAACACTCACCTTCAAAACCGAACCCGGGCTCGCCAATGCAAACACATACCTTTAACTCTGAAACCAGGCTCACGAACGCAAACACACACCTTCAAAGCCGAACCCGGGCTCACGAACGCAAACACACACCTTCAAAGCCGAACCCGGGCTCACGAACGCAAACACACACCTTCTACGCCGAACCCGGGCTCGCGAACACATACCTTCTACGCCGAACCCTGGCTCACGAACGCAAACACATACCTTCTACGCCGAACCCGGGCTCGCGAACGCAAACACATACCTTCTACGCCGAACCCGGGCTCGCGAACGCAAACACATACCTTCTACGCCGAACCCGGGCTCGCGAACGCAAACACACACCTTCTACGCCGAACCCGGGCTCACGAACGCAAACACACACCTTCTACGCCGAACCCGGGCTCACGAACGCAAACACATACCTTCTACGCCGAACCCGGGCTCGCGAACGCAAACACATACCTTCTACGCCGAACCCGGGCTCGCGAACGCAAACACACACCTTCTACGCCGAACCCGGGCTCACGAACGCAAACACACACGTTCTACGCCAAACCCGGGCTCACGAACGCAAACACACACGTTCTACGCCAAACCCGGGCTCACGAACGCAAACACACACCTTCCACCCATTCTATGCCGAAACCGTTCGGTTTGGGTCCAGTCTACTATACTATATCACAAAGCAGGATTACTGAGTTAGCTGGATAACTGAGTTAGCTGGATTACTGAGTTAGCTGGATAACTGCACTGAATAAAATCCAGAACCCTCCCAAATCTAGAACATTGACTGAAGTACAAAGAGCTGTTCTGGATTTTAGCTCGTCGATTTTGCTTTTACCTGCCTGGAATCTTTGATGTAAAGCACAGACATGCTATGTGCCCAGTGCAATGCGACAGGTTTCACAGAACAATGGATAAATACCACAAATGTGAAACAAAAAAGTTATTTTTGCAAGTTTGCTGCAAACAATGAATTTAACAGATCGGATTAAATAACTGTCAATGACTGCATATCAGAACTTTGGACATTTTAGATACGTGATCAAAGAAGAGCCTCAAAGTTTCTGTAACTTAAACACCCTGCTGTCCTGTTCAAACCCAACAGCAGATACTGTAGGATATCTACACACTCAGGCTGCTAATACCACCTGAAACTACATAATAAAAATATCAAAAACACCATCAATGTTTGTAACTTAAACACCCTGCTGTCCTGTTCATACCCAACAGCTGAGACTGTAGGATATCTACACACACTCAGGCTGCTAATACCACCTTAAACTACATAATAAAAATATCAAAAACACGATCAATGTTTGTAACTTAAACACCCTGCTGTCCTGTTCATACCCAACAGCAGATACTGTTCATACCCAACAGCTGAGACTGTAGGATATCTACACACTCAGGCTGCTAATACCACCTTAAACTACATAATAAAAATATCAAAAACGCCATCAATGTTTGTAACTTTTTTTAAAACCGCCATCCTGTTTATCCCATTGCTCTACATTTAATATGCTCTAATCCAGAGAAACTTACACAGCGTACATTTTTAATGTCCGTGCTTATAATCCATTTATTCAGCTGTATATTAACTACAAGACTGAGGTTAAATACTATACTGAAATGTACAACTGCAAAGTACTGAATTACGACCCGAGCTGTGTTTATGCCGCTCAGCTGATTAAATTTTGAAATGAGCAGCAAAACCAGCGCAGACAGAAAGCACATTAATAATAACACGCATAATCAAAATGTCCGCTTCCACATTAACAGCCCAATGAAATTTAAAAAATCATAATAAATTTACGCTAAAAATTACTTGAAAAAGACCTCATAAACCGCTTTAGGCACAATTAAACTATATGGACCTAATTGAATCCAAATTGCTTGAAATGTAAAATCTGAAAGGCGGTAATGAGATAATGTGCGTGTGTGACAATGTCTCTTCTCCTACAGAGACAGAGGGTTCAATAAGTCTAGGGTTCAGTAAGAAGTGACAGAGCCAGATGAAAGAGGGCGAGAAGAGGGGGAACAGGAGAGAAAGAGAAAAGCCCTTTATTACTCCACCGCCTCTGTCTTTCCCCCCTCACAGTGGGAACCCCAAATTTATTAAACCGGAGGGAGTCCGCGGCCCCCCGAATCCCACAGGTCTTTGAACACAGTGCATTAGCTTTAATGGAGAGGCATTTTCTATGAATTTCTGACCCAAACACACACACAGGCACGCTTGCACACACACACACGTATACACGCCCATTCACACACACATACACACACATGCATGCATGCACACAGAAAAGCACAAACACCTCTGTATTTCTCTCTGTCTCTCTCTCTCTCTCACACACACGCGCACACACACACACACACAAGCACGCACGCACACACACACACACACACGCACACACGCACGCACGCAGTGCCTCCTCATGACCGTACACTGCTGACTCAGTGTCCCATAATCCCCCTCTCCCCAAACCTCCAGAGCCACAGATAACCCCGCCCCCAGCAGCCTCGACCCTGTCTGTAATTGGTTCCCTAAAGACAAGACAGAATTCCAGGCAGCCTGTCAGCTGGATCAATGGCTCTCTAATCAATGGGTGTCAGAGAGAAAGGCACTTCAGCCACAACCTCGAAAGGAGAGGGGCGGGGCGGGGAGGAGGAAGGACCGGGCCTGGGGTGCAGCCTGTCCCCTGCAAGACGTTCCCTAGAAAGAGGAGCAGCCAGGTAAGGAGAGACTTATGGGAGGAGCACAGTGTGGTCTTTATACGTGTATATGCTCCATAAGAAAGGAGGAGAACAGAGAGAGAGAGAAGGAAAGACATTGAGAGAGAGAGAGGGGGGAGGGAGAAAGAGAGAAAAAGAAAGAGATTGAGACAGAGAGGGAGGGAAGAGAGACAGAGAGGGAGGGAGGGAGAAAGAGAGAGAAGGAAAGACAAATAGAGGGATTGAGATGGAGGGAAGAAAGGAAAGCGATTGAGAGAGAGAGAGGGAGGGAAGAGAGACAGAGAGGAAAAGAAAGGGGGGAGTGAGGGAGGGGAAGAGAGAGACAGAGAGGGAGAGAGAGACCGATAGAGTTGGGAGGGAGAGAGAGAGAGACTTTGCATGTGTCTCTAGGTTTTAAATTCAACACGCAACACAGGCTCCTTTGTGTTCAGTCAATTTACATTTCAAGTACGTTGGCAGAAACACGCTGCGATTCTGGGGTCAAAGGCCAGAAGACAGGAGCTCTTAAATATAAAAAATACATCTCAGAGAGGCTCTTTCATTCCTTTCCCAGTGAAGAGAGTCCTATTTTAAAGGAAAAAGGTGAAGGATGAATAAGGCAGAGAGCATGAGAGCACAGAGAACAGCTGCGGCTCTGTGGATAAGGTGTGAGGAGGAGCAGGTAAAGACAGGTAAAGGTGTGGACTTTCTCTCACTCAGTCAATCCTCCTCCCAGAACCAGGATTTGCCTCATGTTGTGCTGGTTGGGATCAACTGAAATATTCTGACTAAGCCTTCCCTTCAGGTCATTGAATTGTCAATAGTTCAGCGCGCGCACGCACGCACGCACGCACGCACAGGTCTGATTGTAATCACTGACAGCTCTCAGTGTGAGATTGTGTTTAATCCCAGCAGTGAGCCCAAAGACAGCCGCTAATGATCCCGTCTCCTGATGTGAAGCACGACACCGCCAATGAATGACGGCTCAGTTTCTTTATTATACTGACAGATAACTATGGCTTATTGCCCTCTGCCTCCCTCTCTCCCTCTCTCCCTCTCCCTCCATCCCTTTCCACCCTCCGTCTCTCATCATCTCTCATCCCTCTCTCCCTCCCTCTCCCAACCTGTCTCTCTCTCTCTCCCATCCCTCACTCTTTCTCCTTGTTTCTTTCCCCATCCCTCCATCACTCTCTCCCTCCCTCCCTCCCTCTCTCCCTCCCTCCCTCCCTCTCTCCCTCCCTCCCTCCCTCCCTCTCCCTCTCTCTCTCTCTCTCCCTCCCTCCCTCTCTCTCCCTCCCTCCCTCTCCCTCTCTCCCTCCCTCCCTCCCTCTCCCTCTCTCTCCCTCCCTCCCCCCTCTCCCTCTCTCCCTCCCTTCCCCCCTCTCTCCTCCACTCCCTCCCTCCCCCTCTCTCCCTCCCTCTCCCCCTCTCCCTCTCCCCCTCCCTCTCCCTCTCCCTCCCTCTCTCCCTCCCTCTCTCCCTCCCTCCCTCCCTTCCCCTCTCTCTCTCCCTCCCTTGCTCCCTCTCTCTCCCTCTCCCTCTCCCTCTCCCTCTCCCTCTCCCTCTCCTCTCTCTCTCTCCCTCCCTCCCTCCCTCTCTCCCTCCCTCCCTCCCTCTCTCCCTCCCTCTCTCCCTCTCTCCCTCCCTCTCCCTCCCTCCCTCTCCCTCTCTCCCTCCCTCCCTCTCTCCCTCTCTCCCTCCCTCTCTCCCTCCCTCCCTCCCTCCCTCTCTCCCTCCCTCCCTCCCTCTCTCCCTCCCTCCCTCCCTCTCTCCCTCCCTCCCTCCCTCTCTCCCTCCCTCCCTCCCTCCATCCCTCTCTCTCCCTCCCCCTCCCTCCCTCCCTCTCTCCCTCCCTCCCTCCCTCCCTCCCTCTCTCCCCCTCCCTCCCTCTCTCCCCCTCCCTCCCTCCCTCTCTCCCCCTCCCTCCCTTCCTCCCTCTCCCTCCCTCCCTTCCTCTCTCTCCCTCCTCTCTCCCTTCCTCTCTCTCTCCCTCCCTCCCTTCCTCTCCCTCTCTTTCTTGGTTCAGGTCTCTGGGGCTGATATGCGTAATGTGTAATCTCACCTGTTAGCAGTAATGACCATCTGTCTCTGCCTCCTTTAGCCGTGCGTTTGACACCTCGCTGTGTGTTCCTGTAAGACATGCTCGGTGAGCACACGAGTCATGTGACAAGCACCGTAGTCAATTGAAATATTCTGACTAAGCCTTCCCTTCAGGTCATTGAATTCTCAATAGTTCAGTGCACTCACACACACACACACACACGGGAGTGCACTCACACCCACACACACACATGGGAGCAGACACGCACACACACACACACACACACACACGGCAGCGCACGCAGACACACACACACCATTTAGGGCGAGCGCACGCACGCACACGCACACAGACACACACACACACACACACACCTCTCTCCATGTTTTTGAGGAATGCTTTTATTAGAGGGCAGAATGGCCGTTCTGCTCACTCCCAGTAGACTGTATATAGATCTACAGCAGCAGTGCAGCAGTGGCAAGCTCAGCCTCTGCGCGTGCGGCTTTTAAAACCAACTCCCAGCCAATCAGCTACGGATTACGAGCTGGGTGAACCTGCAACCTTTCGGTTACAAGACCAGTTCCTTAACCATTATACTACACTGCCGCCCTTTCTTGGCTTTTGTGTATTTTATTTGTTTTTTTGGAACTTATTTGGAATTTTATTTTATTTGTAGGTAATTCTTGCGCCAGAAACAGCATTAATGCGCCGATGCATCAGAAACCACTCATTGGTCCACATTTCCACAGAAGTGAGCGTTCCTGGTAGTATATATCTATGGTAAACAAACCGACCTGCCGACATTTTGCTTGTCTTTTCTGGTAGCTTGCTAACAACATTGATAATTTTAATTACATTTTTAAAAATATATACGAGGACTGGTTATTGTTTGTATTGACAGAATCTGTTTTGTGCATATATATGTGCTAGAAGTGTCATTTTGAGACCGTTTTGGATTTTTATCATGGCCAGTTAACTAAACAACCCAAAGTTCTACCAAAGTTCAGTTGTGCTTTAACAGGACATACAGCGTATGAGCACCAACAGATCACCATCAAAGCAGGCAAGCCAAGTC
This sequence comes from Ilyophis sp. 1 JC-2022, assembly GCA_022702515.1. Classification (NCBI taxonomy): domain Eukaryota; kingdom Metazoa; phylum Chordata; class Actinopteri; order Anguilliformes; family Synaphobranchidae; genus Ilyophis; species Ilyophis sp. 1 JC-2022. The sequence continues at coordinate 78,064,967 of CM040401.1, forward strand.
AACACAACGCAGGTCACCTGCAGACTGAACTTCCTCGCTAGGGTTCTGGGTTTCTGGGTTCAATCCTCACTCCCAACTAGCAAAAATAACTTTTTTTTAACAACGTTGAAATAACTTCTGACAACATTTCTTTTTTGCAGCAGGGTTGGGGTTAATTTCTTTTCATATCTTCACTGCTATTCTCTCAGGTGTGTGTAAGACAGGTCCGCACTAAGCTGCTCTCTCAGGTGTGTGTAAGACATGTCCTCACTATGCTGCTCTCTCAGGTGTGTAAGACATGTCCTCACTATGCTGTTCTCTCAGGTGTGTGTAAGACATGTCCTCACTATGCTGCTCTCTCAGGTGTGTGTAAGACATGTCCTCACTATGCTGCTCTCTCAGGTGTGTGTAAGACATGTCCTCACTATGCTGCTCTCTCAGGTGTGTGTAAGACATGTCCTCACTATGCTGCTCTCTCAGGTGTGTGTAAGACATGTCCTCACTATGCTGCTCTCTCAGGTGTGTGTAAGACATGTCCTCACTATGCTGCTCTCTCAGGTGTGTGTAAGACATGTCCTCACTATGCTGCTCTCTCAGGTGTCTGTAAGACATGTCCTCACTATGCTGCTCTCTCAGGTGTGTGTAAGACATGTCCTCACTATGTTGTCCTCTCAGGTGTGTGTAAGACATGTCCCCAATACGCAGTTAATCCCAAGGTTTATTTAATGTTTGAGGACTGTTTCATTGTTTGACAGAAGTGTCCCACTCTACATATAACTACCAGTCATACAGACACACATTTGTGCATTCATATGCAAAGGTAAATAAGCTCGAAAGAGGTATATATGGAGAGGGAGGGAGAGAGAAAGGGAGGGAGGGATGCAGAGACGGAGGGAGAGAAAGAAGGAGGGAATAAGCTAGAAAGAGGGAGAGATGGAGAGGGAAGGAGGGAGGGAGAGATTGATTGCGAGAGAGGAAATAAGCTTGAGATAGGGAGATTGGGAAGGAGAGAGGAGAGATGGAGAGTGAGAGGGAGGGAGAGAGAAAGAGATGGAGAGATGGAGAGAGTAGGGGGGAAGATGGAGAGAAAGAGGAAATAAGCTTGAGATAGGGAGATAGGGAAGGAGAGAGGAGAGATGGAGAGTGAGAGGGAGGGAGAGAGAAAGAGATGGAGAGAGTAGGGGGGAAGATGGAGAGAAAGAGGAAATAAGCTTGAGATAGGGAGATAGGGAAGGAGAGAAAGAGAGAGGAGAGATGAGAGGGAGGGAGTGATACAGAGAGAAAGAGAGATGAAGAGAGGGAGGGATGGAGAGAGAGATGAAAAGGGAGGGAGAGAAAGATGGAGAGAGCGAGGAAGAGAGAGATGGAGAGAAAGGGGGAGGGAGAGATGGAGAGAAAGGGGGAGGGAGAGATGGAGAGAGAGGGGGAGGAGAGATGGAGAGGAGAGATGGAGAGAGGGAGGGAGGGAGGGAGGGAGGGAGGGAGAGAAATAGGATGGGGTGAAGAGTCAGTTTCATGAATTCAAACTCAAATGAGAATGAAATGCACATTTATACCACATATCTGCCTCCGCTTGTGCTGCTCAATCTCGCTTCCATCTTTTACCCTCTCACTCCCTTTTTCTCAGGAAAATTGCCTCTCCTTCTCTGGGGTAGTTTCTTTCTCTGTCTCAGTAAAAAATTGGGGTTTCTTTCCCTCCCCTTTTCAACACTCCAGGTCTCATGTGAATCTTCTATGAAACAACACGTACAACAGTTCCAGTCCATCAACAGCCCTCCACACAAGGCAGGCGGCTCCGAAAGAGGTTCAAAAACAAAAGACGGCACCGACATATTCCAGACATCATTAAGACTGAACACTTTACAGCTCCTGTAATCAGGATGCGTCTCGGTGACTCGGGCCGTCCTGTAGAGGCGCGTTAGATATTGTTTCTGCATGTTAATGAGCGCTCTCCTGAACCAGGCTGTGGGGCAGAGCGAGACGAGAAGAAGGCCCCGTTTGAATTGCGTCTCCTCGGGGATCTTCACGTCGTTTCCCTGTGATAAACACGCCATTATGAAGAGGGTTCCCAAGCGGAGCCCAGCTGGCGGGCTGGAGGACGCGATGGAGCGGTGTTAGCGGGAGTGGGAGACTGTGTAGGTGACTCAGTGGAGTCATCCATCACATGTAATCATGGCAGCGCCGCGCACCGAGTGACTTTACCAACCAGCCCTGAGATTCTCCCCGTAAGCACCCCCACCCCCCCCCCCCACCCTGACTTCCTCTCTACGAGCAGATGGCATAGCCACACACATGCAAACACACACACACACACACACACACACACACACACACACACACACACTCAGCCAAACACACACAAGCATACATACAGTATATAGACACACAAGCACAGACAAGCTCATTGATACAAACATAAGGCAAATGCACACAAACACATGTTCAAACAAACATGTGCCCACACACACCACACACACACTTCCACAAGCCTTTAACATGAGATGGAGCGGAGCTCCCGTAAACAGAGGGAAGCTCAGTAAACACAGAAACACCGGGTAAACAAGATAAATCAAAATACCTTTGTTGATTTTTTATAGTTACTGACCCTGCAACCAGAAAATGAAAGCTAATATAAAGAGTGACCTCACAAGGTCACATGATCCACAAAAAACAAAAGAAAATGGCGCTCCGTGTGCTGCTATGTTCGTGACTCATATTTTATAATAAACCAAAACTTAATTCATCTATAAATTCAAAACGCCATGCAAATATACAACCCCCGACAGCAGTGCTGAGGGTAAATAAATCACACATTGAGACTCATTCAACACTCAGAGAACTGCAGTCCCTACTAATACTAATACTAATATTTATCCTAAAACAGGGAGATGATTTATATGGCAAACAGAAAAGAAATAAACACAGAACATCTCACTTCTGTGTCATTGTTACGGTCGCTTATTGTTTGTCACCCCTGTTTTCTTTTACATTATATTGTTTTCTCCTTTCCCTTTTTAGGTCCGCCTCCCGGGGATTAATTGGCTCCCACGGCAATCACCGGTTATTATTTAAAAGGAGGTTGAGACCGGATAACGGGGTTGCTTTACCGGCGTCTCTTTTTCACTAGAGTTTGCTTCACTGTCGTCTCTCTTTTTCATGGTGTTTGTCGGTCAATTCTTATATCCACGTTACACGCATCCAGTGGCGGCTCGTCCATAGGGACGCTAGGGGCGGCGCCCCACTTGATTGGATAGAAAAAAAATTTTTTTTAAATAATAAATAATTTTTTTTTTTTTAAATAATAATAATTTTTCATCTGAACACATTTCATAGATTGATTGTATAAATGTATATAAATTCTAGTCAATACATGTATGTTGAATAATTGGCTTTGGTTGATTTGCGGACATCATTACCGTCTCTGTTGCTCTGGGGCGTCGAATCGTACGCCCCTCACACACTACATTGACATGCATTGCTACCTAGCGGTTGTTGGAAGGACTGCACTTTAGCTTGAGGTCTATGATCGCATTTGGGGCGTTGGGCAGAACGCCCTGGCCATTCTCATTTAACCCCATTCAAACGAACATTGTAGTCATGGTCAGTAGATGGCGCAAGAGAGCACACGCCGATGTCACATTCGTCCGACGAACTTTGAACTTCGTTGTTGACGCTATCTTCCAGCGACATGGCGGCTGCAGCAGATAATGTTACGTTAACGTTAGCACTCAACAGCGTGGAGTCTATTTTTAAAACTCACTTTGAGAAGCTTAGTCTACAAGAAAAACTCCGTTTAAAAGAGCTAGGTCCAGATAGGCCAGATATTCATCTACAGCAGGCGGCTAAGGACAGAGGGAAGTCCTACACACGAGTGTTCTCCAGGAGCTGGTATGATAAGAAATCATGGCTATGTGGCTGCCCAATTCGGAATGCTGTTTTTTGTTTTCCCTGCATTCTGTTCCGTTCAGAAAAACATGGCCAGGGTGAAATGCTGTGGACGAAAACAGGGATGACAGACGTTAAGCACTTTTCCGAACGAGTGAAAAAACACGACACGAGCAGAGCACACATGGAAGCGTGCCTTAAGCTATCCATGCTAGGAAGAGCTAACATAGCTACACAGCTGTCTGATGGATATCACGCCAGTATTCGAAAACACAACCAGGAGGTGGATAACAACCGACATATCCTTTCTAAATTGATCGACTGTGTGAAGTTCTGTGGGGCCTTTGAACTAGCTTTGAGGGGGCACGATGAAACGGAATCATCCGAGAATCCAGGTGTGTTTAGGGGACTTGTTGATTTTGTATCGACACTGGACGGTGCAATGAAAGAGCACTTGGAGAATGCAACCGTATTTAAAGGCACCTCAAAAACCATACAGAATGAGCTACTGGACTGTATGCTGTCTGTAATGCAAGGCCACATTGTCCAGGACCTACAAAGCACGGATTACATGTCTATCCAAGCAGATGAGACCACCGACATAACGACGCATTGTCAGCTCGTCATTGTGTACCGCTACATCGACACTGCCAACACGGTGCAGGAGAGATTTTTTGGCTTTGTTCGATTGGAAGGAGGCACGACTGCAGATGCCATTGGAGGTGCTCTCCTTGAAAACCTGGCCCTGCAAAGTTTATTTATAAGTGAGGAGGCATGCTGATAGTGGAGCAACATTGTAAGGTAGGCTAGGCCTATTCATTTATTTTTCCTTTTTTTGTGTGCGAGATCGTCATGTTGTTCTCCCAGCTACACGCTGTCGCTCTCCAGTGTCAGTGCCGCTGTCAAGGATATATTTTTTTGCTTTATATTGTTTGCGAGTGCGACCATGATCAATGATCAAAGAATAATCTATGAATAATTTTCTTCAGAAAACAAATTCAGTAATTTTCTATATAGCCTAGATCAGGGGTCGCAACCCAAATGACAGAAATAGCCTTTTCCCCCCTAAATTCTCTAGTTTGGGAGCCGCAAGGAATGTACCCCTGGATATGAGAATAAATAAACGGTAAAGAGATGCACGTTGATTGTACAACAAACGTTTAGTAATGTCAATAAATACCCTATTATTTTTTCCCTACGCTGTTGATGTCACTGGTGTTTTAATGAGTCGATCCTCTGTTGCATGAATATGAGCATAGCCTATAGCAGGTAGCCTACATTATTAATGTGCATTAGCCTAAACAGTCAAAATGTAATCGAGCTAAATATAGACGTGATGAGTCATATTTGATTGACTGCGCTCCGGCAAAAATAGCACTACAACTGTAGCAGTTAAAAGCCCTGTTTGTGCACTCGAGTCGGCTACAATGTTACTCTATGATCTCCGTGTCTGTCATGACCCGCCCCACTTAGTCAGCCAATCACCGGCCGCCACTGATTCTCAGACCCTCTCTCACACACACACTCACACGTACTCACTCCCGCGCTCTCACACACACTCACACATATACACACACATTGTTACGGTCGCTTATTGTTTGTCACCCCTGTTTTCTTTTACATTATATTGTTTTCTCCTTTCCCTTTTTAGGTCCGCCTCCCGGGGATTAATTGGCTCCCACGGCAATCACCGGTTTAGTTTAAAAGGAGGTTGAGACCGGATAACGGGGTTGCTTTACCGGCGTCTCTTTTTCACGAGAGGTTGCTTCACTGTCGTCTCTCTTTTTCATGGTGTTTGTCGGTCAATTCTTATATCCACGTTACACGCATCCATACACCTATCATACACATCTCATGCAGGCACGCATCCATACCTACGCAAGGTTTGTCTATTATTTATTTAATAAATATTTATTTATGCAACCATTTTTGTGTCTGTCCATTTATGTTGCGGTTGGGTCAGGGCCCTGACCGTAACATAAATTGGGGGCTTTCGTCCGCGATTTGGACGTTTTTTTCGAGCCATTTTGAATAGCCATTTTAGTCGTTTGCTGTGGAGCTGCGTGCTGTCACAGCTGAGACGCCGTTTTCTAGGATTGGCCTTGGGGCGCGTTTTTTCTCTTTTCTCGGGGAAGACGTCGTTTAAAAAGGCAAATATCCTGTTTTATATAACGACTTGTTTGTATTAATGGTTATTTTGTATATGCACTGTGTTGAGTTTTCAGTGCTAAGTTGGTATACAACTTTTGTGGTGACGTGGCGCTAGGTGCGCGTTTCCATGTCTGACGTGGCAATCAGTAAGTTGCGCGTTTTAGAGGCGGTCGTTTTGTCCAGTGTTTAGATCTTGCCTCCTGAATACGGAATATTTAAATTGAATTCCTTACCTGTTCACAAGTAGCTATTGATCCCTGAAGGGATATTTAATTGTATTCGCTTTGTTTTGCGATTGCGATTTTTGCTTCTGGCTGAGGTTGGAGCTGTCTCACACGTTTTGGTACTGTTTGCCTTTGAATTGGCGGTTTATAAGCAATTGTAGTTTATTCAATTAGCTTTTTCTGGTACTGTTTTGGTGTGAGCTATTTTCCTGCTACTCGTCTTGTCCTATTTTTTTTAATAGGCTTTTTGGTAAGGTATTCTGCTGGATTGCGCATATGTTGTAGTGACTTATGTTGCATTTTTGTGCGCTACCCAGCTATATAATCTCGTGTAGATTTTGGTCCGTGTTCTCTTTATTTAGTTTATTACGGCTATAATTATAACTTCTGGGCCGTATTTTGTTTTTTTTCTCGTGCTATATAGGCTTATTTAATAAACGGGAGACGCCTTTGTTTCCTCGTGTTTGTATGCATTTGCTTGTGCATGGTCAATGTTGGGAACACATTAAATAAAAAAATTACATATTTCAGGCATCTTATATATGTTCAGGTGTGGAGCACGCTGCTGTCCCATACAGGCTTAAGAGACCAGTTCCTTTGGCGCTGTGTCTAAATACCAGTAATTGTTAAAGTGTGTGGGAAAAGCTTCATCAAATATATAGACGGAACGTTTTGGCTCTTCGGAGAGGCGATTCCGCCTATATACAAGGATTCAGAGTACCACAACGAAGACTAGGGCCTCTTACAGGACAGTCAGCTAGTTAGGCAGGTAAGGTGACAATAGGTCGCGATTGGCACTTAGATGTGTCCAGGTTACCCATTTTATGCTTGTTAGGGAGTGGGACGCTCCTTATTACATCTGTTTTAGCCTGTTTTATTTTCTGTGTCCCCACATTGCTCTGCCTTGCCAATAAATAGTTGCTAGCCTATATTTTGTAGTAGTACGTTACGCCAACTCCTATTCGCGTGGTGGAAATATTGAGAGCAAAATCACCATGGCGTCCATCGACTCTTTCATCAGAGATCCATCCGATGAATTACTCGAGTTGTACACGAAAGAACAACTATTATCCATAGCTGAACACTATGAAATTGACATCTCGAGTAATGATCGACGATTGAAAGAGACGATTATTACCACTTTAAGAACATTATTAATAAGAATGAATGTTCTTCGAAAAAAACCCGTTCATCTGCTACAGGCTGGTCTCGCTGGGCCGGGCGAATATATTTCTTCCCAATCTGAAGCTCAGCTACGAATAAAATCATTAGAGCTTGAATTGGAGATCAAATGTTTAGAGGTTCGGAAACTCGAATTGTCACGTTCTCCTCCTCGCACTGACTTTGACGTTAGCCGACAGATTCGAATGGTTCCTCCGTTCTCTGAGAAGGACGTGGAGAAATACTTTTCCCATTTTGAAAAAGTAGCTACGTCTTTAAACTGGCCTAAACCCGTTTGGACATTGCTACTCCAATGTGTCCTTGTGGGAAAGGCCCAGGAAGCATATTCATCACTTGAATTAGACGTTAGCTCAGATTATGAGGTTGTGAAGAACGCGATACTTCGAGCATATGAACTCGTCCCCGAGGCATATCGCCAAAAGTTTCGCGCCTGCCGAAAAAGCGACGGACAAACTTATGTGGAGTTTTCAAAAGAAAAAGAACGATTATTTGACCGATGGTGTTCTTCACAAAACATAACCACTAAAGAACAGCTAAGGCATCTAGTGCTCATCGAAGAGCTTAAAAACTGCTTGCCTGAGCCGGTTGTCACCTATCTGAACGAACATAAAGTCGCTCAAGTTGCCGAAGCTGCAGTCTTGGCTGATGAATATGTTCTCACCCATAAGTCCTTTCTGTCGAAGTCTCCACTCTCCTCAAGTTTTGAGCGACATGGTCAATTCAAGCAATATGGTAAGTTTAACGGCCATAAACCAGCTAGTACTGTCATTGAGAAGGATATTCCGTCTCCTGCTCGTGCTCCTCCCTACAGTCGCACCAAGCGAAGACTTGAGCGTAGATGCGCTTACTGCAAAACCCGTGGTCACACTATTGCCTACTGTTTTAAGTTGGCTCGAAAACATGCAAAACCACAATTGGTGGTTAATACCCGAACTCACTTTGTTCCCTCTGTCCCGATTCCAAAAAGGGAATGTCATGATTATTCTCCCTTCCTCATGAGTGGGGTTGTGACAATACCAGGGTTACCCGCAGTAAGCAATAATATACTCCGTGATACGGGCGCTGCCCAATCCTTTCTTTTAGAGGATGTACTGCCCTTTTCTGACCGCACCTCTCTTGGTGCTAGTGTACTCGTGCAGGGCTTTACCATGGGGTATGCCAGAGCCGGTTTTTGGCATAGGCAGTATAGGCAAATGCTAAGGGCGCCACCACCCAGAGGGGGCGCAACAAATGGGAGAAAAAAAAGAAAAAAATTTCGCTTTTTAAATTTTTTTATTTTAACTTTTTTTTTTTTTACTAATACTACTAGTTAACACTGTTATTTCGAAATATTAAATAACCCCACAAAAACCAGCGTAGCTCTATAGCATAGCCTATTAAATAATAATAATTTCTTAGTTCATGTCACCCCGCCCCCCTCCAGCCAGGCAATTAGACTTTACCTGCGCTCCCTCTCTGGGAAATGGTAAAGTGTGGCTATCTGACGTGACCCTCGCATTATATGCTATCAACATGTCGAAAAGACCAAAGCTGTCCGGTGCTCAGGGAAGGAAAAGAAGGAAAGAAGAGGAGGAACAACGTGAAAAGGGCAGAGGTACAGTAGCGTTAATGTGATGAAATGAATTGTCTAGTGCTCTCTGACTTGGCGCATCCTGCCCCGGTACCGGGGGCGCTTGGGTTGAAGAGGATAGTGCCAGATAACTTAAGTTAGCTAGCTAATATTACTGTAGCCGAGCCGAGCGTTACATTAGCTAGTCACTAGTCACTCACACTAGAGTGCGGATCGGGCCGCATATTTCTGTCCGAACCCGACCGAGTCCGAGATAGTAGTAACCGAGCCCGACCCGAACCCGACAGGAATTCTGCTTTTTATGTCCGAACCCGACCTGAGCCCGACGCAGTTAATGTAAGGCACTGAAGCGCTGACATAGTGTTTCCCTGTCACGCAGTTGTTGTTACCATGGTTACAGCTTCCCTGTTTAGTGGACACTGGGCACCTAAATGACCGTCAAAAAATAAAATAATATATTTATAATAAGGTTGTTCTTGTGTTGAGTGTGCGGTTTACACTGAACCATTATTGGACAAAGCTCAGTGTGCCACTTCTCTTTTTTTGGACGTACTCTTGCTGCAACCTGCACCTCTATTGGAGAGACACGTGTACGTTGAACTATTTTTCTGTTGGTAATCATACTTTTACTTGAATACAGTTTTTTTGGTACTCTACCCGCCTCTGCTGGCCATTGTGAACGTTCCTTTGCACATTGTTTAATTGCATTTGGAGGTTGTTTCTGGACTTGTGAAAGTAGCTTTTTGTTCCCAGTTGCCGATTAAAGCCGTGTCTTTTATTTTCGGTAATGATTTAGCTGGAGAAAATGTGTTTTCTCTGCCTGAAGTTACGAATGAGCCTAGCATGAATGACAGTACTGATAACGTGGCATGATAATTTCTCTCTGTTTTCACTGCGTGTGTAGTGACACACACAATATTCGGTATCATTTTTATTTATTTCACACTATATTTTCACCAAAAACAACTTGAAGCACCATGTGAAGTAGGCTAACCCATCCTAATTAGTAGTTCAAAAGTAAAATGTTCGCGAGTTGTTCGGCCGCCGTGACCGAGCATCATTTTAAAAGTTTAGTCCGAGCCCGGCGGGTCGGGTATCCACCCTCTAACTCACACACACACCAGCTCTCTCAGTCACTCTGCACCTTCTTGCTAGCTAGCTGGACAGCGGCAAGAGAATGGTCGCCTCATCTTGAAAAATACATAGACTATGCGTGCATAACAGTTGCCTACATAAAATAAAAGTAGGCTACATAACAACTAATAAAAATAAGAGAACTGTAGTACCAGTCATCATCAGGGAAATTAGGTCTATTCAGCAGGTGTTAGTCCTGTGTCATACTGTAGGCTACATTTTTATTGACATCTGGTTACCCTGTAATAAAAATGCTATTCCTTTTCATCTCCTTTATAATTAATTGTTGTAGTAAGCCTTTGGTTTGTTGTGTTACAGTTCATAATCTCTAAAGTTAGTTTATATAGTTAGTTACATCAGTGTTTTAAAGTGCATATCATTAATGTTAATGCCAAATAAGCTTTCCCATTATGCTATATTAGTATTACACTGCAGTTTACTGCTTTTTTTGGACTGTAAATGTAAATATACATTTCATTGTAATGACAATAATGTTTAATTAAATTTCCATTAGTATGCATGCCCATCTTATGTACAGTATAGCAGACATGCATCTTTTTAAGTTTTTCATCTTTATTCTTGTAAAAAAAAAAAATACTAATAGACTAACACCCAATGGTCATACACTCTTCTTCTATATTTTACCTTACTTTATTTATGGCAGTAGGCTACTGGTTTCTTTAATATATATATTAAAGATAATATATTGTAAATATCTATAATAATAATGTCACTTGTTCACTGTTTTGATGTTAACTGTTTGATTTTGTGGGTTATTTTCAGTAAAAGAAAAATGTGAAAACAAGTGAGTGCATGTTATTGGTAGTGAATAAACTGTGATGCAAGGGGGCGCCAGATAAAATCCTGCCTAGGGCAGCCAATTGGTCAGAGCCGGCCCTGGGGTATGCTGAAGTACCCTTACACAAAGTGATGTTGGAATGTGAATTGGTGAATGGTGAGGTCATCGTGGGTGTGCGTCCTGAGCTGCCTGTTCCCGGTGTGTCTTTCATTTTGGGGAATGATTTGGCTGGCGGTAAGGTTTTTGCTTCCCCTGAGGTTGTAAGCGAACCCATTGCAAGCTCCCCTGACACACTCGAGCAGGCTTATCCGGAGGTTTTCCCCACATGTGCCGTCACACGAGCTATGACCAAAACGCTCGGTGACATTGTTGATTTAAATGAAACGTTTTTATGCAGACCTGACTCAGAGCCCCTCACATTCTCGCAAGAGATGACGGATGTGAAGTTGAGCTCTGACCCAGTGGAAATGGTTACATTGTCTGACGGAACACAATTGGCTGTGGCTCAGAGCCGCATAAAGTCTCTGTTTGACAGACGGGCAAAAGTCCGATCATTTTCCCCTGGAGACAAAAATAAAAATGTAGTGTCAATCGGCGTAAGTAGTTTTGTTTTATTATTATTATTTTTCGTAAGTATTCGGCCGTGTGTCCTAGTGTTTTTACTTACGAAGCTGTTCGTTATAAAGCGTATTCGTCCATTGTTTTATTCGACAGTCTTCGGCTGCCGTTTAGGTGGGGGGGTGTTACGGTCGCATATTGTTTGTCACCCCTGTTTTCTTTTACATTATATTGTTTTCTCCTTTCCCTTTTTAGGTCCGCCTCCCGGGGATTAATTGGCTCCCACGGCAATCACCGGTTTAGTTTAAAAGGAGGTTGAGACCGGATAACGGGGTTGCTTCACTGTCGTCTCTCTTTTTCATGGTGTTTGTCGGTCAATTCTTATATCCACGTTACACGCATCCATACACCTATCATACACATCTCATGCAGGCACGCATCCATACCTACGCAAGGTTTGTCTATTATTTATTTAATAAATATTTATTTATGCAACCATTTTTGTGTCAGTCCATTTATGTTGCGGTTGGATCAGGACTCTGACCGTAACACACATGCACTCAGACCCTCTCACACACACGGAGACGCACTCACACATACACACACACGCACTCACACACACATACATTCTCAGACCCTCTCTCACACACACACTCACACACACATATACACACACACGCACTCTCAGACCCTCTCTCACACACACACTCACACACACATATACACACACACGCACTCTCAGACCCTCTCTCACACACACACTCACACACACATATACACACACACGCACTCACACACATCAGACCCTCTCTCACACACACACTCACACATATACACACACACGCACTCACACACACATACATTCTCAGACCCTCTCTCACACACACACTCACACACGCACTCACACATACACACACACGCACTCACACACACATACATTCTCAGACCCTCTCTCACACACACACTCACACACGCACTCACACATACACACACACGCACTCACACACACATACATTCTCAGACCCTCTCTCACACACACACTCACACACGCACTCACACATACACACACACGCACTCACACACACATACATTCTCAGACCCTCTCTCACACACACACTCACACACGCACTCACACATACACACACACGCACTCACACACACATACATTCTCAGACCCTCTCTCACACACACACTCACACACGCACTCACACATACACACACACGCACTCACACACACATACATTCTCAGACCCTCTCTCACACACACACTCACACACGCACTCACACATACACACACACGCACTCACACACACATACATTCTCAGACCCTCTCTCACACACACACTCACACACGCACTCACACATACACACACACGCACTCACACACACATACATTCTCAGACCCTCTCTCACACACACACTCACACACGCACTCACACATACACACACACGCACTCACACACACATACATTCTCAGACCCTCTCTCACACACACACTCACACACGCACTCACACATACACACACACGCACTCACACACACATACATTCTCAGACCCTCTCTCACACACACACTCACACACGCACTCACACATACACACACACGCACTCACACACACATACATTCTCAGACCCTCTCTCACACACACACTCACACACGCACTCACACATACACACACACGCACTCACACACACATACATTCTCAGACCCTCTCTCACACACACACTCACACACGCACTCACACATACACACACACGCACTCACACACACATACATTCTCAGACCCTCTCTCACACACACACTCACACACGCACTCACACATACACACACACGCACTCACACACACATACATTCTCAGACCCTCTCTCACACACACACTCACACACGCACTCACACATACACACACACGCACTCACACACACATACATTCTCAGACCCTCTCTCACACACACACTCACACACGCACTCACACATACACACACACGCACTCACACACACATACATTCTCAGACCCTCTCTCACACACACACTCACACACGCACTCACACATACACACACACGCACTCACACACACATACATTCTCAGACCCTCTCTCACACACACACTCACACACGCACTCACACATACACACACACGCACTCACACACACATACATTCTCAGACCCTCTCTCACACACACACTCACACACGCACTCACACATACACACACACGCACTCACACACACATACATTCTCAGACCCTCTCTCACACACACACTCACACACGCACTCACACATACACACACACGCACTCACACACACATACATTCTCAGACCCTCTCTCACACACACACTCACACACGCACTCACACATACACACACACGCACTCACACACACATACATTCTCAGACCCTCTCTCACACACACACTCACACACGCACTCACACATACACACACACGCACTCACACACACATACATTCTCAGACCCTCTCTCACACACACACTCACACACGCACTCACACATACACACACACGCACTCACACACACATACATTCTCAGACCCTCTCTCACACACACACTCACACACGCACTCACACATACACACACACGCACTCACACACACATACATTCTCAGACCCTCTCTCACACACACACTCACACACGCACTCACACATACACACACACGCACTCACACACACATACATTCTCAGACCCTCTCTCACACACACACTCACACACGCACTCACACATACACACACACGCACTCACACACACATACATTCTCAGACCCTCTCTCACACACACACTCACACACGCACTCACACATACACACACACGCACTCACACACACATACATTCTCAGACCCTCTCTCACACACACACTCACACACGCACTCACACATACACACACACGCACTCACACACACATACATTCTCAGACCCTCTCTCACACACACACTCACACACGCACTCACACATACACACACACGCACTCACACACACATACATTCTCAGACCCTCTCTCACACACACACTCACACACGCACTCACACATACACACACACGCACTCACACACACATACATTCTCAGACCCTCTCTCACACACACACTCACACACGCACTCACACATACACACACACGCACTCACACACACATACATTCTCAGACCCTCTCTCACACACACACTCACACACGCACTCACACATACACACACACGCACTCACACACACATACATTCTCAGACCCTCTCTCACACACACACTCACACACGCACTCACACATACACACACACGCACTCACACACACATACATTCTCAGACCCTCTCTCACACACACACTCACACACGCACTCACACATACACACACACGCACTCACACACACATACATTCTCAGACCCTCTCTCACACACACACTCACACACGCACTCACACATACACACACACGCACTCACACACACATACATTCTCAGACCCTCTCTCACACACACACTCACACACGCACTCACACATACACACACACGCACTCACACACACATACATTCTCAGACCCTCTCTCACACACACACTCACACACGCACTCACACATACACACACACGCACTCACACACACATACATTCTCAGACCCTCTCTCACACACACACTCACACACGCACTCACACATACACACACACGCACTCACACACACATACATTCTCAGACCCTCTCTCACACACACACTCACACACGCACTCACACATACACACACACGCACTCACACACACATACATTCTCAGACCCTCTCTCACACACACACTCACACACGCACTCACACATACACACACACGCACTCACACACACATACATTCTCAGACCCTCTCTCACACACACACTCACACACGCACTCACACATACACACACACGCACTCACACACACATACATTCTCAGACCCTCTCTCACACACACACTCACACACGCACTCACACATACACACACACGCACTCACACACACATACATTCTCAGACCCTCTCTCACACACACACTCACACACGCACTCACACATACACACACACGCACTCACACACACATACATTCTCAGACCCTCTCTCACACACACACTCACACACGCACTCACACATACACACACACGCACTCACACACACATACATTCTCAGACCCTCTCTCACACACACACTCACACACGCACTCACACATACACACACACGCACTCACACACACATACATTCTCAGACCCTCTCTCACACACACACTCACACACGCACTCACACATACACACACACGCACTCACACACACATACATTCTCAGACCCTCTCTCACACACACACTCACACACGCACTCACACATACACACACACGCATTCACACACACATTCTCAGACCCTCTCACACACGCACTCACACATACACACACACGCATTCA
>CM040401.1:78088352-78308352 GCA_022702515.1 Ilyophis sp. 1 JC-2022
AAAAGGGAGGATGGAAACCCAGCGGTTCTCAGCCCTGCCTGACTCCCAGGTAAAAGAGAGGATGGAAACCCAGCGGTTCTCAGCCCTGCCTGACTCCCAGCTAAAAGAGAGGATGGAAACCCAGCGGTTCTCAGCCCTGCCTGACTCCCAGCTAAAAGAGAGGATGGAAACCCAGCGGTTCTCAGCCCTGCCTGACTCCCAGCTAAAAGAGAGGATGGAAACCCAGCGGTTCTCAGCCCTGCCTGACTCCGAGCTAAAAGAGAGGATGGAAACCCAGCGGTTCTCAGCCCTGCCTGACTCCCAGCTAAAAGGGAGGATGGAAACCCAGTGGTTCTCAGCCCTGCCTGACTCCCAGCTAAAAGAGAGGATGGAAACCCAGCGGTTCTCAGCCTTCGAGGACCCAAAATGTGAGTAACAGGGGTATAGTGAATAAATGTCTCTCAATAAGCGCAATAATGAGACACTGCTCGTGTCGGTTAATTTATTCTGGTAATGGCTGGTACAAGTGCAACAAATACAATTTTATTGAATAAGGGCAAATATAAATGATCAGATTTAGTTTAGAAATAATGTTTTTTTTAAATTTATTTTTAAAAAAAACATATCACTGTGAAATGCATGTATCACTATATTTTCCAAAAAATCCCAATATTTGCACTACACTGCAGTGTACCACTTTCCTTTAGGGGCACGTTGGGAAGCCTGTCCTGCACCGCACTGGTTCTACACCAAGAACGCACACTTACAGAACATTAACAACCCTAAAAGCAATCAAGAAGCCATCAGCCAACAAGCTGCTTTCAGAATGCTTTAGGAAGATATTTTGTCCAGTTTGGGTAGACTGGTGGCTGCCATAGTCTCTGAAGGTCAGTTTATAGTCCAGCGAGTGTCGCTGCGACCGACGACGTGTCATGGATGATGCTGGTCGCAGCGACATTTGGTTAATACTTCGGGTGACTGTCGTCCTGTGGTCGCTAAAGATGTCGCTGAGACATAAAATAAATTGAACTTTGACCCTGTCGCTGCCTCTGTTGTTATGGTAACGTTTGTCTCGGACAGCCCACCCACTGTCAGTATTTGAGTCTGTGATGTGTTTTTCTGTTACGTCTGTTTCGGTCCTGTCCGTTTTTGTTTGTGTGTTATTGTTTTCATTGCCGTCTCCCAGCCATGTGCTCTTGTGTTTACTTCCCCATTGTGTCCGCCCCGCCTTACGTGTCAGCTCCTGATTACTCATGTGTCTCACCTGCCCTGCTGTTCACCTGCCTCTCGTTTGCTCGTTAGTCTGTGTATTTAAGTTCCACTCTGTCTTACATTCTCTGTGAGTTTGTCTTACGTTCTCTGTGAGTTTGTCTTACGTTCTCTGTGAGTTTGTCTTACGTTCTCTGTGAGTTTGTCTTACGTTCTCTGTGAGTTTGTCTTACGTTCTCTGTGAGTTTGTCACAGTTGCCTGCTTTGCTACAAGTCTTTCCCGACCTGTGTTTTGCTAGTTTCTCTAGTTTTTGCTTTTTGTTTCTTGACTTTGCTTTTTTGATTGTGTTTTTATACTTTTGCCGTGATCACCTGGTTTTGATATACTGCACTCTGAGTTAGTCTCCCAGGCCTGAGTCAGCACAGCGGAGCATCCCTGCCGAACTCCCCCCACGCTGTTTACACACACACACACACACACACAGACACACACAGACACACACACACACCACAGACACACTGCGGATAAAATTTATATGGGTAGCGTTTCCACACAACGTTCATTGACTTTTCAGCGCGTATCACCCCACCCACCAAACCCCCCCTCTCTCTGCACTGTCAGCAGGAGCAGTAAGCGATAGGGTTATGTCTAATTGGAATTCCAAGCGGAAACTTAATTTCAGGGAAAATGAGTTTTAAATGAAATCGCGTCAACGGGGAAAGAACAATAGCAACAAAGATCAATAGATAATGTCCATAGCAGTAAATAAAACACATCTCTGTGAGCCTAAATTACACACAACTTTCTGGGCTCCAGTTTTGGCATAATTCCCTTTCCGCTCCGAGCGGCTTCAGCTCTGGACCCGGCCAGGGAGGCTCAGGATCTGGTCCAGATGGCGGGCCGGTGAGACGCGTATTGCGTATAGAAGCGCTCCAGCTATTCAAGCGGCCCTGACGGAGAGGCAATACTTGGAAAAGTTGTTCAGAGCCGTCTCTCCCCCTAGATTTCAGTGGAGTAATGAGCACTAGCCACTTAATTATCAGTGCAGCATTCAAACAAACTGCACTGCACACCGTATTCTCCCAGCCGAACAGCCTCCGATACTCTCTTAACAAACCGCGCAGTGTTGCAATAACGGTGTACGCCCACTACTCTGCATGCTGCCAGGGCAACACTAGAAACAAAATAAAATAAAATGAAGATCTTTGTACCAATGAAAGGGCTTTTGTATCCGAGCCGGGAGACTATGCAGCTTGTAACTGTTTTATCAAATTCGTTCATTCATTAATTTGTTTACCGCTTGTTTGGACCGTAATGAAGTGGCTCCGCGCCAGCGCCCGCACAAACGAGGTTGTCTCTTCGTGCGAAAAAATCGATCTACACCCTCCAACACACCCGCAATTAATCCACTGAAGAGCAATATAGTTCCAATGAATTTTGCCTGACAGCCGACGCTGACTACAAGGAACTTGAGAATATGAACGGGCGGTGACGCGTAACCATTCGTCGACCCGTTCAATATGTAAAACTTCTCAACGGTAATTAGTGTTTATTGTGCGCGTGTGCCACCTCAGCCATTTGTTGAAGTTTAAAACTGTAAGGAAGGAACTCTCTGTAGCGTGTTACTGAACGGGGTGTGCCATAGCCTACCTGCTGTTTAGTGCTTGCAGCTCTTAACACTCCAGCTGTTTAGACCCCAAGGTACAAAAAAGGTCCGAGGCAGGAACTGTACATTATTTAAGAATGTTCTTTATTCTGCAGAAGGGTCATTTCACGCGACCAGATGCGTGTTCAAAGTCCCATAGAGGAGCAGTACCTCTGGGCATTCATAACATTCATATCACATCGTTCCTTTTTACATGCAGCATGAAAACATCCTTTGTTGCGTTTTACTGGTCTCCCAAATAAAGTTAATGAGATTAGATTTATTCTGTTAGAGAGACTAAAGTGTTAGTAGGCCTAATTGTAGATTATAAAAAATATTAATTAATTATAGATAGTAGAAATACGCACATATATACAAACCCCAACTCCAAAAAAGTTGGGACAGTATGTAAATTGCACATAAAAGCAGAAAGCAGTGATTTGCAAATACTCTTTTACATATATTTAACTGAAAAGTTTTAATTAATTAATTAATGTTTTACATCAACTTTATTTATTTTTGTAAATATACGCTAATTCCAAATTTGATTCCTGCAACACCAGGAAAACTGGGAACATTCCACAGGTAAACAGGTGATGCTATCATGACTGGGTATAAAAGAATATCATTATTTTCAGGTACTCTTACAAGCGATACTATAACCTCCCTGAATTTGAATGGATCTCTATGGGAATTGGGGGGTGAGACTAGATTCAGCTGTAGATTACACGGAAATAGTATGGAACCCATGGTTGGCTAAATGGCTAAGGGTCTGATGTATCAAACAAGCCTCAAACCATCACTCTGTTGCCAGATATGCAGTAGATATAGATGGATCACTTGAAGGGTTGTTTCTCCTGACTTATTTTTCCATAGAGTTCAATAAGAAAATGAGTCGGGAGAAACAACCATTAAAGTGATCGTTTGATACCTCAGTCCCTTGATGAAAGAAAGAAGCCGCTGCTGAAAAGCAGAGGAGCGACGAGCTGAAAGCTGTCGAGCTGAAACGAGCAGCGAGCTGAAACGAGCGGCGAGCTGAAACGAGCGGCGAGCTGAAAGCTGTCGAGCTGAAACGAGCGGCAAGCTGAAACGAGCGGCGAGCTGAAAGCTGTCGAGCTGAAATGAGCGGCGAGCTGAAACGAGCGGCAAGCTGAAACGAGCGGCGAGCTGAAACGAGCGGCGAGCTGAAACGAGCGGCGAGCTGAAACGAGCGGCAAGCTGAAACGAGCGGCGAGCTGAAAGCTGTCAAGCTGAAACGAGCGGCAAGCTGAAACGAGCGACGAGCTGAAACGAGCGGCGAGCTGAAACGAGCGGCGAGCTGAAACGAGCGGCGAGCTGAAACGAGATGCGAGCTGAATTTATTCAAATGTAAATATTTTTTGTTTATCTCTGCCTTCATCATCCATTTTGCTGTTTTTCAACAACTGAGCTACTGTAAGAAAAGGTGAGGATTAAATTGAGGTGGGATGTGAACTCCAAACCCGGAAGCCCACCCCAACCAACCAGAATCAGTGGCATAGCCAGGAAATATTGTTTCATTTATTAATAATAATTTATTTGTTTGTGGGGTTGAAATTCCTAACAGGCATCACAAAAACAGAGTTATTTTTGGAATTAGTTTACAGTTTCCATGTAATCCTGCTCTGCTTATTTTATTTCTTCATTTTCTACTTGAAACAAAGCACATCCAAGGCCTTGCTACGATCCCCGGGCTCTTTAAAAGACCATCAATCACACAGCGTTTGTCGTCAAATGAAACTTGACGGACAGATATATTAAACACACACACACACACACACAAAGACTTGCAGAGATAAAGTTTTTAAATATGTGGAAGTGATCTCGGCAGTGACCCTGGTGCAGCGCTATGTATGATCAGAGCTGACAGACACCATCATAAGGAGGCTGTGATTACCAGCAGGAGATCTCAGGCTTCAGAAACATTAAAGCCACACTCAGGAGTGGCAGTAAAGTGACAGCTCCATTTCAAATTTAGAAACAAAAGAACAGAAACTGTGTACAAATAAATAATTAAAGCAGAGACTATTCCACCTGTATTTACTCTCTGATGTTATTATGGAAATCACAAAGAAGATCAGTGTTATGGAAATGTATTGTTGGCACAGCAGCACGTGAGTTTGTCATTTGTCAAGCCAATCCATGAGATTTTGGTTGGGGGGGGGCGCAGCACTGTACTCAGGGGAGGCATTGGTCACCTCTCTCTTCCTATGCTTATCTGCAAACATGATCAGACTGCTCACAGGACAAAAAACAGCCCTCTTTCAACTGAGTCAGGATCCAAATGTGGATGACACAATGCTGCTGCAGTAATCGGCTGATATCAATTATGTATCTGCATACATTTTTGTTTTTTTACTATTTTATAGCACAGTGAAACAGAATTATGCTTTCATGCATGAACAAAACGATCACGGGGACACTGCCTGGGTGAAGGTTATATCCTTAACTTGTTTTTCACCAGTCAAGCTCA
The DNA here is from genome assembly GCA_022702515.1 of Ilyophis sp. 1 JC-2022. Classification (NCBI taxonomy): domain Eukaryota; kingdom Metazoa; phylum Chordata; class Actinopteri; order Anguilliformes; family Synaphobranchidae; genus Ilyophis; species Ilyophis sp. 1 JC-2022. The sequence goes on from CM040401.1 coordinate 78,093,678, forward strand.
GATTTCCACCCCGTAGCTGCAGAAAGCTTCATTAGCATAAACAGCCAGCTGGAGGATGTGTGTTCAGAGACTAAGAGGGGGTGTCAGTCATTTATTTCTTATTTACTGAAAGGCAATTTTTGGATTGTGCGTGCGTGCGTGCGTGCGTGCGTGCGTGCGTGCGTGCATGCGTGCATGCGTGCGAGTACGCGTGCATGAGTGAGTGCGTGCGTGAGTGAGTGCGTGCATGAGTGAGTGCGTGCGTGAGTGATAGAAAGTGTGCGTGCGAGCATGTGTGTGTGTGTGTAGCTTGATTACCAGCCTTGAGGAAAAACTCAAAGCCCCAGAAACACCTGGGGTACCTGCCCGATTCCCCAAGCTAGAATACTGCACAGTAAGTCAGATGAAGACATAAAGCCCTTTCACTGAACATTCTAGAGCCGGCTTTACCCTTCGAGTAAACCTCAGGGAAATCATTCACCGTTCAGACAAAACTTTTACTCGGTCACGAGCGCACATGTACCTTCACTTTTTTTATGGCTTCTAAAGTTGACCCTTCCGTGAGCTGATGGGCATGTTGAGGGACTGTAGAATAGAGTCATTCTGGAGAAAAACGTACGTCCTGAGATATCACCAAACCAAACCGGAGATGAACAAAGCTCGCGTGAATAACGACGTGGTGGGGAACAAAATCTATACATTTTCTAACGTGCTTGTAATTCCGTAAATTAATTGCGCGGCCCTAAATTAACCGCTCATCGGGCTCTGGGAAAACTCTTTATGGGCCGCAGACGTGGGTCTTTCATGTATATAAGTCTTCCTCCCATTAAAATAAGAGAACTATCGTCCACAAAGGGATGTGTGTGTGTGTGTGTGTGTGTGTGTGTGTGTGTGTGGGGTGAGGGGGGTAGATATAATAAAATGTGCGACACACAGGAGCTCTCAGATATTTCCCCCCCCCCCTCGGGCACAGATACTGAGATCCAATGACACTCGGTTTTAGATCCACGGAACGCCGCCTGACTCTGAAACTGAAATTGAAGCCATTTCTCCCAGAAGACATTTTACCTCTGCTTGGGTGATGTACGGCAGGCATAATGCGCCCGTCGTCAGGTTAAATAACTGCTCAGGCAATCTCCTGCAGAGTTTCAGCGCAAGTCATTTCCTGCGGGGGCACTTGCTTTTGGGCACAATGCTTGTTTTGCTTCTCTTACCTCGCCTCACCTTATGGGCAATGATGCCATTTCCTGCTTTACAGCTCCTGGACGACATCTTTAACGGGAGAGGGTCTGCTCGCAGATCGATAGAGCTGATTCACAGTGATGTCATGCGCTGATATACCGGTCCAAATCACCCGGCTGGCTCAATAGAAAGGGAGACTAAAGACCTGTGCTCTTCAGAATTAGCATGAGCCCACAAAAAACAGGCAAATTGCAGTGAAAATAGCCAAGTGATTCAAAGGTTCTTATGCCTTGTGTGTGTGTGTGTGTGTGTGTGTGTGTGTGTGTGTGTGTGTGTGTCAAGTATCCTGGGGGGGGGTATTTCAGCAGTGTTGAGAAAAATTTTTCAATTGTATTTTACTTGACAGGAACAGAAGCATATTAACACTGATAAATTGTTTAAAGCATCATCAGATCTGTAGCTTATGTTCCCACTTTTGGAGGCACCGTACCAAGACACCCCACCACACCCAGTGCTGCTAGCCATGTAAATGAAAAAATATACACAGGCAGGTGTCAGTCAAACCGTCTCCAGGGCAACCAACACAACGCATCAGCAGGTCAGCCAATGGCGATTCGGGAGAAGCCTTGCATTGCCCGCCCGCCCCACTGAAGCCCCCTGGAGAGATTCTCATGCTCGCTCAGGTACGGCAGCTTCCTCCTCCACCCCTCAGGAGGAGGTGCCCCTTGTGAACGGCCAAACAGAAGCAACAGGCTTAATTTAAGTCACTTTCAAACCTCTGTTCTCCTCTTTTGAATTTTTTTTTACCTATTCCCTGTAATTCCGCCATGAAGAGGAAAGAGGTAAAGAGCTGATGGGAAAGAACGCCCGATATAGCGGGACGATCGGCGCCATTAGTCTTTTCAACAGAGAAGAAAGAACGGAAATCAATAGTTTACCTGCAGCGAGGCACTATGACTGTCTCCCCCGAGACCGAACTATCGCCTGTGAGCGATGATGGCCTTTCCCTGGACTGAGAGAACAAGCCGTACAGGTCGGTGGCACTGCAGTGTCACTGCGAGGGAACCCAGAGGTTGCGGGTTTCATTCCCAGACAAGAAACTTGGCTATGCCATCGTATTTTCCATCAAGGTACTTACCCTAAACTGTATCAGGAAGTATCCGGCAGTGTAAATAAAATATGTACATATAAGAAGTAATGCTACGTCCTGCAGGACACAAGTACTATAACATTCAGAGACTGGCCACGGTGTATCAGTCTGCTTCAGAACTCAAATGCTTCACTTAAGTCTCTGATTGGCTAGTGACTCCAATCATTCCACACACTTGTTTCAAAACCTTGAATTGGCTGCCGATTAAAAGCGAACCACGAAAACCTGAAGACACTATGACCCTCCAGCACTGGAGTTAAACCTGCAGACACTGCGACCCTCCAGGACTGGAGTTAAACCTGCAGACACTGCGGCCCTCCAGGACTGGAGTTAAACCTGCAGACACTGCGGCCCTCCAGGACTGGAGTTAAACCTGCAGACACTGCGGCCCTCCAGGACTGGAGTTAAACCTGCAGACACTGCGGCCCTCCAGGACTGGAGTTAAACCTGCAGACACTGCGGCCCTCCAGGACTGGAGTTAAACCTGCAGACACTGCGGCCCTCCAGGACTGGAGTTAAACCTGCAGACACTGCGGCCCTCCAGGACTGGAGTTAAACCTGCAGACACTGCGGCCCTCCAGGACTGGAGTTAAACCTGCAGACACTGCGGCCCTCCAGGACTGGAGTTAAACCTGCAGACACTGCGGCCCTCCAGGACTGGAGTTAAACCTGCAGACACTGCGGCCCTCCAGGACTGGAGTTAAACCTGCAGACACTGTGACCCTCCAGGACTGGAGTTAAACCTGCAGACACTGCGGCCCTCCAGGACTGGAGTTAAACCTGCAGACACTGTGGCCCTCCAGGACTGGAGTTAAACCTGCAGACACTGCGGCCCTCCAGGACTGGAGTTAAACCTGCAGACACTGCGGCCCTCCAGGACTGGAGTTAAACCTGCAGATATTGTGGCCCTCCAGGACTGGAGTTAAACCTGCAGACACTGCGGCCCTCCAGGACTGGAGTTAAACCTGCAGACACTGCGGCCCTCCAGGACTGGAGTTAAACCTGCAGACACTGCGGCCCTCCAGGACTGGAGTTAAACCTGCAGACACTGCGGCCCTCCAGGACTGGAGTTAAACCTGCAGACACTGTGGCCCTCCAGGACTGGAGTTAAACCTGCAGACACTGCGGCAGGACTGAGATCTCTGACAGAGACACACCTGTACCACATACCTGAGGGTCAGCAGAGGCGCAGTTTCTCGTTTGAGTGATACCTGACATTCGCACACACGGCCCTCTCCTTTCTGCAAGGTCAATGGCAGATTAATATTAAACAGCGGACTGTCTCAAATGACTGCAGAGCCCGTTATTTACGAGGACACACACTCTGCTTCCCCGCTCATTCACTGAGATAAGCTCCCGGTGTCAGCCTTGGAGCTCAGTGAGACAGGAATACAGGTGTACGCTGAGCCGGCTGGTTTCTTTCAGAACAGCGCGTCTGTCTCTTACCTGCCCTTCCCTTCCGCCATCACTCAGAGGAGCTCAACACAAACATAAAGCCTGTCTTTCTTTTTACTCTCGGTGTCCTCCCTCAGGCAAGAGACCAGATGAACTTCTCATTTATACCCGTTTCAACGGATCTAGGATGTTGCAGTATGGCCTGTATGGCCTGTATGGCACCTATAGCTATAGCATTCTCATCTATATCCATATTAGTTTACATTTTAGTTATATTATTTATTTTTTGGCTCTGTTGGTTATGTTTCGAAAATAGACTGAGAAGTAATCCCCATCAATGGACTCATTCAGAATAGTGATAACAGAAGCCAGTTGCCTTTACCCCTAAAACCAGTGCCTTACCTCAATGTTCCTTGCGGGTACCTCAATGTTCCTTGCGGGTACCTCTTAATGTTCCTTGCGGGTACCTCTTAATGTTCCTTGCGGTGGTTTTAAGATGAAAAGGAAAATGTAATGAGAAATGACTTTAGATTTTCTGTCTGGATTTATCAGAGACAAGCAGAGTGAGATACGGACGCGTAACAGGAGAGTGCCGCTGAAGCAGGGTGAGATACGGACGCGTAACAGGAGAGCAGCGCTGAAGCAGAGTGAGATACGCAGAGTGAGATACGGACGCGTAACAGGAGAGCGCCGCTGAAGCAGAGTGAGATACGGACGCGTAACAGGAGAGCGCCGCTGAAGCAGAGTGAGATACGGACGCGTAACAGGAGAGCAGCGCTGAAGCAGAGTGAGATACGGACGCGTAACAGGAGAGCGCCGCTGAAGCAGAGTGAGATACGGACGCGTAACAGGAGAGCGGCGCTGAGTTAGATACGGACGCGTAACAGGAGAGCGCCGCTGAAGCAGAGTGAGATACGGACGCGTAACAGGAGAGCGCCGCTGAAGCAGAGTGAGATACGGACGCGTAACAGGAGAGCGCCGCTGAAGCAGAGTGAGATACGGACGCGTAACAGGAGAGCGCCGCTGAAGCAGAGTGAGATACGGACGCGTAACAGGAGAGCGCCGCTGAAGCAGAGTGAGATACGGACGCGTAACAGGAGAGCGCCGCTGAAGCAGAGTGAGATACGGACGCGTAACAGGAGAGCGCCGCTGAAGCAGAGTGAGATACGGACGCGTAACAGGAGAGCGCCGCTGAAGCAGAGTGAGATACGGACGCGTAACAGGAGAGCGCCGCTGAAGCAGAGTGAGATACGGACGCGTAACAGGAGAGCGCCGCTGAAGCAGAGTGAGATACGGACGCGTAACAGGAGAGCGCCGCTGAAGCAGAGTGAGATACGGACGCGTAACAGGAGAGCGCCGCTGAAGCAGAGTGAGATACGGACGCGTAACAGGAGAGCGCCGCTGAAGCAGAGTGAGATACGGACGCGTAACAGGAGAGCGCCGCTGAAGCAGAGTGAGATACGGACGCGTAACAGGAGAGCGCCGCTGAAGCAGAGTGAGATACGGACGCGTAACAGGAGAGCGCCGCTGAAGCAGAGTGAGATACGGACGCGTAACAGGAGAGCGCCGCTGAAGCAGAGTGAGATACGGACGCGTAACAGGAGAGCGCCGCTGAAGCAGAGTGAGATACGGACGCGTAACAGGAGAGCGCCGCTGAAGCAGAGTGAGATACGGACGCGTAACAGGAGAGCGCCGCTGAAGCAGAGTGAGATACGGACGCGTGACAGGAGAGTGCCGCTGAAGCAGAGTGAGATACGGACGCGTAACAGGAGAGCGCCGCTGAAGCAGAGTGAGACACGGACGCGTAACAGGAGAGCGCCGCTGAAGCAGAGTGAGATACGGACGCGTGACAGGAGAGCGGCGCTGAAGCAGAGTGAGATACGGACGCGTAACAGGAGAGCGCCGCTGAAGCAGAGTGAGATACGGACGCGTAACAGGAGAGCGCCGCTGAAGCAGAGTGAGATACGGCCGCGTAACAGGAGAGCGCCGCTGAAGCAGAGTGAGATACGGACGCATTCCTTACATGCAGGACACGTCGTTTAACCTGGAGCCACAGCGCGGGCCGACACTCATCCCAGTCGCCTTTATTATTGGGAGATTGACGGTTCTCTCTGGACCAGTTCATTTATTACGGTGATGAAAGACGGCGATACGCCACGTCTGCCCATTTTGGCTTGCCGTTACTCACCTGGCTCACAGAAAGAGACAGAGAGAGAGACAGAGACAGAGAGACAGAGAAATAGAGACAGAGAGAGAGAGAGAGAGAGACGCTCGGGAAACCGCCAGGACGGCCGATAATATGTGATGTCGAAACGCATTTCCGAATTTCAGACTGCGATATGTCTTAATATTCCACAATTATAGGCTTCATCATGCAGGTAAATATGGCCCTCTGCATCCATTACATTACACTACACTACATCACATACGGCGCAGTAAACAGAGTGCGGTCGGCAAGGTAACCAGCACGGTAACAGCCTGGGGTCGGCGCGGTAACAGCCAGTTTAAAAAATTTGAGTTTCAAAATTTCCAGGTGGTGCAGAACAGAACAGTCAGGGTGGTTATTAATCTAATTAATTAAACATTTCTGGAGCACGGTAAACGTGCAGCAATCCAAATTTGGTTATTCACATGAGTGATGTCTGATGGTTAGGTTTTTCAGCCGTGCGCTTTGTTTTACAGCGCGCATCCTAGTAATTAATCAATAGCGGTTTACATTAGCAGCACAGGGTGAGATACAGGACAGAGGGCATCCCACACGGGCCAGAGTCTATTTGGCACAGACACAGTTAAACATGTACTTCACTGGCACCATCATTCAGCTGATGGAAAATACAGAAGGGTTAAGTCAGAGCAAGTGCTAATTAGCATAGCAACGTGCATGACAGTGCTGGTCACCTTCTCAGCCGTCAATATTAAAGGTTTTCCAGCCCTGGTCCTGGAGAGCCACAGAGGCTGCTGGGGTCCCCAATCCTGGTCCTGGAGAGCCACAGGGTCTGCTGGGGTCCTCAATCCTGGTCCTGGAGAGCCGCAGAGGCTGTTGGGGTCCCCAATCCTGGTCCTGCAGAGCCGCAGGGTCTGCTGGGGTCCCCAATCCTGGTCCTGCAGAGCCGCAGGGTCTGCTGGGGTCCCCAATCCTGGTCCTGGAGAGCCACAGGGTCTGCTGGTTTTTAATGTCACTGGCTGCCAACGACTCTAACATTAACCTGGCTGTTACGTGTGCCTGTCTCTCCCTCTGTCTGTCTTGTGTTTCTCCATCCAGAGAATTGGCCTGATTGATTAATTGGAGTCACCTGGCCCATGCCTTTAAAAGACTGGCTTGCCCAGCAATCAGGAGTTGCTTATTTACTTTTGTTCCTGCTTCCGAGTGAGACGTTTTTCTTCTCCCTCACGGCCTACGACCCGAGTGTCTTTTGGACTGTGGTTTTTCCCTATTTTCTTCATCTACTGACCCGTTTCCTTTACTACACATATCGGCATTCACAGACGCACATACACGCATAGAAACCTGCATTCACGCATCCATACGCTCCCTATTCCTTTTCCCCTTGTCAATAAATATATTTTTGTATCGCAACTCAACGTCTCTGTGCCTTTTATGTTGCGGTCATTCAGGGAGTGGCCGTAACACTGGCTGACTATGATTTGAACATTAACCAGGCTCCCTTTGATGCTAACGTTAACCAGGCTGCCTGTGATGCTAACGTTAACCAGGCTCCCTGTGATGCTAACGTTAACCTGGCTCCCTGTGATGCTAACGTTAACCAGGCTGCCTTTGATGCTAACGTTAACCAGGCCGCCTGTGATGCTAACGTTAACCTGGCTCCCTATAATTCTAACGGTAACCAGGCTGCCGATTTACAGATATGTTCGCCCACTAGTAGTGCTTGCAATAATTCGCTTAGAAAAGAGAGAGACTGCACAGAAGTTTATTTATTTTTTGTTTATTTATTTATTTATTTTATTATGACTGTCACCTAAATTGTTTTGGACGAGCACCACCGCTTCTCATGTTTTTGGGTCATTCATTCTGTTTGTCTGTCTGCCTGCCTGCCTCAGTATCTCATAGGACAGCTATGCTTGTTAACATAGCTGACACCTCAAAACTGTCGATACAAAACCCATTCTCCATCTTCTGTCACTTCCTCAACATTGTCCTCCTCCTGACACTTGGGTTATTCTAGCGGACTAGCTCGACTTCTCACACTTGGGTTATTCCAGCGAACGTACGCCATCATCCATTCATTTTAAATTTTAAGCATTCAAAGAGTGACCTTAATGAGACTACAGTGAACTTCACTTTCTTCTACCAAAACATGTTGCCATTTTCATGACACCGAGCGCACGGTGACACAGGTCATTAAGCCGTAATAAACTCATCAATTTCAGTTTGATTCCTATTAAACTCACTGCCATCACCCAAACCCTCCCACCCCCACCTCCCCTCCAATCAGATCATGCCATCATTGAACCATGGCACCAGACCTGAGCAAGCTCTGCATAATCGGACCGCGACCACATTAATCAATTAGATCAATCACAAATTACCGCCATCGTAGTGAGCGGACTGGCGGCAACGACCTTTTTTATTATTGTATTTTTTCCCCAGCGTTCAATAATGAGTCATGTCACTTCGCGGCTACCTACCGCACGCTCTGGCAATAATCTAATCTCCATCAAACCGGGAGAGGATCGATGTTTTAAAAAAAAAATCCATTGGGGAAAAAACCTGATGCAATAACTGTCACCGTAGAAACTCTGCAGAGGTCGGTCATGTGATCAGCTGACAGGGATTCCATTGGCCATCTTTAACCGCCAACTTACTCCTCATCTGTAAAGGGAAAAGAAAAAAAATGTTTTGTTATAAAACACAACAAAGGAGAAGCGAACACAATGAAGGAGGAGCGCTGAGGAGCAGAATACAATGAAGGAGGAGCGCTGAGGAGCAGAACACAATGAAGGAGGAGCGCTGAGGAGCAGAACACAATGAAGGAGGAGCGCTGAGGAGCAGAACACAATGAAGGAGGAGCGCTGAGGAGCAGAACACAATGAAGGAGGAGCGCTGAGGAGCAGAACACAATGAAGGAGGAGAGCTGAGGAGCAGAATGATAATAACAATATTGACTCCAGTGTAGGGTAAGAACAGACTCACATGGTGAATGGGTTCCTATCAGAGTTGAAGGACCAGGACCTCATAAATAACCTACCTCTCTGCAGCTCATCCCTTGCTTTCTCTCTCTTTCTCTCTCTTTCTATCCTCTCCTACTTCTTTTACTCTGTATACTCAATCCCTCTCTTTTCCTGCTCAACCTCCTGTCTCCCCAGGCAAGCCTCCATTCAAGAGAGAGGGATGTATAACAAAAGATTGCATTTTACACGAGACAGAGGTACACATGCACACACACACACACAGACACACACACACACACACACTCTCTCTCTCTCTCTCTTTCTCACAGACATGCAAAAACACACACACACACACACACACACACACACACACGCACACACACACACACACACACACACACACACACACAGATACAGAGAGTATATCATAAGGTGGTGAACCTCATACGAAAAGCCGGTGTGGGTGCAGGTTTTTGATTTAGCCCAGCACTAAGACACGCAATTCAACAAATTAACTAATTCTGGTCTTCAATCAAGACCTTGATGAGTAGAATCAGGTGTCTTAGTGCTGGGCTAAAACAAAAACGCGCACCCATACCAGCCCTTTTCGGATCAGATTCCCCACCCCTGCCCTATATGGTAGTTCTCATCTTGAGTGTACCCAGTGGTAATGTCTTTGATTCCGGTGTGCGTGTGCGTGTGCATGTGTGCGTGTGTGTGTGCGTGTGTGTGTTTAGAGGGGAGATGGGACATTCGGACTGTTGGAGGTGCATCTATGCAGACCCCAAAATGCTCCCCCTCACTCCGACAGTCCGGGGTTTGTGTTTTCTGCACTCTGAGCCAGCATAATGGACAGTCTCGCTTTGATCCAGAAGTTTCTATGCAGGGGTACTAGAGACCTTATTTCTCTCTCACTCTCTGATTTAGAATGGTGTTCAGAGTTGACATATTCTCTTCTTCACCCTTCTCTCTCCCTCTCTCCATCTTTCTCCATCTCTCTCTCTCTCATGAGTGTTTCTCCATGAATGCCTACTCCAGCTGTTAGTGACTCCCCTCCAGCGTGCAGTGAAGCAGGGTAACAAGAGAGACACAGTCAGACAGACAGATAGACAGTCAGACCTGAGAGGGTTTTCTGCACCAGCTTCACAGTGCCATTCATTTCTCATCTCCAGTTCAAAAGCTTTGCACCAAACCTGCAATCAGTTATGATTCTGCCGCATTCAATGACTTATGAACAGGCCCATTCTGGGAAAGATCTGATTTCATGACCGGTAATTATAATTTTCTTTTTATTTAACCAGGTAGAATCGCAGTGACCAATGAGATGTGGTGGTGGAAGTGGGGGGTTATGGGAGATGTAGTAGAGCTGGTATTTGGGGGAACTTTACTAAGATGTTATGAAAGCATCACGGACAGGAGTAATAAAGGGCAGTCGAGCCCCCCTGCAGAGCAGCTCTAAAAATAAAAAACCCTCATGAAACACAGCTCCAGGTGAAATCTACACCACGCTTTAGGGCATCTTACTGCAGAGAGCTCAGCCAAGTGATATCTACACCAAGCTTTAGGGCATCTTACTGCAGAGAGCTCAGCCGGGTGAGATCTACACCAAGCTTTAGGGCATCTTACTGCAGAAAGCTCAGCCAGGTGAGATCTACACCACGCTTTAGGGCATCTTACTGCAGAGAGCTCAGCCAGGTGAGATCTACACCAAGCTTTAGGGCATCTTACTGCAGAAAGCTCAGCCAGGTGAGATCTACACCAAGCTTTAGGGCATCTTACTGCAGAGAGCTCAGCCAAGTGATATCTACACCAAGCTTTAGGGCATCTTACTGCAGAGAGCTCAGCCAGGTGAGATCTACACCAAGCTTTAGGGCATCTTACTGCAGAAAGCTCAGCCAGGTGAGATCTACACCACGCTTTAGGGCATCTTACTGCAGAGAGCTCAGCCAGGTGAGATCTACACCAAGCTTTAGGGCATCTAACTGCAGAAAGCTCAGCCAGTTGAGATCTACACCAAGCTTTAGGGCATCTTACTGCAGAGAGCTCAGCCAAGTGATATCTACACCAAGCTTTAGGGCATCTTACTGCAGAGAGCTCAGCCAGGTGAGATCTACACCAAGCTTTAGGGCATCTTACTGCAGAAAGCTCAGCCAGGTGAGATCTACACCACGCTTTAGGGCATCTTACTGCAGAGAGCTAAGCCAAGTGATATCTACACCAAGCTTTAGGGCATCTTACTGCAGATAGCTCAGCCAGGTGAGATCTACACCAAGCTTTAGGGCATCTTACTGCAGAGAGCTCAGCCAGGTGAGATCTACGGGTTCTGTCTGATCACTGTGAAAAGTAGATTTGCTGAAACTGGGCATTGAAGACGAGGCAGAGCCATGGAGATGATATGAAGATCACTGCTTTCAATGCAATGGTTAAGAAACTGGCCTTGTAACCTAAGGGTTGCAGGTTCAATTCCCAGGTAGGACACTGCCATTCTACCCATTGCCTCAGTAAAATATCCAGCTTTACAAATCTTGTCAGTAAAAATGAGAAAGTTATAAATGCGTTTATAAAAGAGCAGATTATAAAAGCGTTTAACGTAATGTCATGGCCAGGTTGAATGGATATATAAAAACATGGGTAGAACTTTTCTGGGATGTGGCTTGCTCCGTTTCTATTAACCATATTGGAGAAAGTTCAGTTGCAACTTGGCATAATTTTGATAGAAATAATTTGGTATGCAGACAGATGTTTAGATTAGGAGTCGTATCTGTACAGATGTAGAGTGTATGTACACAAGGACAGATCAAACTGCCCCCCCCCCCCCCCCATCTCCACACCCCTAACCCCCCTTTACCAGCATCTGCTGGATTAACACACACACACACACACACACACACACACACACACACATACACACAATCACACAATCACACACGCACACAAACATGCACACACTCACACACATGCATGCACACAAACGCACAGGCACGTCCACACACATGCACGCACAGCTAAACCTGTGCTAGAAAAGCACACATTTACCCTGTCCACAGCCACATGTAAATACTATTTCATCTTTATATTCCTTTGCTTTTTGTATTCCTTACTGTTCTGTAATTCTGCTGGCAGCTCTATTGTCTCACTTGTAAAAAAGGTTTTAATCACAATATGACTATTAAAATAAAGGTTGTTGATGAGGATGCGTCTCGATCCTCATGTCACCACACTCATGCATGTATACACAAGCACAACACATACCGTCTCTTCATAAAAAGTCTCTTCTTGTAACTATCTTGGTCAGGAACACTGAATCATATTAACAACAGACATACCTCAAAACAACAACATTCACAGTAATTGCAGCTGACTCCAATCACACTGAAATGGAGTGTTATTTTACTTTTAAAAGGCCATTAAATTAGTTATTTATTCCAAAGACCTCCCACCTAGATGGGCTTGGAATCGGAATCAATTGAGAATTGATTCCATGAATTCCCGTGTCCAGATAAACAGTTGATGGCGGAACTTTGAGATGACCTTAGATGGTTCTTTAGCGCCCTCCGGTGGTCGCCTCCTGCTACCACCGCATTTCTCGTTTCTGATACTGAAAATCCATCTAAATGCTTGGAGGAAAAGGGCGAATGGTGGGCCAGTAATCGGAGTCTCTGGAATGAGGACGTACACACAAACTAACTTGTTCTCTTTCTGCCTATTGGCGAGACTGAACACATGCATACAGGTAGACACAGGTATGAGATTGGCCATGCACCCCTTAATCCCATAAGTACAGACATAATGAGGAGACAGGTAAGTGGGATAGCCAATCAGCAGGTATCACTGGGGGGGGGGGGCATGACTTTCATAAGGAAAGATGACGTGTGAATGACATGGATCGCCTGCTTTATCCCCCCCACCGAAAATATAATGAATGAAAACATGATTGATAGTTGAAGCCCCTCTTCCTGCCTTGGCTGAAAGCCAGCCTGTATGTCTTTGTAAATCTCTGACATTTCACAAAACATTCTCTCTACCTCTGTTTGTGCACGTGTGTATGTATGTATGTATGTGTGTGTGTGTGTGTGTGTGTGTGTGTGTGTGTGTGTGTGTGTGTATGTGTGATTGTGCGTGTGAGAGAGAGAAAGAGAGAGAATGTATGAGTGTTTGTGTGTGCGTGCTTTTGCAAATCTGTGTGTGTGCATGTGTGTGTGTGAGACAGACAGACAGACCGACAGAAAGAGAGTGTGTGTGTGTGAGAGAGAGAGAGAAGAGAGAAAGAGAGAGACAGAGAGAGAATGTTTATCTAAAAGAGGATGACAGGGGCATCTCTGTTCCATTATGAATAGCTTGACTTTGAAAGGTCAGAATCCATCCGTCAGATTGACAGAACAGCCAAGCACACAAAAGTGTGTTTTTTTTCTTCTTCTGCCCTTCCAGTAATTACCCAGCAAAGCCAGCAGAGAGATCAGCTTTCCAAGCCATTTAATCACTTTCTGTCTACAGTGGAGCAGAGAAGAATAAACACACACAGCCATGCTGTAAGTGACCTGTCCTGTTCACTCAGCCCATGTACAAATCCCTCAACTTCACACACACACACACACACACACACACACACACACACACACACACACACACACACACACACAAACACACATACACACACACACACACACACAGATACACACACATACACACACACACACACACCGGGGAGGGAAGGACCATGAGATGTAATCTACCTGAAGACGGACGGACAGATCGATCCATTCCTCTGTGCTTTCCAGACCTGAGTAATTGTTTGAAATACTTTCACCCTATAGGCTACAGTAGAATTGCTGAGCATTTATTAAAAAATAAAAATAAAAACATGTACTGTATTTTCGCCAGTCTTCAGAACATAATTGTACATTTGGGAGAGCAGTGTTTTTTTTCTATGGAAGATTCAGAGCAGAACTCATCGTTTTGTGATTTTGATTGAACCCCCCGTCCCCTCCTCCATTAAGACCCCATGTTTGTAAACGTTATTGCATGCCAGCACGAACAACAAAACCGGCTGCTCTCACCCAAAAGCTGAGATTTGCACTGGATCGATGTGCTGTTGCTCACCTGCTTTGCACCGACATCACCCCCCTGCAGTGCCCTCTTCGGCCCTCGGCTTCCCTGTGCTGATGACGTCGTTACCTCAGAGTTCCATGATGACATCATCTCAGACACCGTTGCTCAGGGAAACATCAGCAATTAGCACCGCCTCGGCCAATGGAGCTCCTGCCAAACGCATCCCAAAGACCTCCCCTCTTTGAAGGTCACAGAGGCCTCCTCTTGGAGCCATAATTATAAGCAACCTACTCTGTCCACATCTTTTACACATGACCCAATGCATGCTGGGACTTTATTTGCATCATGGATAAGTAAGCCATACCTGCTCTGCTCAGACACACATTTTCCCAGATGTTTCCGTTTCCTTATTTCCCTACCTGTGCCAGGTACAAAACAGCTCTGCACTGACCTTCTGCACAAATGCTCTGGTTTAACCACAATATCTCATGTTTTCAGACTTCTGCAAAGTCAGTATTTGAGTTCAGTTTGTGTCCCTCTCTGACGAAAACGTCGCAATTGTTTTATTTTAATTGAATGACTTTAAAAAATAAAAAAAAGCTTTTCTGATATGCAGTGGCTTGTCTATTCTCTCCCAGCTTCACACAGCTTTAATAAATCATAATTAACATCTAATCTTCCCTGCTTTTATTAAACCCGCATATATATGTGCAATTAGAGCAGAAGAGAAATCCCCCCGGAATTCATGTTATACTGCAGAGAGAAGAGTCACACATACACATACACATACACATACACATACGCACGCACGCACACACACAGCAGAATCCACAATTAACCACAGCACCTCACAAAAGGTTCCACTCTTCCTCAACCTATTGTAATTTTAAAAAATAAAGAACCAGGATTAACCAAGAATACCAGAAGGAAGAAGGGCAGGATGGACGGAGAGAATATGGAGGAGAGAGAAAATGAGACTAATAACCTTGAGCGTCATTCTTCTCTACAGGGAGGGTGCGATGGCTCTGCTGGATTATCATAAGGCCTATGCCCTGGGTGTTTTCCTGCTGGTATCCGCATTAACCTAGCACGACCTTTGACCCTTTGTGTGAATAACACGACATTTTCTCACTGCTAAACATTCCAGCCCAGCAGGGGTCATCCCATGCATCTATCTGTCCTTCAATCCCCCGCCGTTCTGCATCAGCGCATTGCGTAGACGGCGACAAAGTCAAATAATGAGGCAAGTGTGACCAACATGTGTTCTTACCATTAGACTGAGGGACAAAGGGACAAAAACATCCATTCCACCTTTAGTTTAAACCAGGATGGGTTCCCCCTCTCTCGCCAGGTTCCTTACCTTCCCCATCAGGGAGTTTTTTTTCTTCCCACCAGGGAGTTACCACCTCGTTTGCTGTTAGGGGTTCAGGCCTGGCTTTTACCCTATTGTCCTTCTGTTTCTTTGTACAGCGTCTTTGTGACAGTTTTCTGAAACAAGTTATGCAAAATAAATTTAATTGAAAAATTGAATTGAAAATGTAAGTAGCGTTTTTGTTTATTACAGAAATACATCTGGGGCTGCTGGGTGGCTCATCCCGTTAAGGCACTAATGTGTGAATGGGCTCGGTCCGGTATCGATCCTGGACCTTGCCAGTACTGTGGTGGACACGTGTCTGCGTGAATGTTGTATGAAGTAGAAGTTGAAATCATGCCTCTGAAGAGAGCACACGCGTGTCCGTGCGTCTGCATAACCTGGAATAATCCTGAGGAATTACGGCTCGAGCATCAAAGATCTCATCTCTTTATTGCTTTGTGTTTATCAGGAGGAATAAATGAACAAACGCATGCATGACATTTTTTATTTTTTTTATTTATTTTTTTATTTTTTTTATTTCGAACAATTTAATAAAGATTAAAATAAAATAAAATTAAGAATTGAGATAATGTCAACAAACTAAATAATTTAACAGAAAAAAAAAAAACCCAGCACGTAAAACTCATTAATCATACGGCTATACCTATACAATGATTCACATAATTATTATTATTATTTCTTTTGTCCGAAAACAGGGACACCACCATGAAAAAGCCTTTTACAGCTTCAAACTTTAACTGTGGAGAAGAAGAAAAAAACAACTATAAAATGTGAAATCATCGAAAGAAACGAAGGCTATTATGCTGGGGACTTTTCTTACCCAGCATGCATTAGCAGCTCCACGTGTCATTATAATTAGCATTAATATGACAGTCTCGGGTACGGGACATTTAGCAGGAGCGCTCCTAAATGGGACGTGGAATGGGACGTGGGACCGGAGCGGGAGCTCCAATGGGGTGAAACAGCATTTGCGTGCCGTCATCATTACTGCGCCCCCAGAGAAACACCACAGCAAACAATGGGGGAACTATCCAAAGTGTCCTTTTTCAGAAAAAACTGCGCCTTAGTTCCGTACACATACAGCCCAAAGGGACAGCGTCGAGTCGTGGGCAAATTAAACCGCCGCATAACAAACACGGGAAAAAACGGCATGTTTTCTGAAGTTAGTGCACACTAATTCAGAACTAGTCTACGGACACACAAACACTTTCCTAACCCCACCCCCAAAGAAAACACAAGACAATCTTCCAGAACACCACACACACACATCCCTTTCTGAACCCCCCCCCACAAAACAAGCAATGAGATGTGAGGTGTGAATAATCAGGAGAATAACTAGCATTAGCATTATTCAGGCGCATGAAACGCCCCCTCCGGTTAATGATTCCAGACGCGTGTGGAGTTTCTGGATTTGGGGGAGGATCGAGCCATGATCGTGATGCCCTCACACGCACACAGGGCCGAACATCCCCCCGTACACGTGTTTCTGCAGAACAGCAAACACTATAATACGGACAGAACGTGACGATTCGAGCAGAGCTTACGGACAATCTCCCCCAAATACACTGCCTGGAAAATACAATATTTGGATTTGGATAATTTGGTTGCAAAACAAACACACAATTTTCTAACAGTATCAACAGGAATTCTGTCTATTTGATGGAAATATTATTCACCTCAGTGTGCGACTCAAAGCATATGGGCTGATTCAGGAGGTAATGCTGATAACCCTTCACTTATAGTCACAGATTTCAGTCTTCATTTACAAGACCAATAAAATAGACCCGAGGGCAGAAGTGAGAGGAGTCGCTGACCTCCTCCTTACAGTCGCTGACCTCCTCCTTACCGTCGCTGACCTCCTTACAGTCGCTGACCACCTCCTTACCGTCGCTGACCTCCGCCTTACCGTCGCTGACCACCTCCTTACCGTCGCTGGCCTCCTCCTTACCGTCGCTGACCTCCTTACAGTCGCTGACCTCCTCCTTACCGTCGCTGACCACCTCCTTACCGTCGCTGACCTCCTCCTTACCGTCGCTGACCTCCTCCTTACCGTCGCTGACCTCCTCCTTACCGTCGCTGACCACCTCCTTACCGTCGCTGGCCTCCTCCTTACCGTCGCTGACCTCCTTACAGTCGCTGACCTCCTCCTTACCGTCGCTGACCTCCTTACCGTCGCTGACCACCTCCTTACCGTCGCTGACCACCTCCTTACCGTCGCTGACCTCCTCCTTACCGTCGCTGACCTCCTCCTTACCGTCGCTGACCTCCTCCTTACCGTCGCTGACCTCCTCCTTACCGTCGCTGACCTCCTCCTTACCGTCGCTGACCTCCTTACAGTCGCTGACCTCCTCCTTACCGTCGCTGACCTCCTTACCGTCGCTGACCTCCTCCTTACCGTCGCTGACCTCCTCCTTACCGCCGCTGACCTCCTTACAGGCCCAGTTAGTTGTACCAGTGGCGTAGCCAAGACTTAATTTTCAGGTAGGGCTCAGCAAAAGTGGGTGGCCATTTTTTTTTTTTTATCAAATAGGCTCCGCACTCCAATAGACAGCCTATAACAAACCGTAATGCAATGGTTAGCATGGGAACACCACTACAACAATGTTGTCCCCGTACAAAATAATCAAACACTAAATCACTCGTCTGTCTTTTCTAAACAGCAGAATCGATAGTAGCCTATAAGCCAAGACACACGTGATCCGGCTCCCAATGTGACCGGACAAAGTTGCGAGACTCTCAACGGACAAAGCACACGGCATCATTTAGGAGAGCCGAATTAGCATTACCATGGTTTCTGAATTATTCAGGCGCGTGAAACTCCCCCTCTCGTTGATTGGCAGCTTGTGGCTTTTCTGGATGGGGGGGGGGGGGGGATTGGGGCTCGAGCCAATCACATGCGTCTCGCCTCATGCTGACTAGCACACACACCTACGAGATTATAGCAATATAACTTTCAACAGCCACCTGAGATTCATTCCTGACTGGTTCTAGAGAGTTCCCTTAGTTAAGAGCCTCTTCCGCTTCCCTGTGCCCTCTAAGCGCAATACCCTGCTTCGCACACATCATTACCGTGTCTAATACCACTTTCACATGCTGGCGGTCTCTCGCTATCAATTAAATGTTGACAGCATCACCACTGACCTCGAAACTGCAACACGGTGCCGTTTCCCATTCTTGTGTTCTGAACAAGCCTGCATAAAAAACTTCCGTTTAAATCCTTCTGTACGTGCTTCTGCAGTGTCTACAGACGTTACAGTCAGCTCCACTGAATCTCTACTTTTACTGTGCTTTCATTTCCCCTGGGTAATATCTTGCTTGCGCGTTCCGCTTCCTTGGTTTTGCAAAGTTTTGCCCTGGTCTGGTCCAAGCTGCTCGTCACAGGGTGCGTCTCAATAAAAGCATGCTCCTTTTCTCCACTACCACCCACCTCCTCTCCTCCACTACCACCTCCTCTCCTCCACTACCACCTCCTCTCCTCCCTTCCTCCACTACCACCTCCTCTCCTCCCTTCCTCCACTACCACCTCCTCTCCTCCCATCCTCCACTACCACCTCCTCTCCTCCCTTCCTCCACTACCACCTCCTCTCCTCCCATCCTCCACTACCACCTCCTCTCCTCCTTTCCTCCACTACCACCTCCTCTCCTCCCTTCCTCCACTACCACCTCCTCTCCTCCCATCCTCCACTACCACCTCCTCTCCTCCCTTCCTCCACTACCACCTCCTCTCCTCCCATCCTCCACTACCACCTCCTCTCCTCCCTTCCTCCACGACCACCTCCTCTCCTCCCTTCCTCCACAACCACCTCCTCTCCTCCCTTCCTCCACAACCACCTCCTCTCCTCCCTTCCTCCACAACCACCTCCTCTCCTCCCTTCCTCCACAACCACCTCCTCTCCTCCCTTCCTCCACAACCACCTCCTCCTCCCTTCCTCCACAAGCACCTCCTCTCCTCCCTTCCTCCACAACCACCTCCTCTCCTCCCTTCCTACACAACCACCTCCTCTCCTCCCTTCCTCCACAACCACCTCCTCTCCTCCCTTCCTCCACAACCACCTCCTCTCCTCCCTTCCTCCACAACCACCTCCTTTCCTCCCTTCCTCCACAACCACCTCCTCTCCTCCCTTCCTCCACTACCACCTCCTCTCCTCCCTTCCTCCACAACCACCTCCTCTCCTCCCTTCCTCCACAACCACCTCCTCTCCTCCGTGCCCCGAAAACACATCTTTGTGTTTTAATCTAATGTTGCTGATTTGGCTGCATATTACTTACATATAATTGCAAATTGATTCACGTCTCGACGCAACATCAAGTACATTGTATACTGTACACGCAACTACTTGTACTCAAAACGTTCAGGCAGTTTCGCATACTTCCGGGTAGGAGAGGAGTGGTAGTGGGGGAGTCGAGGAAAGGAGGTGGGGAGTGAAGAATATTAGGACGCAGCCCCAATCTCCTCCAATTTAGGTGGCCGTGGCTACGCCAGTGTGTTGTACCACAAGAGTAATTCTTGTGTGCCAAAATATAGATATAAGAATGATAAAAAAAGACATATGTACGTATCTTTTTAATGTTTTTCTTGTTTTGTTTACAGTGACACTTTACATTAATATACATGTATATACATCACACCTAATTTACATAATTGAAAAAATAATTCAAAACAATCCTGTAAAAATCAAATAATTTCTTGCATCACAGCCATGATTTCAGAATTGGGATATTAAAGAGGAGTTCTCAGGCAGACTGTAAAAGATGAAAAACATTCAAATAAGCGTCTCACACGCATCACGTCGAGTGACCTACATCCCTACCAATAACAGGTTTCTTCTTAAAATCCAGTTCCTCAACATTAGAAACTAATTAATATTGTGAAGCACACACACACACGGTTAGATTAATGCTAGTACTGAAACTGTAGCTTGGGTTATTCCAATGAATGTGGTTTTATTACATAAAGTAACAGGAAAACTCCGCTGGACACACACAAATATACAGTTAGGGCCTAGCGTGGCCAACACCCTCTGCAGTACTCGCAAGCACACCTTTAACCAGAGACCTTTAACCTGTTCCCTCTCCAATACTCATGCAGTACTGCTGCTCAACCATCAAGATCTTTAACAACTGCTTCCTTCCACAGTACTGACCATTTCCTATTCAGACTGACACACTGCAGTACTGACCCTTTCTTATACTCACTGACACACCGCAGTACTGACCCTTTCTTATACTCACTGACACACCGCAGTACTGACCCTTTCGTATAGTCACTGACGCACCGCAGTACTGACCCTTTCTTATACTCACTGACACACCGCAGTACTGACCCTTTCTTATACTCACTGACACACCGCAGTACTGACCCTTTCGTATAGTCACTGACGCACCGCAGTACTGACCCTTTCTTATACTCTGACACACCGCGGTACTGACCCTTTCTTATACTCACTGACACCGCAGTACTGACCCTTTCGTATAGTCACTGACGCACCGCAGTACTGATCCTTTCTTATACTCACTGACACACCGCGGTACTGACCCTTTCTTATACTCACTGACACTGCAGTACTGACTCTCCTATTCTCACTGACACACCGCAGTACACACTCTCGACAAGCTCTGATGGTTGCCAAGTGACCGTTTCTCTGTGCTGTGACACAGTTCTGACCAGGTCCAGTGTTACAGTCGTAATGGCTTTTAAAGCAAACCTGGCAACCGCTGTACCAGAAAGGACAGAAATGGCACAATACCAACGAGGCAAAATGGCGTCTGTGGACAGTATGGCAAAACATAAACCACTGCAGAACCAAGCAGCAACATTTACGGCTGTATTTTACAAGGCTGTGAAAGACTGATGAGCATAGTCATTGTAGAGGAGACACATGGGACTGGTTGAAATGTGTGTGCGAACAGGAACGGGCCGTTTCCAGGTTTAGAGAAAAGGTGTGGAAGGTTGCGGTTAAACGACCGACACGCCAGCATCAGACAGAAGTACGGAGCAGCCTCCCCTGACCCAGTCACTCTTGCGACCAATCCCATTCGGTCCTGACATAGTGGGAGGGGTGGATGCTCGCCCCCCCCCCCCCCCAATTATACAACACATTAACAACACCACTGCCACAGCAACACACTTACAAGAGCAGCTGTGGCCAACTTCTGACGGAAAGAAAGCCCCAGAACACCACCAATGAGATGATCATCAAACAGAGCTCAGAACCTACGTACGTGACCGTATGTATGTATGCTGGTTTTTACAGGCTTCAGGAAGCTCTGCTTCAGTGGGTTCATCTACACCCCACCCCCTTCCATAAATGACAGGAACACACAAGCTGCTGAAAAATCTTCTCTTCACCACACACCTACGCCCCCCTGCACGCACGCACACCAGGTCCGCGCACACACACACACACACACACACACATACGCACGCACGCAGTAAGGTCATATTATTGCATGCAAAAACAGCGCTTTGCTTGTTTCATGCATTACCTTTATATTAGTCACGTGGCAGACGCTCTTACGCAGAGCGACGTACACAAGTGACCGGTTCACCAGAAAGGACCACACAAGACAGTACAGTACAGACCACGCCCCCATCATTGGTGATGGAAGTGTGACACCAAAAATGGGCGGGGCTACCATATGCTACAACTGTGTTCTACTGTGGAGAGCAAAACCTTTTGATTGGTTCAGGCAGTGATCAGCAGTTCACTGAAGCTCCACCCATGATTACTGACCCAAGTCCACCCAAAACCTGCTCTTCTCTTGGAAGACTACAATATATTGATAATCTACTCATCTTTTCATTTTATACAAAACAAAAACCTATGAAACAAATGTTGGATATCTACATTAAATAGAAGCTACACTAATCCACCATTATCAAGTTGCTCCAGTTCATCAAAGATTAAATATTGAAGAGGCCTGATGACGGTGCACCTGTGTAAACACACATTAGAAAGGTGAGCAGGGAGGAGATAAACTTTTAACATTTCTACATCCAACAGGGTTTGGCAAGATTTCATATTCATAACAGCATCCAGCTCGACCCCCCCGCCCCCCCTCCTCCACTCCAATAGGTGGCAGTAATGGGGTACAAGCCATTATGAATCCATCAGTCAACTCCAGCGAAGAAGGAGAATGAAACAGTAAGGTGTTCCCAGTTGATAGACACCCTGAGACTTTTCTCCTGAAGAAGACTTGACAGTCCCGGGGTATATACTCTCGGGGTATTTACAGGAGAACCCAGGGTATGAGCAGGATATGAGCGGGGGTATGAACAGTGAAACCGTTCCACAGGAGTCCCGTTCTGACACCCAGAACCAGAAGACCCAATCGATGCTCCCGGTGGGGAGAGGGAGGGGGCAGAGCGGAGCACTGTGTGAGAGAAGAGGCAGGGGCCAGTGCTGCTGGGGTCCTTCCCCTCTCCTTTAGGGCGTCCAGGACCCTGCCCATTTGAACATTTTTAGATGAGGAGTTGGGGGCGGAGTCTGATTGGGGGAGGAGCCGGATTGGGGCAGGAGGCTGTGAGGGACAGAGGAGGCGGGGCCTGCTGTGGTGGGTATTGGGGGTGGGGTTTGGGGGGCCAGGCTCATCCCCTCTATGGCGTCTGGGACCCCGCCCATTTGAAGGTCCCCAGCAGGCTCTGCACACCCTTCTTCACGCTGGAACCCATGCGGCGTGCCACAGAGTCCGCCGGGGGTCCCGGCAGGCAGGACCCCGTGCTGGGGGGGCGAGCGTCCAGGCACTTCTGATACCGCAGCTTCGGGGGCAGGAGAGAAAGGAATTTTTTTTAAAAATTATTAATTATAAATCACTTAACTACTTGTCTACTCAACAAGTATACTGAATAGTATGGAAGGGTGCCAATTCGGACACAGTCGTAGTTTGACCCGTTCCCCTCCTCGTGTCACCCAGTCTAACTCCGCCCCCACATCATGTGACCCAGTCGGCCCCCTCTGCGATCCCATCCGTGCGCCAGAACGGCAGTACTCACCATGCACGCGGCCTGCACCGCTTCGGACAGGCTGGCAGCGTTGGGGTCGCACCAGAACATGTGACAGATGAAGTCACCGGGACCCTCCGCCATGATGAAGGCGAAGGTGTGCACGTCCTTCCCCACGCCCATGAAGGACAGGAAACGCACGCGGCACTCTGACATCACTTCCTCCGCCTGCACCAGAGAGAAGGCGAAACACGTCACTGGCGCTGGAGCAAAGAGCCGTCAAACTGACACACGGAAGAAAACGCGACG
This sequence comes from Ilyophis sp. 1 JC-2022, assembly GCA_022702515.1. Classification (NCBI taxonomy): domain Eukaryota; kingdom Metazoa; phylum Chordata; class Actinopteri; order Anguilliformes; family Synaphobranchidae; genus Ilyophis; species Ilyophis sp. 1 JC-2022. Next base: position 78,117,189 of record CM040401.1, read on the forward strand.
GGCGTCCTTTTTTCACCATTTCGGGGTTTCATTTATTTTATCGTTCTGGGAGAGCCTCCGTCCTACATTAATAATTAGAGATTTAGATGAATAAATAATAATCTCACCAACTCCTTCCATCTGCAGGGTGAGAAGAGGTGCAGTAATCCCTTATATACGATACATCCCTGTTTTAATTCTGCCTAAAGGCCCGTCCACACCAAGAACGATAACTATAAATATATCCTTTGAAAAATCGTTCTAACTCAAGTGGATGGCGGAGTCCACACCACAACCATAAACGACAACGACAGTGACGAACGATATCGTTGGGGTGACTTTCAGAGCGATTTGATGAACGATAGAAACACTGACAGCCAATCAAAATCCATCAGAAGTGACAAGCTGCCGACACGGCTGGAGCTTGCAGCGCGCGCTTGGTGCCGCTGCTTACAGAACATTATCATTCATAGTTATAGTTCTTGGAGTGGACGGGCCTTTACAGTCATATATGAAAGGCTCTATATAAATAGTTACTATTAAATCATTATTTCACATCACAAAGCTGTAATAAGCATCTTGTCCTGTCACATGACATCTCTGCAGGTCAGAGGTCGGAGACGACTTGTTTGGGACTTCACAGTAAAATGTTCGGGGTTAAATCCACACTGGAACCCCAGTGGATTCACATAAACTCTGTCAGAAGTGAAATAAAGCTGAACATCGTCCTGTGTCTCTGCGGCGTCTCACACACACAGGTGAGCAGGGCGGGTCAGGTGATCTCACCTGCGTGGAGCGGATGGTCAGGGTGGCCGACGCCACATCCACGGTAACCGGTGTCCAATCCTGCTTCTCTTTAGTCTTCAGCGCCGTCTCCAAGGCGACGTTGATCGTGTCCACACCTGGGGAGGGACACGGGTGATGACATCATCAGCACGCGACTGGCTGGGGTAGGTGAGACGAGCCTCATGCACAGAGCTAGTACAGCGGGTCCTCCACTCCGCATCATAAAAGTCCACGTGACATATTTCCCATATGGATATCATACAGCACAGATGAGTGCATGTGACCGATCATGTGACCGATCATGTGACCGATCATGTGACCGATCATGTGACCGGTCCATCACATTTCTGAGGAAGTGGACCATCACTACAAAGGCATCATTGTATGACAAACGCTGACACAGAGGTCGAGCAGGTCTTCACACACAACGGACAGCACAGGTTCAGGTTTGACAGAAGTAAGGAGGTTCATTAGCAATAAGACGTTTTCGATCAGCAGAACACAGGGCTGAACTAGCAGGCAACTTTCTCGTGAGTAACACAAAACAACAACACAACGATCGCTTGTCCAGTCAGTTCCGTCTCACAAACAGTACATAACACCAGTGTGTTGGTTAATTCAGCAAAACCTGAAGACTCGTTTCAGGTTTACCGTCTAACCACGGTTTTCATTTCATTTAATTTTGATGTCATTTACCAAACTACGGAAGCTTGTACAGGAAAAAATTAAAAGTTCTCAGTCATTTGTGCCCAGTTAATTTTCTAGGCTGCTTAAAATTCATAATTTGCAATGTTACCAAACCAGAGGAAAATACAATTTGGTGATGACTAGTAAGGTTATGCTTGTAATGCTATGCTAACAGTTAGAGGATTAGAGTCAGGTTGACGGTTGTTATTCTATCATGCTACGCTAACAGGCATAGGATTAGAGTAAGGTTATTATGCTATCATGCTATGCTAACAGGTAGAAGAAGAGAGAAAGAGCATTCCTTACCAAATCGTTCCTTACCTACGGGTTTGGCCACAGGCACGTTACCAAGGTAATGCACCTGGAAGCGCTGGAACAGCTCATTCTTTGGTGCAGGGAATTCTGGGAAGGGAGGGAGGGAGAGAGAGAATGAAAGAGAAATGTAAATGAAAAGAACATCAAGCCTGAATTTAACGGAGAGCATTCCCCTAATCCTGTGAAATTGTGGGTGTGCATAACAGGGGGTGTATTTACCCTGGAAAGGAATATCCACCAGTTTGGAGGGGTCGATGTTGAGTCTGTTCAGACAAGACCTGGACGACTTCCTCTTAGCCATGATCTGATAACAGAGAGATAAATCATTAAAAACAGAGATAAATCATTAACCCTTTCACACAGATGAAAATTGTGGTCACTTCTCACCTATTTAGGGGGTGCTCTATTTAAGGCTTTATAACTCCAGATGTGAGCATCACAAAAACTTGGAAAATGGAAGTTGTACCATTTACAATACTGACTTAGATACATTTATTTTCATACTTTAAGTGCCACAAATGCAAAGATTCCTTGGAAAATGCAAAAAAAAAATATATATATCACGGAATAAATTTAATTTTGGACAGTAACAATAAATATCATGGTATAGTTGTTGTTTTTAATATAATTCAAAATATTTTAGGAGCAATGTAAGAGTCTGGGATGCCAATTAGACAAATTTGCCATGGGGTGATTTTGCTACCGTGCTGTTCCTTTAATATTATGAGGACAAAACTTACAAACTCACGTATTTTAAGAACATTTCATTGTGCAAAACTGCAATGTATTCAAGATTAATTATAAAAAATAAATAAATCTTTAAATAAAATATTTTTTTATAAAAAAAGAACAATTTCAAGCATTCAAATAGCTGCAGCCTACTGCATTGAACAAAAACAAGACCTACGTTCCTGCATCCTCTACATACTTTTTCATTCAGCCTATAGCTGGGGGGGGGGGGGTGAGATGTTAGAATGACAAATATTTATACAGTAATTGTTTACCATAAAAAAATGCCATTAGCTGCCGACAGTCAGTCTTTTTTAATAGCAGCAAACACAAACATAAATTTAATGAAAAGTAATTGTCCAACAGTAGCCAAGGAGAGAAAATACATCAATCCATTCCACATGCCAGCGCCGCTAACGTAGGCTACTCAACCCATTCCACCATTCATCCATTCCACATGCCAGCGCCGCTAACGTAGGCTACTCAACCCATTCCACCATTCATCCATTCCACATGCCAGCGCCGCTAACGTAGGCTACTCAACCCATTCCACCATTCATCCATTCCACATGCCAGCGCCGCTAACGTAGGCTACTCAACCCATTCCACCATTCATCCATTCCACATGCCAGCGCCGCTAACGTAGGCTACTCAACCCATTCCACCATTCATCCATTCCACATGCCAGCGCCGCTAACGTAGGCTACTCAACCCATTCCACCATTCATCCATTCCACATGCCAGCGCCGCTAACGTAGGCTACTCAACCCATTCCACCATTCATCCATTCCACATGCCAGCGCCGCTAACGTAGGCTACTCAACCCATTCCACCATTCATCCATTCCACATGCCAGCGCCGCTAACGTAGGCTACTCAACCCATTCCACCATTCATCCATTCCACATGCCAGCGCCGCTAACGTAGGCTACTCAACCCATTCCACCATTCATCCATTCCACATGCCAGCGCAGCTAACGTAGGCTACTCAACCCATTCCACCATTCGTCCATTCCACATGCCAGCACAGCTAACGTAGGCTACTCAACCCATTCCACCATTCGTCCATTCCACATGCCAGCACAGCTAACGTAGGCTACTCAACCCATTCCACCATTCATCCATTCCACATGCCAGCACAGCTAACGTATGCTACTCAACCCATTCCACCATTCATCCATTCCACATGCCAGCGCCGCTAACGTAGGCTACTCAACCCATTCCACCATTCATCCATTCCACATGCCAGCACAGCTAATGTAGGCTACTCAACCCATTCCACCATTCCACATGCCAGAGGTAGTGGATTTCACCACTCCACGTGGTAGCTTACATTTCTAAAAGTGAACATTTTTCAAATATGCAAGTAGTGTAATGCTCTACCGGTAGAAAAGGTATGGTCAAATCCATATCATGGCACGAATTTCTACCGGTGTAATGTTTCTACCGTAATATTGCCCACTCCTAAACTAAACTAATAAAACTAAAAAATCTGTTACACCCGGCTGTAATTTATTGCTCAAAGCATCCAATAAGACATTGCAAACTTAATAGGGGGATAAAACACATGTAATAGCATTATAAAGGGGTGTGTATTTCTCAAACAAATTGTCCATGACAATAAATGACCATTAAATCCCAAAAGAAACATCTCCATGCATAAAACCACTGGTGGGATTGTATATTATTTCATAGTTAGTAGTAGATATTGACAGTAGAATGACGTGGTATAATTACACAAGAATTTCACTTGTTTATTTTGCATTTGAGTGAGCAGGGCTTTACACGCTGTTTTGGCATACAATCAGGCTATTGTTGGCTTTATCTGGTTGCTATAATGGAAAATGAATTTTTGGTGGTGAAAATATATTTTTATGAACTCACAGATAGATGCTATTGTCCACTGTGTCACACATGGGTAGGTACAGTTGCAGGCGAGACTGGGTGGGGGATTGCTTGTTAAATGGACTAGCAACACGACAATAGTGGCACTTCGTACAAAAAAAATGGCAGAGTTGTACTAATAAAGACAGAACACGGGTTTTGTCATTTCCACTCATAGTTTGGTTGCAGGAGCAATGAATGTCTCAGTTCCGCAAAATCTTGGCATCGGCACCACGGCCACTAGAGGGCAGTTCAGAGAGCTAAATCAGTAAAAAACCTGACTGCTTCTCAGACGGACAGAAACTGCGCTTCTTTAGTAATTGGTTTAAAAAGTGACTTTTATTACTGGTGCAGCCAAATCATTTCTGCCATGAAAGACCTTGATGAGTCAGGTGAAAAGCATTCGTAATGGACCGTCATCGAGCTAGGTCCACACACCCACCCACCAATGGGCACACAAGCTCAAAGCGAAGGCGGGGCCAGGAGGTGAGCCGTCCGTCACAGGCAGGCAAGCTTACCTTGGAGCAGATGTCGTGCATGCTGGTGGCGATGTTCTTGGCGGGCGTGTCACACCGGAACACGTGACACTTGAGCACCTGAGTGGGCTTGTCCCGCGCCACGTACGCAAAGTCCCTGGAGACACACGGTAACGGGTTCGGTCAGAACAGGAACCAATCACCATGCGGCTACACACAGCGGGAGCCATGTTAGTGAGGACGATGATGATGAAGTCAGGCAGCCATGTTTGTAATGGGAGTTTAGCAGAGTGTAAACAGACTTGTGCAAATAAAAACCAGTTCTGTTACCATTCAAAAATATTTGTTAGCCAATGTTACAGCATGAAAGGAAACAAACAAGAACAGAAAACTCTAAAACTATAAAAGGTTCTTCAGTGTTATAGAGGTTCAGTGAGTCAGAGGCGGCACACGGTCAACTAACTAATACTACTGGCCCCAAGAACATTACACGGTCAACTAACTAATACTACTGGCCCCAAGAACATTACACGGTCAACTAACTAATACTACTGGACCCAAGAACATTACACGGTCAACTAACTAATACTACTGGCCCCAAGAACGTTACACGGTCAACTAACTAATACTACTGGCCCCAAGAACGTTACACGGTCAACTAACTAATACTACTGGCCCCAAGAACGTTACACGGTCAACTAACTAATACTACTGGCCCCAAGAACGTTACACGGTCAACTAACTAATACTACTGGCCCCAAGAACGTTACACGGTCAACTAACTAATACTACTGGCCCCAAGAACGTTACACGGTCAACTAACTAATACTACTGGCCCCAAGAACGTTACACGGTCAACTAACTAATACTACTGGCCCCAAGAACGTTACACAGTCAACTAACTAATACTACTGGCCCCAAGAACGTTACACGGTCAACTAACTAATACTACTGGCCCCAAGAACGTTACACGGTCAACTAACTAATACTACTGGCCCCAAGAACGTTACACGGTCAACTAACTAATACTACTGGCCCCAAGAACGTTACACGGTCAACTAACTAATACTACTGGCCCCAAGAACGTTACACGGTCAACTAACTAATACTACTGGCCCCAAGAACATTACACGGTCAACTAACTAATACTACTGGCCCCAAGAACATTACACGGTCAACTAACTAATGCTACTGGCCCCAAGAACATTACACGGTCAACTAACTAATACTACTGGCCCCAAGAACATTACACGGTCAACTAACTAATACTACTGGCCCCAAGAACATTACACGGTCAACTAACTAATACTACTGGCCCCAAGAACATTACACGGTCAACTAACTAATACTACTGGCCCCAAGAACATTACACGGTCAACTAACTAATACTACTGGCCCCAAGAACATTACACGGTCAACTAACTAATACTACTGGCCCCAAGAACATTACACGGTCAACTAACTAATACTACTGGCCCCAAGAACATTACACGGTCAACTAACTAATACTACTGGCCCCAAGAACATTACACGGTCAACTAACTAATACTACTGGCCCCAAGAACATTACACGGTCAACTAACTAATACTACTGGCCCCAAGAACATTACACGGTCAACTAACTAATACTACTGGCCCCAAGAACATTACACGGTCAACTAACTAATACTACTGGCCCCAAGAACATTACACGGTCAACTAACTAATACTACTGGCCCCAAGAACATTACACGGTCAACTAACTAATACTACTGGCCCCAAGAACATTACACGGTCAACTAACTAATACTACTGGCCCCAAGAACATTACACGGTCAACTAACTAATACTACTGGCCCCAAGAACATTACACGGTCAACTAACTAATACTACTGGCCCCAAGAACATTCTTAGCTCTCCAGTAGCATTAAAACAGTAAGACAGACGTAACAAAAGCAAAAACTGAGATTTAGAAATACATTTAGAGAAGAATATTCATGTTGAGCATTAAGAAACCAACAAGAGCTTCAGTAGTGCTCGAGTAGTGCTCGAGTACTGCACTGTGGCTCTCAAGATTTTTTACGATTGCCTATCGGTTGCACTGACTCAAAGTATATTTGCACGCATATTGATTTATGGCTTATGGATTCTGAGAAACCATGGGATGTGGGATGAGGAACATTCCGGAATGGAAGAGGCGATGTTACGCTGACAACCACAACAGTCACGGTTCTACGGGAGGGAGGGGTGTGGGGAAACGCATTGAGGACAGTACACTACCTCTCCCTGTGTCCGTAACGCAGCACGTTAGAAAGAAAACAGCAAAGAAAAGAAGAAGATTCAGCAGAAAACAGAAGAGGAATTAAAACCACCTGAAGAACCCAATTAAATTCAAAACAAAATTAATTCACAAACTGATACTTTTCCAAAATTCATTAAAAAAAAAAAAGAAGCAAATGAACACATGCACTTTTTTCCCCTCCACAGTTAAAAGAACAGAAATAAAAAATACCCATGACTAAAACACACTTCAGTGTGTTCACAAAAATGTAGAAACATGTTTTTACATGCATCTAGTTTCCACCAGAGGGCAGCAGAGGTACGTTGAGTAGTCATCTTCACAGACAGGGGGTTTGATGATATAATACCCCTGTTATGACTGCCAATTACTCACGCTGAGCTCAGAGCACTGCTATAAATATACAAAAGACTCCTCAGTGCTAAAACAGGACTGAAAAAACCATATCACACTCTGGACTTGGCTCATACATCGGCAGCAGACTAACGATGAGAAGTCACGAATATCACCAAACAATGCAACAAACCCATATACAGATTATTCTACAGGAATATAATTAAATATTATATATTCCTCTCACTTTGATTCTATGGTTGGATTGCATGGAGATCACGCCAACATCAATGTCACTGCCACACACATCTGTTTGTGTACGACTTCAAGGGTCAGAGGTCAAAACTATTTCTATATTCCATTTCATTTCCAGCAACATGCAAAATCGATTGAAATTAAATGAACAAACTTTTATAAAGCCCATAAAGTTCTAAGAGGCTTTTTCAGCAGGATGAATTAAAGGGAATTTTTACTGAACAGAAGCGGAGCGGTCACCAGCTCTGCTGGCCACGCCCACTTCCCAAACGCAGAGCAGACTGACCTGCCGTTGTCCCGGCCGACGCCCCAAACTCTGATGCTGACAATGGGCTGGGAGTGCAGGAGGTTCTGACCCAGCGGGTCGATTAGCTTCAGAGTCTCATTCTCCAGAACCAGCAGCATGTCCTTACCCTGTGTAACACACACACACACACATATATATACATACAGGCACAGACACACAAACACAAGCAAAGATTAATAGGCATGCATACCAACATACTATCAACCCTACTCTAACTTTAGCCTGTAAACACACCTACACACACACAAGCACGCACGATTATTAGGCACGCATACCAATGTACTACCAACCTTACCCTGTATAGACCACACACATACACACTCTACCAACTTTAGCCTGTAAACACACACACACACACACACACACACACACACACACACACACACACACCTCTCCCCAGATTCCTGCGGTGTCATGCAGGTTGTGTTTGTGGTAGGACAGCTGGCGGATGCAGTTGTTAACGGCAACGCTGCTCTTTCCTGGAGCCATTTCCTCCTCCGAGATCTCCACCCAGCCCAGAGAGCGCACTGCAAAGCACTGTGGGTAGAGACCGAGACAAAGGGTCAGAGAGTGAGGAAGAAAGGAAAAAGAGGGAGAAAAAAAAAAAAAGAGGGGGAGAAAGAGGGAAACAGAGGGAAATAGAAAAAGAGAGAGACAGAGGGATAGTGAGAGGGATAGTGGAAGAGAGAAAGAGAGAGAAGGAGAGGGGGAAAGAGGGAGAAAGAGAGAGGGATAGTGGGAGAGAGAGAGGGAGAGAGGGATAGTGGGAGAGGGGGATACTGGGAGAGAGAGGGAGAGAGGGATAGAGAGATAGAGAGAGGGATAGAGAGATAGAGAGAGGGAGAGAGGGATAGAGGGAGAAGGGGAAAGAGGGAGAAAGAGGGAGAAAGAGAGAGGGATAGTGGGAGAGAGAGAGGGAGAGAGGGATAGTGGGAGAGAGGGATAGAGAGAAAGAGGGATAGAGGGAGAAGGAGAAGGGGAAAGAGGGAGAAAGAGAGAGGGATAGTGGGAGAGAGAGGGAGAGAGGGATAGTGGGAGAGGGGGATACTGGGAGAGAGAGGGATAGAGAGAGACAGGGGGAGAGAGGGAGAGGGGGATAGAGGGAGAAGGAGAGGGGGAAAGAGGGATAGTGGGAGAGAGAGAGGGGCATAGTGGGAGAGAGAGAAGGGGAGGAGCTATAGTGGCAGAGAGAGAGGGGGAGGAGCTACAGTGGGAGAGAGAGGGGGATCATGGGAGAAAGAGGGGGAGGAGCTATAGTGGGAGAAAGAAAGGGGGAGGAGCTATAGTGGCAGAGAGAGAGGGGGGGAGGAGCTATAGTATGGGTTACCTTGGCCTCCAGGTCAGTGCTGAGGGAGGTCAGTTTCTCCTGCTCCTCTGACTGTGAGCTGCTGTACAAAGATGGACAGAAACACAGTGAATACACAGTCACTCACACTCACAGGGGCACACACCTATTCTATAAGAAAGATATCTCCAATAATGATGTGCGTGCAGGTGACAGTGTACCTGAGGTTTATGAAGCATACATACCTGTATGCATGTACTTGTGACGTGTGTGCAGGTAACAGCGTACCTGAGGTTTATGGAGCGTACACACCTGTATGTATGTACTTGTGACGTGTGTGCAGGTGACAGTGTACCTGAGGTTTATGAAGCATACATACCTGTATGCATGTACTTGTGACGTGTGTGCAGGTAACAGCGTACCTGAGGTTTATGGAGCGTACACACCTGTATGCATGTACTTGTGACGTGTGTGCAGGTAACAGCGTATGTGAGGTTTATGGAGCGTACACACCTGTATGCATGTACTTGTGAGGTGTGTGCAGGTAACAGCGTACCTGAGGTTTATGAAGCGTACACACCTGTATGCATGTACTTGTGAGGTGTGTGCAGGTAACAGCGTACCTGAGGTTTATGGAGCGTACACACCTGTATGTATGTACCTGTGAGGTGTGTGCAGGTAACAGCGTACCTGAGGTTTATGGAGGCGTAGCGCAGGGTCGCTCCCTCAAACTCCTTCAGGCTTCTGTCCGGAGCGACATCTTCCTCCTGTAGAAACAATCGCCATGACAACGAGGTGGAGAAGAGCACATTAGAGAGAGGGATCTGACTGAACCAATCAGGGATCAGATACGACTAGTCCATGGTGCTCACCTTCCACATCTCCTCATCATCAAACTTGTTTGGCCGAGAAACGCCGCTCCATGTCAGCTATGAGACACGCGCGCACACACACACACACACACACACACAAAGAAAGCAAAAGGGGAAAAAGGATTATCAGTTTTAGACTTAACATGAGTGCAAACAGCCAGCTTAATACTGAAGCATAAATATGAACCAGTTAAGACATTTATTTAATCTTCGCAAGAAAGCAGCTTTCCTGAATCCAGGTCTTCATTAAACAAGCTCAGCCGAGTGACCTATTTTACCCCTCAACAAACTACGGGAAACTAAAGATGACAAATTTGATTTAAAGAAAAGGTGAAACGTAAAATAACGGATCCTTTCTCCGGGATGGGGAATTTTATCCATGCAGGAGGACTGGTGGATGGGTTCAGGGGTGACATTTCTACAAATTTATTTAAAAATACAGATTTTTCTTGAAGCCCGAAATTAACTCTCTTCTGCTCCTGAATTCTCTCCTGCTATCAGCGGTCAGAGACTACAAAAGCCCTTGGTGTGCGTGTGTGCGCATGTATCCTTATGCTTACGACACAGCCTCTGGTATTTTCAGATATTTAGGGTCTTTCTGTAGTCACATGTCACACACACACAGACTGCAGAGCTGCTCCCTCTACTGCTTCAGTTCAGGGGTTAGGCACAGGCGTAGGGTATGGACGGACACACACACACACACACACACACACACACACACACAGTCTCTTTGGTAGGGGTGATGCACACACACACACACACCTCTGGCTCTTCAGTGGGAGAGATGCCAGGGGACATGTTGGAGGGGTCCCTGGGGGCCCCGCCCTCCTCCAGGGGTGAGGGGGGCTCCCATTGGGTGGTGCCCGTTGGGATGTGCCAATAGTAGGTGCCTGAGGTGTCTCGAACCCGCATCCACCCTGCCGGCAGGTCTGAGTCTGTTTCAAAGGCACTGCGGTCCCAGTACGACTCTAACGGAGAGGGGGGGGGGGGGTATAGAGGGAGGGAAGGAGAGAGAGAAGTGAAGGATAATATAATAGAAGGTAATAAAAGGTCCGGATTCAAACATTCTGTTCTTAACTTTGAACCACAAATGTGCGTGTTAGTTTGTTTCTTGACAAACACAGCTAGTTTTTTTTATTGGTGACTGCCAAACTCCCCAACGTTAATTTGTGAAGAAATAAAACCATTTCTTTAAGTGAAAGGGAACTTTCACTTTTTTCAGCCATCCCACCATGCACTCTGCTCCTACTGAAGCTAAGCAGCCATCCCACCATGCACTCTGCTCCTACTGAAGCTAAGCAGCCACACCACCATGCACTCTGCTCCTGCTGAAGCTAAGCAACCATCCCACCATGCACTCTGCTCCTACTGAAGCTAAGCAGCCATCCCACCATGCACTCTGCTCCTACTGAAGCTAAGCAACCATCCCACCATGCACTCTGCTCCTACTGAAGCTAAGCAGCCATCCCACCATGCACTCTGCTCCTATTGAAGCTAAGCAGCCATCCCACCATGCACTCTGCTCCTACTGAAGCTAAGCAGCCATCCCACCATGCACTCTGCTCCTACTGAAGCTAAGCAACCATCCCACCATGCACTCTGCTCCTACTGAAGCTAAGCAGCCATCCCACCATGCACTCTGCTCCTACTGAAGCTAAGCAGCCATCCCACCATGCACTCTGCTCCTACTGAAGCTAAGCAGCCATCCCACCATGCACTCTGCTCCTACTGAAGCTAAGCAGCCATCCCACCATGCACTCTGCTCCTACTGAAGCTAAGCAGCCATCCCACCATGCACTCTGCTCCTGCTGAAGCTAAGCAGCCATCCCACCATGCACTCTGCTCCTGCTGAAGCTAAGCAGCCATACCACCATGCACTCTACTCCTGCTGAAGCTAAGCAACCATCCCACCATGCACTCTGCTCCTACTGAAGCTAAGCAGCCATCCCACCATGCACTCTGCTCCTACTGAAGCTAAGCAGCCATCCCACCATGCACTCTGCTCCTACTGAAGCTAAGCAGCCATCCCACCATGCACTCTGCTCCTACTGAAGCTAAGCAGCCATCCCACCATGCACTCTGCTCCTACTGAAGCTAAGCAGCCATACCACCATGCACTCTGCTCCTACTGAAGCTAAGCAGCCATCCCACCATGCACTCTGCTCCTGCTGAAGCTAAGCAGCCATCCCACCATGCACTCTGCTCCTACTGAAGCTAAGCAGCCATACCACCATGCACTCTGCTCCTGCTGAAGCTAAGCAACCATCCCACCATGCACTCTGCTCCTACTGAAGCTAAGCAGCCATACCACCATGCACTCTGCTCCTACTGAAGCTAAGCAACCATCCCACCATGCACTCTGCTCCTACTGAAGCTAAGCAGCCATCCCACCATGCACTCTGCTCCTACTGAAGCTAAGCAGCCATCCCACCATGCACTCTGCTCCTACTGAAGCTAAGCAGCCATCCCACCATGCACTCTGCTCCTACTGAAGCTAAGCAGCCATCCCACCATGCACTCTGCTCCTGCTGAAGCTAAGCAGCCATCCCACCATGCACTCTGCTCCTACTGAAGCTAAGCAGCCATCCCACCATGTACTCTGCTCCTACTGAAGCTAAGCAGCCATCCCACCATGCACTCTGCTCCTGCTGAAGCTAAGAAGCCATCCCACCATGCACTCTGCTCCTACTGAAGCTAAGCAGCCATCCCACCATGCACTCTGCTCCTACTGAAGCTAAGCAGCCATCCCACCATGCACTCTGCTCCTGCTGAAGCTAAGCAACCATCCCACCATGCACTCTGCTCCTACTGAAGCTAAGCAGCCATCCCACCATGCACTCTGCTCCTACTGAAGCTAAGCAGCCATCCCACCATGCACTCTGCTCCTACTGAAGCTAAGCAGCCATCCCACCATGCACTCTGCTCCTGCTGAAGCTAAGCAGCCATCCCACCATGCACTCTGCTCCTACTGAAGCTAAGCAGCCATCCCACCATGCACTCTGCTCCTGCTGAAGCTAAGCAGCCATCCCACCATGCACTCTGCTCCTACTGAAGCTAAGCAGCCATCCCACCATGCACTCTGCTCCTACTGAAGCTAAGCAGCCATCCCACCATGCACTCTGCTCCTACTGAAGCTAAGCAGCCATCCCACCATGCACTCTACTCCTGCTGAAGCTAAGCAGCCATACCACCATGCACTCTACTCCTGCTGAAGCTAAGCAGCCATCCCACCATGCACTCTACTCCTGCTGAAGCTAAGCAGCCATCCCACCATGCACTCTGCTCCTGCCACCTAATCATCCCCTGATTTAATTGGCAAAAAAATAGTTCTTTCCCTCACCTCAACTGATGTGTGGTGAGTGTTCTAGCACACAATGGCTGCCGTGCATCACCCAGGTGTTTTTTTTTGTTGTTGCTATTTTATAGTTCAGAAGGTATAGCTGACTGTGTACTATATTCTGTGTTCATTACTAGGGAAAGTTGTGCTTTGTCGAACGTGCTTTGTCGTTGTGTCAATGACCTTCGATATGCACTTATTGTACGTCTGCTAAATGATTGTAATGTAAATGTAACATAATGCTACACATTGTTGGTGGTTGAGGCGAACTCTCCTTGAGTTTCCTGAAAGGTGCATAAAAATAAAATCTATAATAATAATAACAAAAAAAACTACAAATGATGATTGAATGTGCCGTCTGACTGCCATGAGTACTCCTATTGGTCAGAGAAAGCAGCATAAAGTTTTGGCCAATGGGAATTGTAAATACTTAACTACAGCATAATTGATCTTGATTGAAAATGTTTTCAACATGAAACTCAAACACAAAGCGGTACACATCTGTATAAAAAATTTAATTTAAAAATTAAAAAACACTAAGAATTTGTCTGCCTCCCAAAATATTTACATCAACATAACACAGGTACAATTAAATCTTCACATCAATATCTCACAGAAACTAAGCAAGCCACGCCCCACAGCAGTGCAGCCCATGTTTTCCAACAAAGTAACTTGGGCCTCATCCATTATTTTGTTGCTTAAAATGTGGCATCACATGAGACTAATCTGAGCACGAGTATGCATTAAAGCAGCAGTGTGTGTAAACCACCTTCCAACTGCACAGTACCAACGAAGTGAGGACCGTAAGGCCCCCCCCTAAATCACACACCTGCGTCCCCAACGGGGGTGCTGGTGGCAGTGCTGGCCTGGGACAGCGAGGTCCAGCCAGCATCCTCTTCGCTGGGGGCCCCGGTTTGGCCCTGGAAAAGAAGGCAGGGGCCCCTGCCCCCGAATCCGCCGTCCTTACGAGACTCGCTGTGGCTCTGGGTGTCAGAGGACGAGTCGGCGTCCGGATCCTTCTCGCCTTCGCCGGGGCTGACCGCAGTCTCCTCTTCCTCCTCCCTCTCTCCGCCATCTGCCTCTTCTTCCTCCTCCTCCTCCTCTCCGTCCTTCTCCTCCCGTTGCCCGAGCGACGGGGCCAGCGTGTCGATAAGCAGCGGCTCGTTGGCGGCGTTCTTGGCCTCCAGCTCGGAGTACAGGTCCCTCAGGCTCTTCTCCTCGTTCTCCTTCTGCTCCTCCTTCTCCCCGGGCGAGTCCTCCTTCTGGTTGGGGTTGGGGTCCGACTCCAGGCCCTGGTTCTGGTAGCTGTTGCGGTTCTGGTCCTGCTGTTTCTCTGCCACCTTGCGGAGCTGGTTCTGACCCTCTTTGACCCATTTGGTGTTCCCGCTACCTCCACCACTGCTAAGTTCCTACATTTACACACCATATTTAGACAATTATTAGAAGTTCTTATGCTGCACAGCTTACATTTCTTTACATACAATTCATTCACACAGCTGGATATTTACTGAAGCAATTCAGGTTAAGTACCTTTGCTCGAGGGTAAAATGGCAGTGCCCCAAACTGGAAATCAAACCTGCAACCTCCGAGTCAAGTTACCCCAACCTTTATATTACAACCCCACAAACATTTTATTTATCTCTTATTATAACACAGTCCATACCGTACATACATACAAAAATATTGGGCAAAGACCAGAGGCAATATGGAGTTATCAGTGAACTAGGAGTCACCACATAAACACGGAAGATCATTTTATGTGAAACAGGTGAGTGTTCCGCGGAAGATGACAAGACTCACCTGGCTCCCTCGGCGAGCCGCCAGGTTCTCCTGGTACCGCTGCTGGTTGGCCCCGCCCTCTTCCACGCCCACCATGGTGCTGTTCACGGGAGACGAGTTGGCGCGACGGTTCTTCGGCGAGGAGGAAGAGGAGGATGAAGAACAGGTAGTGCCCTTGCCCTTGCTGCTCAGCTCGGCCTCGATCAGGGCGCCGTGCGGGGAGCGGAGGTCAAAGGTCAGCGAGGAGGTAGTCACACACGCGGCGTTGTGATTGGCCAGGTCTGACGTCGTCTCCTCCAATGACATGGCACAGAGCTGGAGGACAGGAAGAGAGGCCGGAGGGAGAGGGCTCGGCCAACTCTGACAGATGACAAGAGAGAGAGAGACACCATGTTGACCTGGAGATGACATCGGTGTTCACTCCTAACCCTTGGAGAACCTTTGGGTCTGCAGGTTCACTGTGATTCAGCACTTAGTTGATCAATTAAAGCAATCGATTACAGAGTTAAACCACCACACAGGGGCCATGACCAAATATGATCTCGCTTCACCCCTTTCAGGGCGCATATTTGAGTCAACTTCGTCAAAAAGCTTTTCTTTGTGACTTTTTCTCACAAATGGGGAAAACCTTTATTTCCGGGGTTTTGTTGAGGGGATTCAGGAGCACACTCAGATGAAAGTTTCAATAAGTAAACCAGAAGTAAAAACTACAACTTGTAGTACAAGACAGAGCGTATATGCATGTCTATAGTACAAGAGCAGGACATAATTACAAACTATTTCCTCAATAGTTTGGAAAAAGTTTTACTGGATTTATTTCGCACACTGCTTGCAAAATGAGAGGAGAGGGCGCATATTAAGCAGAGTTCTGAGTCGACAGGGGACAGGGATCATATTGACATGAAACCCCTATTCAGTCTAACCGGATCCTCAACACTTTTTTATTTTTTTTAAACCGAAACCGCAAACCTTAACCCATTAAGGCTATGCACAGTTTTGCGAAAATCCCCCATAATCCCTTAGCGGGTGGACGCCTTACCGTTTTACCAGGAGCTAAGAGGAGTGGCAACTGTAGCTTTTCTTTTTCTTTTTTTGCCCTGCGTTGTGGCGAATCACAGGTAAGAAATAAAATGCAGCAGCTCCACCCCGCCTCCCGTTTAAGATCACATTCAGTTCCCACGCATTCATTCCGTTTTCAAGAAAACGAGCCTTATCTAGGCTAGTCAATTAAAGTTTAGTCCCATTTTAATGTGAATATTTTCCTTTACATGGACAATTATCTAAAGGTGATAGGCCTACAGTGCAGATAGAAGTGCTACAACTGCACAATATCAACACAAATTATAAGCAATAAAATACAAACATTTATTTTGACGGTTTGCATAAATATAACTTAGCTATTCTACTCATAGGCTACGCTTTCAACCTTGTCCGAACTACGACATCGTTTGTCATTTTAATGTTTTTTAATGTCATTTAACCAATAGTTTCACATACAATAAAAACGATAGAAGCTAACATCAGAACAAGCGGTCAGCCAACATAAAAGGGACAAATTAACTAGAACTAGCGACATCAAACCCAAAGGGCCCTCCAGCGCGCTGGGCCGGTGGCAAAGCATTACAATTGATATCAACATTTCTGCAGCCAAAACATGATTTACGTTGTATGCGCCAACGGTCCATAACAAAAACAGTATGCTATACAAAATAGTTACCTCTACCATTTGCAGGTAAATCTGATCTGTGTTTCTCCCAAGCACAGCTTGGTCTTAAATGCTAAATGCGAGCAGTGTTCGTGTTGAATACCATAAACAAACGAGCCTGCCAGCAACATCGGTGCTTTATTTTCTCGCAAGCAGTAGTAAGTTATCTAACACTAGCAGGATGCTACTTAGCGGTTTATGTCCACACGGTAGAAATTAGTTTGCTGCAGTGATGCACTCGTCAAGATGTAAACAGTAAGGCCTGTAGGAAAATATGTAAATTGCCAGGCTGGGCCCACTGACCCCAGAACAGACCGCATACATTTTCCTTATCCGACTGGCTTGCGAACTACGTACATACGGCCAGCGCAGCAGGCTACGCGACCACCTGGTACAATCCCACATATTCGGATCTTTTGAATAACGTGAAGCAATGCATTTGTAAATAACGCAAATTAGCATTCAATTATCAGTGCAACCGTCATGTACAAATCAGTCTCGTGTGTCCATGTATACAATCACGGAACATAAATTATAGCCAACGAGCTAAACTAACGTTAGCCAGCGAGCTATGCATCCATCTTTATCCCAGTAAATCTCCAGGCTCTTTAACATGTAAATCGTTTTTTTCCCCCTCCCACTGACAGTCTTTTTTTCACGTTGGCTTATAATCGTAAATGAAAAAAAAATCACTTACGCTTTTTATCGTATCTTCTCCTCGTCTATCCACCTCCAACTACCAACATAGGACAACATGGAATATTTTGCTCCTCCGTGCGGTCCTGGGTCTTGGGAGCCGCAGTCTGTTCCCTTTCCTGAACGGCAGAACCCCAATCCCACGTCACCGCATCGCGTCATTCCGCGTCGCCGACAACGGGAGTCGGAATTTGGGAGAACAGGGGACCCTTCTCCAAAATAGGAAAAGGCCGGCCGGCCCACTCCCACTAGTCTAAAATAAGAAACTGGCGAGGATTCAGTGAAAAGAAAAAAATAATAATAATCAGAGTTTTAGTCTGGGCTCACAAGCTCGATGAGGAGACAAAGGGACCAGGAATGGTTACAAAATAGCTCTTGGTACATTTCAGCCTTTCAATCAGCTTCTAGATAACTACTAACACGCCTATATAACTATACTATAACCATTTGTTCTGTGGCAGAAGTGCTCCATTTAAAGAGTATGTTATATAGGCCATTTAAAATAAAAAAAACGTACCCTTCTGCAAGTTAAATGCACAGGTCAGTGTCGTTACACTTCACCTGCAGGGACCGTGCAACATAGATAACAAAACCTCAGTATACCACTGCCCCAGTATACCACAGCACCAGTATACCACAGCTCTATAAAGACAGGAGCTTGTGCAAGGACATGTGCCCAAGCATTCACATAGAAAATTAAACTTCTATTCCTTTGGCCATGTGCTTTGTGTTACTGACTATACAAGCTATGCTCAACAGGGCCTCAGACCAGCCTCATTCCTTCTAGGTGAATAACACGGCTGGACAACTGTGCCGAGTAAAATCCGGAAACCCCCGAACACGGAACGTATAAACGAGTTCCAGATTTTATTCAGCGCAGTTAATCAGCTAACTCTGCCAGCTACGAGGACGAGGGCCCACGACTATTACTTCACAAATGAAGACATACAGAACACACACATTTGAAAAGAGAATGAAGTATTCTGAGATAATGCAGCTGCTTTAGGGTTTAAAATGAAGATAACAGCATTCTTTCAGAACTTTATTACCCAAGAATCTGTATTTATTTATTTATTTAATAAGAGTGAATGCGAGGTGGGCCTGATTCTTTTTCTTCACCACTGTAGACTTCCTGTTAATGAACAGAGCACAACCAGTATGTATATAAATGGCATTTTCTTTATTTTTTAGTAACATTGCTCTTAATCTCATTTAATAATTACAATTTATTGCAATTTCTCACACGTAAAAAGAAAAAACCCAAAAGAAAAAACGGTTAAAGTGTCCTTGAGATCAACATTGAAGAAAACGTGCAGCTACATTAGAGAAGCAATATTCCTTCCTTATGCAATTTACAGAAGCATAAAAGGCTTACCCAAAATTAGTTTTTAACCAGGTTGATTTTTCTGAAATTCTTCATGTGAGTTTCTCACGTAACAGAAAATAACTGAAAGAATGCACGACTTTGGGAGGGGGAAAAAAAGTGTCTGTTCTGAACAACGCAGGCTCTGAAATGCAAGGATTGCACAAAGCGTTC
Source organism: Ilyophis sp. 1 JC-2022 (assembly GCA_022702515.1). Taxonomy (NCBI): domain Eukaryota; kingdom Metazoa; phylum Chordata; class Actinopteri; order Anguilliformes; family Synaphobranchidae; genus Ilyophis; species Ilyophis sp. 1 JC-2022. Next base: position 78,136,431 of record CM040401.1, read on the forward strand.
TCACTTAAATACTGCCGTAAGAAATCCCTGCTCTTAATACCAGCAATGGCAGGCCTTATTTTAAAGCCTTATTTAAACAGTTGTCAGCCTGGAAATGAGGATTTAATTCCAGCTCAGAGTATTGAAACTCAAGTCGTCACAGTTTTTATCTTTCAAGAGCAAGAAAGCACTTTCCTGCAAAAACCTGAAATGCACATTAATTTCACACGACAACCAGTTTTAACTTCAGGGGTCTCTGGAGGCAGATTTTGTCTGCAGGGTTCAAAGTTCAAACTAAGAAAATACTCAGTGTTGGTTTACAGGGGGTATGGTCAGCTCCACACACACTACAGATACCTTTACTCAGTGTTGGTTTACAGGGGGTATGGTCAGCTCCACACACACTACAGATACATACTCAGTGTTGGTTTACAGGGGGTATGGTCAGCTCCACACACACTACAGATACCTTTACTCAGTGTTGGTTTACAGGGGGTATGGTCAGCTCCACACACACTACAGATACATACTCAGTGTTGGTTTACAGGGGGTATGGTCAGCTCCACACACACTACAGATACCGTGGCGCTAACACCTGTTCTTGGACCAATCAAATCCATCGAAAGTGAAAGCAGCAGATCAAGAAATGCAATCGAACAGACCAAAATGTGCAGTCGGTTAACCTGAACACTTTAAATTGGAAATGAACGTTAAGGCACGCGTGTCTGGGTTGAGACCGCACAAAGAGCAGGCATGACTGAGGATCTAAGTACTTTCATTTTGGAATAGAATTTCTGAGCGTTACAGATGAACGCGGGAAGCCGAATTCCTTTTTGATGTTGGGGGGGAGCGCATTCATCACGTACGATAAGAAAGCGCATTCATCACGTACGATAAGAAAGCGCATTCATCACGTACGATAAGAAAGCGCACAGGGCAGCAAACTTGGCATCTGTCCTAATCGCAAAAAATATACACAATTTCAAAAGCCTTTAACACGAGGCCCATTCTCCCTCCTTCACAAGCATTCAGTAAACTGTAGCAGAGACGGACACAAGGCAGCACGGCACTTCAACAATACACTGCCTCACCTCACCCACAAGCACTCAACATCTCCTTGTGTCATTTCTTTTCCCCACAGAGAAAATCAGGCAAGGCAGCAGTGAAACATCTTTGGGAGGCAAAAAAAAAAAAAGGATCTTTTGAGCATGAATCAAACGTGGAAAGCAATGACAGCCTTTCCATGAGGTAACAAGATTACAAGTAAATCACACCTCAGTGTGCAATGGTGCAGAACAAGAGGCCTCACCAATAAAGGGTGGAAAAAATCAAATAAACTGTTCATGTTGGGATGGATAATAACGTGAGGTAATATGTTTGCAAGACATGGATGTGCAACCTCTTTTTGGCGATTAAGGGGGTCTCGACACTCGAAAAGCAAGCCGAGTACACGGTCGTTTTTGAGCACGAGACCCCGTCCCCTTTCTTCGATCGCCGTTAGCCGACCGCCCCCCCCTCAGCACAGTGTCTTATCCCTGACGGCCCGCTCCATCTCCCGGCCGGACACGCCCAGGTGCGCGCACTGGCGGGGGTCGTCGTAGCGACCGCTGCGCAGGAAGCAGATGGCGGTGGTCTTACAGACGTCCTTGCACGGCTCCGACACGTGGCCCTTGTGGTACAGCTTCCAGAAGCGCTGGAACACCTGGTCGTCCAGCAGGAAGGTTTTGATGAGCACGTCCCAGTCAGAGGGGAACAGGGTACTGAGACCGTAGGCCTCGCTGGCCCGGTAAAGCAGGCTCCACTTGGGGCTGGGGTCCGGGCCACGGGTGTGGTTGTTGGCCTGCGTCAGGTTGAGGATATAGGTCTCATGGTCCAGGACCAGGTGAGAGCTCCCAGGGTACTGCCCGTCCACGTAGTACACACGGAATCCTGGTGGGCAGGAAGGCACAACGGGCTAGTTTATTCTGGGAACGCCGTACCCTGGCATGGGACTTTTCCCGATCAATCACTCCATCTCCTACATTACCTTCACTTAGCAAATGCTTTTCCCCAGAAAGAAAGACAATGAGAACAGAACATCGCCTGCATTCACAAGGGTTATATATAAGCAACAGTGCCAGACCCGGCGAACAACATTCCCCAATCCGGAAATACCCTAAATCTCTCAGAGACTGAGGAGGTATGTCAGTCTCACACGCACACACACGCACGCACGCACGCACACACGCACGCACGCACACGCAAGGAGCTTCTCTTAGAGCTGATAGGAGAGAAAGTTCATTAATGAAGACAAATCCCAGCGGCCCCCATTAATTGGTTACCTGGGTTGAGGTTGATGTAGGTCGTCACGCTGGGAGCGATGAAGGCCACGCCCAGTGGGCGGGTCAGGGTCTCCTCGTCGTAGAACATCTGGAACTCGTCCACATGGGTGTGTCCAAAAAACTGCCCCGTGACTGTGCTCTCGTACCTGTCAAAATGGCGACACCTGTGGCCGACTGTGTTTATTTCACCAGCACGCTAAACTACCACCCTGACATTGATTTATTTGGCGATGAGGCTGGCGATACTGTGGGGGATATACTACGGAGCAGGATTACGGAGTTAGCTGGATAACTGCACCGAGTAAAACCCGGAACAGCCTTTATTACTACAGTCTGTGTTCCAGATTTCCGAGGGATCGGAGTTTTACCCAGTGCAGTTATCCAGATAACTCAGTTATCCTGCTTCTTTTACCCAGTGCAGTTATCCAGCTAACTCCGTATTCCTGCTTTGCAGAATTCCCGCTTGGTCTACAGAGTATTGCAAGAAAAGTTAAGAAATTACAATAATAAAAAGCCAACAGTCCAAGCACCCTACTACTCCCTAATCCATTACCCGTTTAGTTCATGACCTGACTGCTGTAGGTTGATAATGTGGTAGCAGTTTCAGCTCTACGTACCTGTTCATTATGTGGTATTAGTTTCAGCTCCACTTACCTGTTCATAATGTGGTACTAGTTTGAGCTCCACTTACCTGTTCATAATGTGGTACTAGTTTGAGCTCCACTTACCTGTTCATAATGTGGTACTAGTTTGAGCTCCACTTACCTGTTCATAATGTGGTACTAGTTTGAGCTCTACTTACCTGTTGATAATGTGATAGTAGTTCCAGCTCCAGCTCTTTAGACAAAGGCCAGGTGGAATGTGACCAATGATGTGTACCTGAGAAAAACACAGAGAAGCATTTAATTAGAAACCAAGAGAGAGAGAGCGCGAGTAAAAAATTAAGAGAACGTGCCCGTAGAGAGAAAGCAAGACCAGGAGAAAGAGCAGGAGAGCGAGCAGGAGAGCGAGCAGGAGAGCGAGCAGGAGAGCGAGCAGGAGAGCGAGCAGGAGAGCGAGCAGGAGAGCGAGCAGGAGAGAGAGCAGGAGAGAGAGCAGGAGAAAGAGCAGGAGAGAGAGCAGGAGAGAGAGCAGGAGAGAGAGCAGGAGAGAGAGCAGGAGAGAGAGCAGGAGAGAGAGCAGGAGAGAGAGCAGGAGAGACACCGGGAGAAAGAGCAGGAGAAAGAGCAGGAGACAGACCAGGAGAAAGAGCAGGAGATCAGGAGAAAGAGCAGGAGAGATTTGATTTAAATCACTCGTTTTCCACATCAATTTGAATCTTATCAGGATCCTCATTAATATCAAGAAAGACAGAGGAGGAAGTAAACTATAGACAGAAATGTTTGAGGTAAATAAACCCCCCCTTCACCTTCTCCCCCTTGTTCTCGGCCTCCTGCAGGATTCCCACAAGCCACTGCAGCTGGTCAGCTGGGTCGGTGGAGTTGACCATCAGCCAGAAGTTCTCGCGGGCGCAAAAGTTCATGTTGAGGGAGACCAGCCTGAGGCCCGGCTGGATCAGCACCGTGTAGAACCCGGCCCGCCTGGACCCCACAGACACACAAATACAGAAAGTCAGGTGCCTCACACACACACTTTACAACCCGGCCCGCCTGGACTCCACAAACACACAAATACAGAAAGTCAGGTGCATCTCTCACACACAATCTGCACATTTTACAACCCGGCCTGCCTGGACCCCACAGACACACAAATACAGATGCAGGCACTATACACACACATACACACAATCTGCCCCGTGTAGAAGCCGGCCCGCCTGGACCCCACAGACACAGAAATACAGAGAGTGAGATGCAGAAAGTCAGGTGACGCACTCACGCCAAATCCCCATTCCCTCACCTGAGAGTCTGCAGTGCCTGTGGTGGCAGCCACGGGCCCCACTCCTTCACCATGGCGTTATACAGCCAGCTGGAGGAGTGGTTGCCGTGGACGAAGGGCGGGGGAAAGCTGTTGACGGGCGTGCTCTCGTGGTTCCCCACCGCCGGGTACACGGTCACATTGGGGCCCAGGTACTTTTGGATCAGCTTGGTGATGGTGACCAACTCCAGCAGCTGCTGGGATCGGGTCTGGGCCCAAACGTTGTGGGCCGGGATGTCCCCCGTCCAGTAGACCCAGTCCCAGGGCCCTGCCGCCGCAATGTTCTGGAGCATGTTCTCCACGGTGCGCAGCGGCAGGTCGCACTTACTGTACGTGCCCCAGTGACCGGCGCTCCTAGTGGTGGGGAAGACCAACAACCGTAAATAACCTTAAACCCCTGCAAGCACAGGAACACTAAAATCAGGCTGAGAGCTGTGTCTGAATCAGCACCCTTCCATACTATTGAGTGCACTAGTTAAGTACACTGGATTATGAAGTTGTTAAGTAGGTGAAATGTTCTCTAAATGGTGTACTTTAAATCCCCGGATGACGTACTTATTTCCAGGTTTCCACTGATAATAGTATGGACAATATTTTTTGCATGCAGCATGTCACTAAACAGTATGTAGTAAACAGTACAAGTACTGCACTTAGTATGCTAGTACACAGGACACAGTAGATCGGGCTGAGATTCGGACACAGCCCAGGGCTGCATTCGGAATGGCTCCCGACATGCTTTATCGTGCACTATTTCAGGAATCAGCCATTTTGTACAATGTCCCAATTCTCAGTGTTCTCAATTGTGAATTTGGAAATCCTCAAAATAACCAATCCCCGAAATAGTGCACTATAAACTCGAGCCATTCCGAAAGCAACCCAGCTCTTTTTCCTATTCTAAATCAGGAACTGAACTAAACGGGTGAGTTTAACCAGGTGAAATCTCTTGCCAATCAGTGACATTAATCAACCAATTAACCGTCAGGTAGAAAAGAAAAGCAGCAGCAATACTGGCCTCAGATATTTGACTGTACATTTTAAAAAGGTGCGATTTGTTTTCTCGGGGGGTACCTGTGCTGCCAGACGGGGCGCTGGGACTCGTTTCGGCAGCAGAGGGGTTCCTTGCAGTCGGCGCTGCTCCCCTCTGCGTACTCCCTGTCCCAGTGCACGTCGGTGAGGAACAAGACTCGGCTGCGGGGCGACCCCGGTTTTGGGGGCGAGGGCGGGGTGACAGGGGGTTTTGGGACTCGTGGCAGGGTGACGTTCCAGGGGGCGTAGATGTCGAAGTGTCCACAGTCGGGCCCCAGAAGGATCCCGCAGGCCTCACTGGGCCACAGGTAGGACTCCTGCAGGGCCAAGATGAAGTCGTTGCGGAAAAGCTCGGCGATCTGGCGGCACACCTGCTCCTCGGCCAGCCGGAGCTTAACGCAGGCCTCCGCCACCGCCCACGCCACACGCTCCTCATTCACCTCGCTCTGAGAACACACAGACATTGTGGGGTCAGTGAGAACACACACACGTTGTGGGGTCCGTGAGAACACACACACGCTGTGGGGTCAGACTGTGCACACGCATGCAGCTGGGTCAGTCTGTCTGTGTCTGTCTGTGCGCGCACGCACACACGCGCAGACTCACTTAACGGCCAGGAGTGAAAAGTGAAAAAGGTGAAGTGTGTGTAATCTGCTCTGCTCTCACACACACGCACAGTAAATAACACCTCCCAACCCGAGGTCTAAATCTCACACCTCTACACCCTTCCGTTTGTGAAAAAAATGAGCGATGAGTTACAACGTGTGCCTGTGAAAACCACATCAACACATGACCCCGCTCCCTCCCCGAGTAATCACTATACCTCCCCCGATCTACATCCCCCCCCGCTCCCTCCCAGAGTCATCGCTATACCTCCCCCAGATTTAAACAATGAGATCAGTCCTCGTGAGCAGCACAGTTAAACTACCCATAATCCAGTTCACTACATGGATTAAATTGACTAATTCTGACATCAGAAGCAAGGAACCCCATAAAGAGGCGAGGAAGAGTTTAGGTACTGCTCAACTGGGTCCTGAGATCCGATTACCACCCTAAACTGGGTCACCAAAACCAGGGCCGTGTCTGAATCAGCACTCTTCCACACTGTTGAGTAGCCTTGGTGAGTAGATAGGGCGAGGGCCGTGTCTGAATCAGCACTCTTCCACACTGTTGAGTAGCCTTGGTGAGTAGATAGGGCGAGGGCCGTGTCTGAATCAGCACTCTTCCACACTGTTGAGTAGCCTTGGTGAGTAGATAGGGCGAGGGCCGTGTCTGAATCAGCACTCTTCCACACTGTTGAGTAGCCTTGGTGAGTAGATAGGGCGAGGGCCGTGTCTGAATCAGCACTCTTCCACACTGTTGAGTAGCCTTGGTGAGTAGATAGGGCGAGGGCCGTGTCTGAATCAGCACTCTTCCACACTGTTGAGTAGCCTTGGTGAGTAGATAGGGCGAGGGCCGTGTCTGAATCAGCACTCTTCCACACTGTTGAGTAGCCTTGGTGAGTAGATAGGGCGAGGGCCGTGTCTGAATCAGCACTCTTCCACACTGTTGAGTAGCCTTGGTGAGTAGATAGGGCGAGGGCCGTGTCTGAATCAGCACTCTTCCACACTGTTGAGTAGCCTTGGTGAGTAGATAGTAGAAAGTCGTAGAGTACGCGAAAATTTTTCAAATTGCGGTATACTTCAAACACCCACACTTACTTCCAGGGTTTCGCTGAGTACATTCGCGAGCACACTTTTCAAGAAGTACACAAACATTTTGGTCACATAAATATGATGCGAAACTTTGTTTAAAAAAATTCATAAATAAATAAAACTTTTTAAAAATGGGGGCGCAGCTTTGCTGACGTCTTCCTTCAAATACAACACGCGACATGGCAGCGCAAGAGTGGGGCGCAGTGTTGCCAGATCTTGCAAGACTTTCCAGCCAAATAGCGACTGAAAACTAGCCTAAAATATATTTTCAACCAAAACCAATGTATTTGAAATAGAAATAATCATATTTTTACTTTTTAAAATAAGCGCGTGCTTCGCAACTTAATTTTTACCTGTGATTGCACTTTGAAAGTATCCCAATTTAGCTGTAAAACCGCGGATATGGCAACACTGGTGGACGTCTAAGGACCTGCTTACGACACTTCCACAGTGCGGTTGGAAACAGTATTTTACAAGCAAATATTTTTTGCGGACTGCTAAACAGTGCACGCTACACAGCACACTTTGGCCAGTGCACTGTACGCAGGAGACAGGGCGCAGTAGATAGAGCTCCGAGTCAGAGGCCTATTTACTGCGCCCTGTCTCCTGCATATACAGTGCACTGTGTCCGAATCAGAGCCCTATTTACTGTGCACTGTCTCCTGCGTACAGTGCCCGAATCAGAGCCCTATCTACTGCGCTGTCTCCTGCGTACAGTGCACTGGCAGAAGTGTGCCGTTAAATGTGCACTGTTTAGCAGTACGCTAAAAATATCCACCATACAATTTTCCAACCGTACTGTGGAAGTGTCATAAGCAGGTCATAAGACGTCCCACCAGTGTTGCCACGTCCGCGGTTTTACAGCTAAATTGGGATACTTTCAAAGTGCAATCACAGGTAAAAATTAAGTTGCGAAGCACGCGCTTATTTAAAAAAACAAGGCCCAGGGCTGCATTCGTAATGGCGCCCAGCCCTATACACTTTATAGTGAACTATTTTTGGGATTGGCAATTTTGATAGTTTGCAAAGCTATTTTCCTGCCTCGGTGATGAGGCTCCTCAAGCCCATGCTGTCCTGAACTTGTAACGATCAGGCGGGGTCCGAGCCCAAGTCCTGAAGTTCCCCCTAGGAAAAATAAAGGTATGCTGTTCTAAGTCCAGGTTTGGGACTGAGTTAAGGGACGGGGTCCCAGCAGATGTCGGGGAGGAAGTGTGATCAGGATGCGGGAATGGTTATTTGCTTGTTTAACTTTGAAGTAATAATAATAATATCAGTATCTTTATTGAAACAGAATGATTTTCCAACAAAATTCTAAAGCCTTTTTTTCCAACAAAGAACAATAAAAGAATGTGTTGAAAACAACCACGTGTGTATAAAATAATCACCTAAGAGTACACAAAAAACATGTAGAATAAAGTAAATCAATAATTATTATAAAATCAATAATAAATCAATAACAATGGGAAATTTAAAAAAACTAATTCGAGAATTAAAACAAGTTTTAAAGGATGCATTTATAACCAACTTGAAATAGTCTTTGGAGGCATGGTTTTCTCGGGGAAAGGATTAGCCTATATAGTGTAGGGGGTCTACACAGAGAAAGTGGAGTCTCCCTTTGTTTTAATAAGCCTGTCAATGAAAGGCCAAGAAATGCTTGACCGGAGATACCATTTGGTGAAATAGGGAACCTGTATTTCAAACGTATGCTATTCGAGGGCAAAACCGTGCATTGCCTTAAAAATGGAATCTGCAAAGCAATCGGTATCCGCCGAAATGCGGCTCGGGTCGAGGTAACGTGTCCTCTTACACGATTTATCTTAGTTAAAACCGAAATTAGCCAACATCTTGCAACTATCTTTCAGGTTTATGCTGGTGTTTAAGGAAACAAATTGCATTATATTCCCAAGGTAGAGTACTGCTCTCAGTATTGGATACTTCTTTCTCCCAATAAAACTCCGGTATTGACACATTCTCGCTAGGGGGGTCAAAGTCTTGGTTGCTTACACTTGTGTGTTCTAGCTTTTCACTCCATATTTTAGAACTTAAAGACGTATAGGTATAAATGTAATTATATTCAATCATGTGTGCAATTGATACAATTAGTTTTCCATCCACAATCTTCAGAAACAGGTCATTTATTTTAAATATGTAAATAAAACATTTACTTAATCTTGCATTTGAATTAAATTCGAATGCACGAGTAGAAAGAACGTGAACACGCTGAAGAGAAGCCGAAAGAGTTTCTTACCACGAGAGCCACATCAACGATGATGAACAAGGCTTTGCAGAATGAGCAGGTCAGGTTTCCCCATCCATAGCCAACCTGCAGTTTCTTCACCGCCTCCACAAACCTGACGTGGGCCTCTGATCGCTCTCCGTCTTCAAGTGGATACGCCGCTCCGACGTGGGACGAAAGCAAAGCACATCCGACGTACAAAAATAAAAACGTAGCCAGCCCGACAGCTACTGGCTTCATGTCTATTTATTTGGAAAGTAAATCTGCACGCCTGTCGATTAATTTCCCCCTCAAAATTATGCCCCGTAGATTAACTTGACTATTTGTCCCCGTCTCCGAGCAGGTTCACAGTGCTAATGCATACATACGTTTGAAAACTTAGCGTTGCTTGCTGGTAACGTACGTATCTCGATAGCTAGCGAGTTGGCTAACGCAACGGCGTTCTCGGCACAGTAAATGTCCCTCAGCGGCTTGCTTGCTCAGTTAACACGCAACTGTGTAACTCACGGAATCGCGCACATTTCGTCACACCACGTTATTTCCCCACTGAGTTCCTGATTGCTCAGCTGTGGTCGGGACTCCTGTAATCTTGCGGAGTCCCACAGTTCAGCACGCAAACCTTGTTATTTTCAATAAACTCAAAAGATAAGCCTGCACTCGCCGGCTTCTATCAAAATGACAACTATTTGTATCATGTGAAAGCACCACCTGTCGACCAGACCGAAAGAAAAAAATTATTTACATAAATTAGGCAAACACAAACAGCTGGGAAACAAACCGCGTGTCACTCGCGGATCTTGTGAGCAAGTCAGCTGATGAATCACGTGACTCCGATGCTGCCTGCGCGTGCTCAATGGCCCATGGCCCAATCGCGGTCACGGCAATGTTTGTTCAACTGAAATTACACTTGTAGGAAACATTTGTTTGTTAGGTTTTCTGATAAAGTGATCTGAAGACTGTCTCTACAGAGTTAAAGGGCGGTAGTCTAAAAAAAATACAAAGGAAATCCAAGCCCAAAGTAATGTAACCCAATTCATGGTTACAACAAATACAAATATACCCTTTTCATTCAAGCTGGCCTATATATTACAGCAAGCGGACATCGTTTTGATACTTTGAATGTAAAATAATATCCAATAAGCTTTTTTATTAGGTGTGGTCGTGAAACCACATTTTTTGTTATTCTCCATACTGCTTATTATTCCTCCACTTTTTGAGAACCTATCTCCTCCTACACCATACCTCATATTATACCTTTATACACCCTTCAGGTTGCGATTACTTTTTACCTTTATACCATATGCACTTTTTCAGATAATTTACCTTTTATCGACAAAAAAAAAATGAATGGGAGTCAATGGGCACGTTTTGAAAACCGATGCGATAGAATGCGGATGCTGTAACATATTACACTGCTTATGACATCACAATGCCTTCCTCTACAACACTGTTATGACCTCACAATACTCTCCCAGATGATTTAACATTACCTTTGTGTGCTTTCATCACAATTCATTACTTTTTTGTATCACTTCCAGGTTCTTTAGACTACTTACCACAAAATACATCACCATATTTTAACACTTTCACCTTCTTTAGATCCCTTTATACCGCATTACAATGTCATACCATTTCCACCTTTTATTTACCACCTCACACTATAGCTTACCATAATACCATCTTTCTATACAATTTCCAGCAATTGATACCACTGTGAAGCAACCACACCTACAATTTATTTAGGAATTGTTAATCTAGTTATTATTCATCTTGTATGTCTGACCCGCACTTTCATTGATTCATTGATGCTAGACAGCATTGGAATTTGAACTGCCAAATATTTTTCAAAGCATTGGCTGCAAACCGTCTGAAACTGATTAACCGTTCTCTTGGGTAATATAAACATGTTGCTAAAAAAGAAACAAAAGCTAACCTTAGTATCTACATGTGCTGGTGTCCCAATCTAAACTAGGAGCGACGGCTCCATGTAACTGAAGAAAAACACGCCTGCACAAACCGACGCTTATAAACAGCGGAGATAAGATAAGGCTAGGTTACGACCGGTTTATTTACATGCTATAATCAATTGGGATTAGCGCAGTGAGGTACAACACTGCTGGTCTCAGGGGTGTTTGAGGCCTTATGTCCAGTACTGAAATCATGCACCAGTCATACATCTCTTTAATCTTTTAATATGCGTCTATATAAATTACACACATTTGTATAAGACATGCTTTTTTTCATTTTGACTGCAAGTTGGCACAATCAAGCAGGCTGTGAAATGGGAGACAGTAAGAACAAAGAATAACCCAGCCCCCACCCAAATGCCTGATTCCCTCCCAAACAGAGCTACGAAATACAAAAATAAATCTCAGGAAATGACAGGAAAGATCCTCCCTTTTAGGTTTACAATAAAAAGTAAGCAGAAGCTCCCACGGAGAAGTGTAACAGTCCAAGCAAACAGGGAGCCAATCATGTGTCCTCGAGTTCCTCTCAAACATCAAATATAGAATTCTGCCCAAGCCAACTTCACCAAAGAAATCCTGAGGTCACACGGCGTGCGGCTATGAGAGTTCAACCTTTCTAGCTGTGGCACGGTCAAATATGCAAAACCACTTCCTGGAAAACACTCGGGGAGGGGTGAAAAGCGAGGTCACTTCCTGTTCGCGGTGCAGGAATATCTCAATTTTCTGGACTGAAGATTTGGCATGCTTTGAGGTGCCTGTCTGCGTGTGGCTCTTACCCCACCTTTTAGCCACCATGTTGGACACAGACTCAACCCAACAGCGGGGTTATTTTCAGTTACCTGAAGCACACTGCTGTTGGACAGACTCAACCCAACAGCGGGGTTATTTTCAGTTACCTGAAGCACACTGCTGTTGGACAGACTCAACCCAACAGCGGGGTTATTTTCAGTTACCTGAAGCACACTGCTGTTGGACAGACTCAACCCAACAGCGGGGTTATTTTCAGTTACCTGAAGCACACTGCTGTTGGACAGACTCAACCCAACAGCGGGGTTATTTTCAGTTACCTGAAGCACACTGCTGTTGGACAGACTCAACCCAACAGCGGGGTTATTTTCAGTTACCTGAAGCACACTGCTGTTGGACAGACTCAACCCAACAGCGGGGTTATTTTCAGTTACCTGAAGCACACACTGCTTGGACAGAGGAGAACCACCCCAACAGCGGGTTATTTTCTGTTACCTGAAGCCACTGCTGTTTGGGAGGACTCAAACCCAACAGCGGGGTTATGCCATTCATCACACACACATCTCTCTGGGGGTCCCCCCTACCACCAGACACCCCCCCCCCCCAAAAAAACCCCCCCCCCCCAAACATTTTTTTTTTTTAGAAAGAAAGGATGATTAACAGCAGGGTTTGGGAGACAAGACAAGCTATCAGAAAAAAAAGTTGGGAGAGAGAGATTAAATTATAAACCGGAAATAGGTCTACCTTAGACACTAGTAAAATACAAGCAGATTAATAACTATTTTAGAAGAAAAATCTGATCTTTCACATGAGTGCACGGTTTGGACAGTAACACGTTCGTTTGAAAACTGGGAGCGTTATCAAAACTTACCACTCTAAAGAGTTAAAAGCATTTCAAATACATGTCTGGCAAAGATCTGGTGAGTTTACAAAAATAAAAATAAGACGAACCACCCCCACGGTAACGTGAAATGCTCAGCTCAACACCTGCGATAACGACACATGGTTTCTTTAAAAGAAACAAGAAACAAGGAAAAGAACTCTATAAAAACCAACAGTGCAGGGCACCGCAGTGGTGCAGCGGACAAAGGCGGTTGCACCCCGAGGGTCGGGGGTTCGATCCCCGGCCATGCCAGTTCCGAGTATGGCCGGTGCCTTGAGGGAGCGGCAATTGGTGGCTGCTCCCGGGGTGGGGGGAGGGACCTGGAGAGAATCGTCGCACATAAGACAGCCCTGGGCGAGCGGGAATCACGGTTAGGAGCTCGAGGAGTCGCGCCCTGAAGAGGACGTGGCGCCCTCGTTCCTGCTACCGGACGAAGGGGTTGTAGCGGTGATTCTCTAGCGGTTGCTACACGGGGGGAATTTCATTGCATAGGGTCCAATTGGCTACCGAATTGGGAGGAAAAAAACAACAGTGCCACAAGAAAACAAAAATAACAACAAGCGTAAGGAACAACAAAACGGATACACAGACATTAAAAACCACAGTGTGTAGTGCTGCCGGCTGCTTGAGAAGCCAAGGGTTCCAGTGGTGCAGAGTGGTGGAAGTTGTGTTTTTTTATTTTTTTATTTTTTATTTTTTAAGGCAACGCTGGTGTGTGTGTGCGGTCCTGGGACGGCAGGCATGGGTCAGGGGTCAGGGGTCAGGGGTCACTTGTCCTGCATCTTCTCCAGGATGGGCACTATCATGTCGAATTTGGGCCTCTTGGCCGGGTCCTCATTCATGCAGATCTTCATCAGCTTGCAGATGTGGGGAGAGATTCCAGGCGGGATGGTGGGGCGGAGGCCCTCCAAGGCAACCTGAGGGGGGGGTGGGGGTTGATAGAGAGCACAGTTGTTGAGGTGTTTTATGCTGTGAGATAAAACACTGCAAAAAACAGTCTTATATTTAAACTTAAAATCTATGAATATTTTGCTAAATAAGACAAAAACATGAGGTGAGACAGCATTTCAAGATTTGCTAATGGGGTAAGAAAATGTCACTTAAAACAATCTAATATTTTATACTTGAGAAAAAAAAGCAAGATTAAGTCTCATTACAAGACGAAAACACTTGTTAAGACAGACTTTGGTTTTTGCAGTGTTCATTTGTCTGTTCTGTATTTCTTATGAGCTGTAGTGTGTCGCACACGCCTTACTGTTTCAGACCCTGATTTAATGTAAACAAACATACTCACGACATTAATGCTTTTTGACATAAAACCAGAAAACATTTCTTTTTAAAAAGCCACAAAGGGCCGCCAGGCAGACAGCAAGTGAAACATTCACACTTTCGGTCTGTCTTGCTGTCTTTTTCTTTTGCCTCAATCTTGTCGTACTTCTCGGTTTGACTCAGTGCAGACAATGACCGTTATTTTTACCCGCCACCATAAGTTTGTTGCTCATAATGGACAGAGTGAATGTACAAACGGTGCACTCAGTTACCATGGCAATCAGACGCACGGGGAGAGGAAAAGGAACAGCCAGTCAAGTGAGCTGTACTTTATAACCTTGTCGTGGGGCCCGGTGTGAGACACCATATGGCTGGGAAATGGTTGCCAAGGTGACCCGTACCGTTACTTCCTCTCGCGTGGCGAGCTAGTCGTAAATCCCCACCGTTCTGCAGCGTGTCAGCGTCACGCTCTAAACACACGCACTGCACACTTGTTTGGAGTTGAATGAAAACAGTCTGTAAATGTCTGGAAAGATATTGTAAATAATGTAGTAAGTTTTAAGGAAGCCCCCCGCCCTTCATTTGAAACGGAAACATTCAAATTGGATGCAGTCTCTGAAAACTGTCAATGGCACAGGTCCATGCTAGGGATGTGCGCGTTTAGTCGACTAGCCGATTAAACGTTGCTACCCTCGCTAGTCGGCACCAGAAATACTAGTCGGTTAAACTTACTATTTTATTAATGTACACATTTAAATTACATATTGACATAATTTGCACTGAAATGTCATGTTTTCCTGGTCAAATGTTGCTTTATAAAAAAACGAGAATCCGTTACTAATGTTAACAACACCGGATTAAAAAAATAATTTAAAAAAAACGAAGGAAAAAAACTAAACTCATTAGCCTGTTCGCCCTGCAAGTTAAACCAGCGAGGTGGAAAGAGTAAGTAGGCCGATCGCGTTGTTGAATAGCCCAATAAAACTAATCTAATGTCACGTCGATCAGTCGGCCTAATTGTTATTTTTTTGTGTTCCTATTATTGGTAGCTTTTCTGATGACCGATTATTATTTTTTACTGTATTTGCTATGCGATCGCGTTCACCCAATGAAAATGCCGTTGTAATAATCAGGCACGTTTCCTAAAAATGTTTTGTTAGGTTGAATATTGTTTTCAATAAATGTTATTTGTTAACTTTTATTTAGTGAGTTGTTGTCATGTTTTGTAGGATAATGTGCAATGTTCATAATGCAAGGCGCAAAGTGCCACACATTTCAGCGGCATTTCAAATACGATTTGGTTATTGAAGAATGTGATTAACGGTTTCAAATGGCTCTTATAATATACGCAATATTTTTTCGGACAATGTTTAACCTTATAGATTAAATTGTGCTCAATTTTGACTGTTTTCTGAGTGTTTTCTTACTTTTAGACTAGTCGACTAGTCTAAATTTAAACTTCCGTTTAACCGTCAGGGAAATTAGTCATTAGGAACATCCCTAGTCCATGCCCAGCTTAAGAAAGTGACATCATAATGATAACATTAACCCAGTGCTCAGCTTAAGGAAGTGACATCACAATAAGAACTGAAACAGAGTCAGAACTCCGGAAGCCCTTTACCTTCATGCCGATCTCCATGTTGGAGAGGTCAGCGAACGGCACCTCCCTCGTCACCAGCTCCCACAAAAGCACGGCGAAGCTCCACATGTCAGCCGACCTGCGGTTAATATCCTCCGGCTTCTTCTGCAAGGCTGAGGAAGAGGATGATAGAGAGGGGAGATGAAGGTGGAACATAAGGAGAGAGAGAGAGAGAAAAGAGGAGTAGAGTCAAACGTTTGTTTTGAATAACCCAAAGGCCTCTGCTTCTACAACTGCCCTAGCAAGCTATTCCATGCATCTCCCCATATCCTGTTACATAGAATACATACACAGGCTACTTCTGCAACCAACCCTTACCTTCAGGGGCTACCCATGCTGGGCCAAACATCCTGCCAGGACACTGGAAAGAGAACTTGACGTCTGCCATGCTTATCCTGGCCGTCATGTCCTCATCAATCTGTCAATAAACCCGTCAATCAATCAACCTGTCAGTCACAGTAAAGATCTGAACATCAACAGGTCAATCCACCAGTCCTGACTCTCACACACTCTCACACACTCTCACACACTCTCACACACTCTCTCACTCTCTCACTCTCTCACTCTCTCACTCTCTCACTCTCTCACTCTCTCACTCTCTCACCATGACGCTCTTGCTGTTGAGACAGTGTCGGGGGATCATGGGTTCGAGGGTGTGCAGGAAGCTCATCCCAGAGCCAATGTCCCGGGCAAACTTCACCGCCTGAGTCTGGTCCACCACAAAATCTGCCCCCAGGAGAGAGAGGGAAAAAGAACATGAAGTTAAGAACAGGAAACAGACGAGAAGAGAATAACAATGACAATACTGCTGCTGGTGTTGGTAGTCACGGCAATGAGCATTGATTATCACCATAGCGATCATGCTGGTGTCTATAGTCACGGCAATGAGCATTGATTATCACCATAGCGATCATGCTGGTGTCTATAGTCACGGCAATGAGCATTGATTATCACCATAGCGATCATGCTGGTGTCTATAGTCACGGCAACGAGCAGTGATTATCACCATAGCGATCATGCTGGTGTCTATAGTCACGGCAACGAGCAGTGATTATCACCATAGCGATCATGCTGGTGTCTATAGTCACGGCTACGAGCAGTGATTATCACCATGGCGATAACCCTGCCGTTTGCAGTGGTAATGAGCAGTGATTATCACCATGGCGATAGTGTAATGAGCAGTGATTATCACCATGGCGATAGTGTAATGAGCAGTGATTATATGTTGCTGGTACTCACTTGTGCCTTCATGGAGCACGTTGTAGAGGGATCCATACGGCATCCAGTGAGTGATGATGATTGGATGGGGGGCGGGGGGAGACTGACACGCCCCCAGCATGGGCAGCACATTCGGGTGGGAGAATATCCTGGGGGGGGTGAGAGGGGTGTCAGGGGCACAGACAGCACACCTCCCAATAGAACCGGACTGCACCCGTGATGGGACGTGCCGCACAGGGTAACCCTCACCCTAACACACCTGAGTTTGGGGTACTCCTCGTTAAAGTCGCGGCTCTTCCTGGTGGTCCAGTCTCGAACCTTCAACACCTTCACCACTATCTCCGTACCCTGCCAACGTCCCTGCCACAGCTGAGAGGCAGAAAGAAGTATTCACCGTTCTTTCAAAACAGTACCACAAATGATATGCATTCATGAAGACCAGCTACAGCTGAATAGCTTATGGGGTTTTGCTAACCTGTCTGAATGTAATAGTTGTAGAGTTGACTGTTTGCTTACAGAAAGATGTCGTGTGCACTTTTGTAACGGAAAAAGGGGCACATTAGTTGATCTTTAAAATGAGCTATGACATCTCCGCTGTGTTCTCTAAACAAACAGAATGTTTTAGTCTGATCAAACATGTTTTTGAATTTGCAGTTCGATGAGTTCATGTAAATAGATGTTAAAGTTGATTGAACCTTAAATGTAAGCTGATCTTTAAACAACGATTGCGCAAATTGAATAGTAAACCTGAGATGTGTGTGTGTGACTGTCAGGTATAATCCAGATTACGGCCGGTCAGGGTTTAATCTGAGAGAGACGGCACACTGCCCCCTCTGTCTCTCCTCTCATACTGCAGATCTGTCATTATGATAATTAATAGCTTTTCCAGGAAGACTGTTCTGCAAACCACTACACACATATGCACACACACACACACACACACACACACACACACACACAGTCTCACCTCCCCTGAATGGTTCTCATTGATCTTGGCCAGCAGAGACAGCTGCTTGAAGTCGATTCCTGCAAGTTTGTTCATAGTGCCATTTCCTACACACACACACACACACACACAAAATGGTCAGATTGTAACAGAGGCACAAGATGCCTCCGTTCTAAAAAAACTGACAAAACATTATGTTTCATATTCCATGATCGGTTGAACAAGTACATTTTTTTCTTTTAAAGCAGATCGATTCAAACCAGTTCCAGGTAAACGCTGATTTATACAGCAAATGAGTAATCGGGGAGAGGAGAGAGAGAGAGAGAGAGAGAGAGAGAGAAGTGAGGCATTTGTGGAGAAGAGGATGAGAGAAGAGGGAAGAGCGGTGAGAGCAGGCAGGGTGGGGCGCAGGTACTCACGGGGGCGGGTTCGAGTGGTACCCTTCCAGAAGGTGTCCTTAAAGGGGATCTTAGTCAGACTCTGCCCCAGCTTCTCAGCATGCTCTGGAGAGAGAGGGAGAGGGAGAGGGGGTGAGAGAGGGAGGGGGAGGAGAGGGGGGGGGGGGGGGGGCGGGAGAGAGAGGGGGGGGGGGCGAGAGAGAGAGAGAGGGAGGGGGTGAGAGGGAGAGAGAGAGAGGGAGAGAGAGAGAGGGGGATGAGAGAGGGAGAGAGAGAGAGGGGGATGAGAGAGGGAGAGAGAGAGAGGGGAGGGGGTGAGAGAGGGAGAGAGAGAGAGGGGGGCGAGAGAGAGGGAGAGAGAGGGGGGGGGCGAGAGAGAGGGAGAGAGAGAGAGGGGAGGGGGTGAGAGAGAGAGAGAGAGAGGGGGGTGTGAGAGAGAGGGGAGAGGGAGAGGGAGGGAGAGAGAGAGAGGGGGATGAGAGAGGGAGAGAGAGAGGGGGGGGGGGTGAGAGAGGGAGAGAGAGGGGAGGGGGTGAGAGAGAGAGAGAGAGGGGGGTGAGAGGGAGAGAGAGAGAGGGGAGAGGGAGAGAGAGGGGGGGGGGCGAGAGAGAGAGAGGGAGGGGGTGAGAGAGAGAGAGAGAGAGGGAGGGGGTGAGAGGGAGAGAGAGAGAGGGAGGGGGTGAGAGGGAGAGAGAGAGAGGGGAGAGGGAGAGGGAGAGAGTGAGTAACTCATCAGAGTAGTTGATGGGGCTGATACCCTGAGCGGGGATGGGGTGGGGAGCATTAGATGAGAATAAACTGTTTGTTTGTAATACTAATAATGTAAGGAAATTATTGACACCATGTTTAGCATTTGTATGATCACATATGTCGAGAGAGAGCAATAATGACGAGAACAGGCCAATCAGAGAAAGAGAGAGAGTGGCGTAAAAACAATGGCGTAGGTTGCAGGAAGATCACCTAGACACGCCCCCTACCTTTCAGCATGTCTCGTAGGTGTGGCTTGGCCTTGTCCAATGGAGTCTCTCCGTATTTGTTGCACATGCTCACCAGGGCGCCGTTAGTAACCAGGTCCTGACATGGTAAACACAGGAAATATCACACAAAGCTGACTTACACCAGCAGTCAATAGTCCGATGAACTCTGAACTCTGATGTGCCATTAAATGAGGACGAATGGCAGGGTGTGAAATTAACACCAAACACCAGCCAAATGCTGGTAAAAGTTTGATTGAGGCTGGTAAGATTTTCTACTCTAGCAAGTGAGACCTGGCAGGTAACCAACCGGGTTGTGTTATACTGTAAAAGGTAATGTGGCTGGTAACCAACCAGGTTGTGTTATACTGTAAAAGGTAATGTGGCTGGTAACCAACCAGGTTGTGTTATACTGTAAAAGGTAATGTGGCTGGTAAAATGTTGAGCATGGCTGGTGATTTTTTAGAATCCACAAACCACTGTGGCCAGTGGGTGAAATAGTTAATTTCATGCCCTGATGAAGAACAACTGTAGGCTGCATCCTGTCCGACTCGCGAGCGGGCGCAGTTGCTGACAGCCTCCAGCAGAGGGAGCACTCACCTCGGCCACTAGATCCTGTCCCCAGAAGCAGGCGTAGTGCAGGGGCGTGTTCCCGTGCTCGTTGGCCGTGTTGGTGTCGGCCTTGAACTGGATCAGCTGGGAGAGAAACAGAGCACAGCGTTCAGGACTTAGCGCTCAGCAACAGCACAGCTCATAACGCCCCACCCCGACATGCCTGTGTACAATACCGTGTGTCTCACCCGTACCTGCACAGTAAGGTGCCGCAAGTGGCTGGTGTGTAACGGGTGTGAGCGCGTGCTGTATCTTGGTCGTGACGTTGCTGTGGCTGTAGTTGGTCAGCAGGTGTGTGAAGTTCAGTTCATGTTGTGTGTGATGTTTGTGTCACACCTGTGTACCCACCTGTATCTCAATCTGTAAAGGTGATGAGTGTGCAAAATGTGCGTCACACCTTGGCTATGATGTCATTGTGCCCTTAACGGCACACCAGGGGCCACATGTATAAACAGGGTGAGCAGAAAAATGCCCTCAGAAAGCAGCGTAAGGGAGTTTCCATGCAGAAATTCAGATGTATAATAAGAACATGTGCTGTGAGAATCTGTGTACCTCTGCACACGATGGACACCATACGTACGCAATGTTTGGAGTCCGTGTGATATGGCGACACCGTGACAGAAAGGCAGAGGTAGAAAATGCAAGATTTTAAGCAGATTTCCGACTTTCACCCCGAGCGTTGTTTTACACGTTCTTTTACTCAAGAGTTTTATACATGCGGCCCCGGGTGTGTTGTGTGAAACGTGAGAGTGTGTTTGAAGCACGTCACACCTTGGCTATGATGTCACGGTGGCCGTGGCTGGACGCCAGGTGAAGGGGCGTGTCATCGCCGCGGTTCATGACGTTTATCCGCGCCCCTCTCATAATGAGCATGTCGACCACGCCCGAACGCCCCTCTCGACACGCCCAGTGGAGAGGGCTGAACCCGTGATCATCGCTGTGAGAGAAGGAGGGAGAGACTAAATTATCAACGTTTTGCTTGAGTCTATTTTGTGTCATGTAACAAAATAAGGAACCATTGTCGCTATAACACTGGGATCAGAAAACAGATATCTATCAGAGATAGAATCATGAGTTTACACATTAAAATTTCACGGTAAAAAGAAAGCAATGAGTGCAAGATGTAATAAGAAGTTGTGTAAGTCGCTCTGGATAAGAGCGTCTGCTAAATGCCTGTAAAAACTGAAAAAAAGAAAAAATATATAAATAAAGGAAAGCCGTTGGGGCCAGTGCTCGTTACGAGGTTAACACTAACAATGAAAGGACATGATTGACACGATGTCTAACACTCTTCTGAGCCTGTGTATGTGACCGGGGCCTGAAAAGGGGAGCTTTAACAGTAATGATGTAAGGAGCTGAGGAGGTATTAATAAAACAGAAGGAAGCGTGTTTAAGGCCTGTGGTGAGGGGGTGGTCACAGCAGTGATGCTTCCTGCCTTCTCGCCACACGCAGAATCAGGCCCCGGACAGATAGGCGCAGGGCCGGGGGGGGGGGGGGGCAGGCGCAGGGTCAGGGAAGGGGCGCAGGGTCTGGGGGGGGCAGACGGAGAACGGCTCTCTGGAGTTCAGTAAAGCCCTTATAAGGACTGGACAGCACTTCCTCAATGACTGTGCCTGAGCTGAGTCTGTGTGATTAAACAGCTGCTAATGACATCCAACTCACAACACACCCTGCATCTCACACTACACACACGCACATGCATGCACTCAGTCACACACACACACACACACACACACACACACACACACACACACCCTGCATCTCACACTACACACACGCACATGCATGCACTCAGTCAGTCACACACACACACACACACCCTGCATCTCACACTACACACACGCACGTGCACGCACTCAGTCACACACACACACACACACACACACACACACACACACACACACCCTGCATCTCACACTACACACACGCACGTGCATGCACTCAGTCAGTCACACACACACACACACACACACACACACACACACACCCTGCATCTCACACTACACACACGCACGTGCATGCACTCAGTCAGTCACACACACACACACACACACACACACACACACACACCCTGTATCTCACACTACACACACGCACATGCATGCACTCAGTCAGTCACACACACACACACACACACACACACACACACACACACACACCCTGCATCTCACACACACACACACACACACACACACACACACACACACACACACACACACACTCACCCTGCATCTCTCGCTACGCACACGCATGTGCATGCACTCAGTCTCACACACGCACACTTTCCTCTACTCTCTAACACGTCCCTCTCCGCTCTGTCTCCTCCCAGACATTTTTCTCTCCTGTACTTTCTCCCCCTCTTCTCTCTACAGATCAGGGTAAAATACGTTTATTTTAAATATAAAAGCCTTAGACACCAGACACAAGCTTGTTTAGATTCCTATTTTAAAAGGATTGTATTTCCAATATTCAGAGTAAACGTATTCTTAAAGATGATGCTCTGTTTTGCTTAGTGACTTTTTTTCTTTTGAGAATTCAGATCTACATATTTAGATGTGAATGATTAAAGTATTTAAAATGCATATTTATCCCAGATCTGGCACAGAAGAGACTCTTGTTGATTTATTTTTATTTCCAAAGGACGCACCGGTGGAAGATTGTAGTAGGGGTGGAAGAAATTGGGAAGGCATAATTATTTTAAAGTATGCGGGTACACTCCGCAGGGTAATACCGCCGTAGGGTATTGTATGCGGGTACACTCTGCAGGGTAATACCGCCGTAGGGTATTGTATGCGGGTACACTCTGCAGGGTAATACCGCCGTAGGGTATTGTATGCGGGTACACTCTGCAGGGTAATACCGCCGTAGGGTATTGTATGCGGGTACACTCTGCAGGGTAATACCGCCGTAGGGTATTGTATGCGGGTACACTCCACAGGGTAATACCGCCGTAGGGTATTGTATGCGGGTACACTCTGCAGGGTAATACCGCCGTAGGGAATCGGACGCGTGCTCTTTAGAAGTTGTCCCAGCACTGCCCTGGTTTCTACATTATCTACAGGGCCTTTGAACATTATGTATGTCTGATCAGATTATGCTGATAAAAGCAAGTATGCATTCACCAAATAAAACATTTTACAGTGATTTGATTTTAATGTTAGCCAGAGAGCACTGTGAAAAGAATAGGGGGAGAGAGGGAGAGAGAGAGAGAGAGACAGAGAGACAGAGAGAGAGAGAGAGAGAGAGAGAGAGAGAGACAGAGAGAGACAGAGAGAGACAGAGAGAGAGAGAGGGCAGAAAGAGGGAGAAAGGGAAGGAGAGAGAGAGAGAGGGGGGAGGAGGCATCTATCTACCTCTCCCCTCTCAACGAGACTAATGTGCCCTTGCAGAAGATCTGAAACCACTAAATCACTGTGCTCTCTCCACATCTCACACACACACACACACACACACACACACACACACACAAACACACTATCTCAGGCACACACACACACGCATGCACGCACATAATGCCACACAAAACACTGGCCTTATACAACAAAATTCTTCTTTCATATGAGTGGATATTTTTTGGAACATTTTTAGTTGCTTCTTTGAAAAATGTCAGGGATTTGCTCTGCAGGACCATTTAAAAACACAAGTGACGTCTTAAGACTTAAAAGTATCTCAAAATAATATTTTTTTACCCCAGGTCTGACGCACAAACTCTAGTAATAGAACTGGGGCTCCAGCATAAGTGAGCAACTATAAACAGTCTCAATACCTCCGTATAAATGACCTGCTGCCCATTGCACACAAAATAAAACACAACAGGTTAACCCCTGTGTGTGTGTGAGGGCTCTTACATCTCCCACAGAGATGCTGAGTAACTGCACTGTTCTGAGCCTCAGCTTCACAGTTAATCCATTTCATTTATCAGTCAGGGACCGTGTGCAATTATCACAAACTCAACAGCTGAAACCTGATGCACTGTAATGGTTGCAGTTAAAAGCTCGTTATCATCTCCGGTCCCTGGGCAGGATTGAAGCCTCGAGTGGCTTCTCCTCCCGCTTCAAACGGCCGTTTCGGGAAAGGGTTCGGAGGAATGATGGATGGACTATGGATTCTGGAACTTATAGAAAGAGAAAACACTTTCATCTCCTGTGCACAAATAATGCACTCTCCCTCTCCCTCTTCGCTCTCCCTCTCCCTCTTCGCTCTCCCTCTTCGCTCTCTCCCTCTCGTTCCATTTCTGCCCCTCCTCCTCCTGATCCATCCGTCTCTCTCGCTCATTTTGGTGTGATTTAGGAGCGATTCGCAGAAAGGCACGCGCTAGTCCATGTAAGGAGATTTCAGAGTTCTGCTGTCCCTCTGTATCCTGCATTCAGCACACACACGCACACACACACACACACGTAGACGCACACAGACACAGACATAAACACACACGCACATGTAAACGCACACAGACAAACAAACACACAGACACACGCACGCACACACAGACCCCCTTACAAACATATACACAATGTGAACACACACATACATACATACATACATACATGTAATACAGATACATATATATGTATATGTGTTTGTGTAAGATGTACATAAAGAACAGTGTGTAATGTATATTAGTGTTCATGGTGAAACGGACAGAAGCATGTGATAGAATAAGTGATATATACAGGTGCAGCTCAAAAAATTAGAATATTGTGAAAAAGTTCAATATTTTTTGTCACTTATGTCAGAAAGTGAAACTCATATATTATATAGATTCATTATACAGAATTAAATATTTCAAGCCTTTATTTCTTGTAATTTTGATGATTATGGCTTACAGCTAATGAAAACCCAAATTCAGTGTCTCAGAAAATTAGAATATTACATAAGATCAATAAAAAAGGATATTTTAAACAGAAATGTCAGCCTTCTGAAAAGTATGTTCATTTCTATGCACTCAATACTTGGTTGGGGCTCCTTCTGCATGAATTACTGCATCAATGCGGCGTGGCATGGAGGCGATCAGCCTGTGGCACTGCTGAGGTGTAATGGAAGCCCAGGTTGCTTTGATAGCGGCCTTCAGGTCGTCTGCATTGTTGGGTCTGGTGTCTCATCTTCCTCTTGACAATACCCCATAGATTCTCTATGGGGTTCAGGTCAGGCGAGTTTGCTGGCCAATCAAGCACAGTAATACCATGGTCATTGAACCAGCTTTTGGTACTTTTGGCAGTGTGGGCAGGTGCCAAGTCCTGATGGAAAATGAAATCAGCATCTCCATAAAGCTTGTCAGCAGAAGGAAGCATGAAGTGCTCTAAAATTTCCTGGTAGATGGCTGTGTTGACTGTGGACTTCAGAAAACACAGTGGACCAACACCAGCAGATGACATGGCACCCCAAATCATCACTGACTGTGGAAACTTCACACTGGACTTCAAGCAACATGGATTCTGTGCCTCTCCACTCTTCCTCCAGACTCTGGGACCTTGATTTCCAAATGAAATGCAAAATTTACTTTCATCTGAAAAGAGGACTTTGGACTACTGAGCAACAGTCCAGTTCTTTTTCTCCTTAGCCCAGGTAAGACGCTTCTGACGTTGTCTCTGGTTCAGGAGTGGCTTGACACGAGGAATGCGACATTTGTAGCCCATGTCCTGGATTCGTCTGCGTGGTGGCTCTTGATGCACTGACTCCAGCCTCAGTCCACTCCTTGTGAAGCTCCCCCAAATTCTTGAATGGATTTTGCTTGACAATCCTCTCAAGGCTGCGGTTATCCCTGTTGCTTGTGCACCTTTTTCTACGCCACTTTTTCCTTCCACTCAACTTTCTATGAATATGCTTGGATACAGCACTCTGTGAACAACCAGCTTCTTTAGCAATGACCTTTTGTGGCTTACCCTCCTTGTGGAGGGTGTCAATGACTGTCTTCTGGACATCTGTCAAGTCAGCAGTCTTCCCCATGATTGTGTAGCCTACTGAACCAGACTGAGAGACCATTTAAAGGCTCAGGAAACCTTTGCAGGTGTTTTGAGTTAATTAGCTGATTAGAGTGTGACACCATGAGTTTCCAATATTGAACTTTTTCACAATATTCTAATTTTCTGAGACACTGAATTTTGGGTTTCATTAGCTGTAAGCCATAATCATCAAAATTACAGGAAATAAAGGCTTGAAATATTTCACTCTATGTGTAATGAATCTATATAATATATGAGTTTCACTTTCTGAAATGAGTGACAAAAAATATTGAACTTTTTCATGATATTCAGATTTTTTGAGCTGCACCTGTATATTAGTGTTCTTGGTGAAACGGATTAGAGATAATAAAGAACAGAGTGTAATGTATATTAGTGTTCTTGGTGAAGCGGATGAGAGATAATAAAGAGAAGAGACTCCTTGCTGCTTCTACAGGAAGTCTTCTGTTTGTTTGTCCTTTTCTTTCCCAGGAAACCTAATGTAAGTTCCCCATACCAGAGAGAGGCTGTGCATTACACTGCAAATGATCACAGCCTGTGTGTGTGTGTGTGTGTGTGTGTGTGTGTGTGAGCGTGTGTGTGTGCGCACACATATTGTGTACAAGTTTGTAAGGATGTGCTTATGTGTGTGTATGTATATATGTATATGCATGTGCACTATGTATGTATGCATGCATGCAAAGTATGTGTATGTTTGTACCGTACGTATGTATAGTATGTGTATGTTTGTACCGTACGTATGCATGTATAGTATGTGTGTACGTTTGTACAGTATGTATGCATGTATAGTATGTGTATGTTTGTACAGTATGCATGTATAGTATCTGTATGTTTGTACAGTATGCATGTATAGTATGTACTGTAAGTACAGTACTGGTCTTGCTCCTTGCAGATTACATCAGTAAAGACAGGAAAGAGTCTGGTGTGGCTGAAGTCCACATGTGCAGAGCGCTGTGCGCCATGTGAGAACAATCTGTCCCTGACCACAGCTGAGACACTTCCTGTCTGTCTGTCTGTCTCTCTCTCTCCCCCTCATTCCTCTCTTTTACTCTCTCCCTCCTCTCGTCATCCCTCTCTCTTTCCCTCTCTGTTGCTGGGCGAGTTCATTATCTGCAGTTCAGGGCGGGGTCTTCCTCCCACCACTCTTCCGCCCAACTATGCTCTGCCCCCTCTCGCCTGCTGGGGGCGGGACCATGTTTCCCATGGAGACCGAGCTCATCTGAGTCACACCTTGAGCCCCATCTACTGCGCCCTGTCTCCTGCGTACAGTGCACTGGCAGATGTGCGGTGTTTAGTACACGACGTGCAGTACACAAATAAATAACCTCCATACCATTTTCCAACCGTACTGTGGAAGTGTCGTAAGACCACCCTTGCGCGACTATGTCACGTGTCGTTTTTGTCGTTATTGAAGGAAAGCGTCAGCGAAGTTATGCATCATATTTATGCAACCAAAATATTGCCGTACTTCTTGAAGTGTGCTCCCAAATATACTCGGCAAAACCCCGGAACTAAGTAGATCATATGAGGGTTTTTAAGTATACTACATTTAGAGAACATTTTGCCTACTTAACAACTGTTCGTTACTTGCTCTGTCCACCTGGGGTGATAATCCGGAATAGGGTATTTGTTGCTTTACATTCACTTCTATAGGGCAGCTAAAACAGTCTCAAAATCTTTATATTTACAGAATCCGCTTTGTTCGCATTCGAATAGTGCTAGAAGTGTCATTTTGAGACGGTTTTAGCTGCCCTATAGAGGTGAATGGAAAGCGACAAATACCCTATTCCGGATTATCACCCCAGGTGGACAGAGCAAGTAACGAACATATTTCGCCACCATTTGGACTCATCATGGCCAGGTAACTACACAACCCAAAGTTCTACTAAAGTTCAGTTGTGCTTTAACTGATCAGTTAAATGCTGAGTAACGATGAAAGCCAGTAGACCCTGCGGCTCTCCAGGACCAGGGTTGGGGACCCCAGTAGACCCTGCGGCTCTCCAGGGCCAGGCTTGGGGACCCCAGTAGACCCTGCGGCTCTCCAGGACCAGGCTTGGGGACCCCAGTAGACCCTGCGGCTCTCCAGGACCAGGGTTGGACCGAAACCTTCAGGAATGTTATAAATCCTTTTACTTAGACCGAAACCTTCAGGAGTGCTTTAAATCCTTTTACTTAGACCGAAACCTTTATGAGTGCTTTAAATCCTTTCCCTTAAACCGAGACCTTTATTAGTGCTGTAAATCCTTTCCCTTAGACCGTGACAAGTCATGGTTGGCATGGATTCTCACGTCAGCAAAACAAGGTGGAATTATTTCCCAAGATAGACAAGGATGTCAGGATGATGCAACACGTCTCTGCATGATCCTGCAGAATTCCCATATCTCAACACATCCCGCCCCGGCAGGAACGTCGCTCTTGTACAGTATGTATGCATGTATAGTATAGCGCTTTCCAGTGGGATCATCCAAACGCACTACCTGGGTGTGTGTGAGCTATGCAGCTCAGATAGAAAGCTGTACTATAACCTCTGTTCACTGCGTATGAGCTAAAGAGGCATGTTATTATGTTTCTGCTTCATATTGATTTGCTATACAATTGCGCTATATTACTTATGTTAATATAGCTGTGTTTAAAGTTCCTTTTTCATTTCGATTCGTTTCTATATTATTGTGCTACATAGAGTTCTGTTGACAAAGGTGAGTTATATTGCTGTGTTATAAAGTTTATGTTCTCCACAAATTAGCTCTATAGTTATGTTATTACATTTCTGTTCCATACAGACTAGCGCTATAGGTTCAAATTAACCCATAAATGGGATCAATATCTGCAGTTGTGTTCTTGCATCCATTGGCCACTTCATACAGACACTTCGGGACTAGTAAAGATCATTCATGTTTGGGGGTACTGTCAGGCCAAAATGTGTCCGTGAGCCAAAATGTGTCCAGGAATGCTTGGAATGTCGTTGCTATGCCAACAGACACGCGAGCATTGTGACGCGATAGCATTGCACTTGCTTTGACCTCAGAATCGCCGGGTGACAAGCTCGCGCTTGCTTTTATCCTACAAAACATGACAACAACTCACTAAATAAAAGTTAACAAATAACATTTATTGAAAACAATATTCAACGTAACAAAACATTTTTAGGAAACGTAATAATAATCGGTATTAATCGGTCATCAGAAAAACTACCAATAGGCCCACAAAAAAATAACAATTAGGCCTACTGTACGACGTGACATTAGATTAGTTTTATTGGGCTATTCAACAACACGATTGGCCTACTTACTCTTTCCACCTCGCTGGTTTAACTTGCAGTGCGAACAAGCGAATGGGTTTTTTTTTTAATCCGGTGTTGTTAACATTATTAACGGATGCTCGTTTTTTTATAAAGCAACATTTGACCAGGAAACTACTATGTAGTATTGCTAGCTAGTTAGTTTCAGTAAAATACTATCTACTTCAAAATGAATCACTAGCTAACACAATCTAAAATCGAAAACAATTAACAATATAAAGCTTAGTAGCCTATACAAAGGGAAATTATAAAGGTTATCTGAGTGATAGTGATGGTTATTTGAGTGATGTAGTGATTTATCTCCGTCCAACGATCTCCGGCGATTCTGAGGTCAAAGCAAGTGCAATGCTATCGCGTCACAATGCTCGCGTGTCTGTTGGCATAGCAACGACATTCCAAGCATTCCTGGACACATTTTGGCTCACGGACACATTTTGGCCTGACAGTACCCGTGGCCCACTGGGCTGGTAAAAGTACATTATGGTTTTTGGGGGCTCGCTCACTCACCCCTGGTTGAGGTCGTTTTCCGTGTTATCCAGCCACAGACGGACGGCCACGGCGTTACCCTCCCGGCACTGGGTGAAGATGTCGTCCATGACGCCTCCTCCCCCCTCGTCTTCCTCTCACTCTTCCTCTTTGTCCTAGCTAGCCTGAGTATGGGTGATTGGGGGTGGGGGTGGGGGGGGGGGGGGGGGTTTGCAGAGGCGGTACGAAGGACCGGTCGGGTTTGGGGGTGGATCCGTACCCCCCGCGAGGCTTTAAGGGTGCTGAGGGCGACTCAGCTCCAGGAAGACAGGGGGCACTGTTGCTCTCTCATCACACTCCTACAGAACTGATCAGAGAGGAGGAAGAAGAAACAGTCAGATGTGAGGGTGGACATCAGCAGGGCTTATATTCTGCAAGAAACACACAATTCTGTTCGCACTGCAAGTCACTCTGGACCTGAGCATCTGTCTCATGCCAGTACAGTAAAGCAAGAGGCTCACTGTAAGTAGGCAGAGCATCTGGATATATCCTCATTTAATTCCCTGAAGTGCGTTTCCCGCGCACGGATAACTGGGAACGTGTGCGAAAGCGGAGCGGATCAGGCATTCCGATTCCAGCCCTTCACCCGCCGATCCGAGCCACCTGGGTTGCCCGACTGCGTTGGTCTCACCGCCTCCTCTTCCCGCAGCACAGCTGTGCGCGGCGTTCCCAACGCAAACGGGAACGGCCGCGATATTCCCACAGGGAAAAGAACGCATTCCCGCGCGTCGCTCTCTGGGATTACGGCTTTGTTTTTACGCCCCCTGTTGGAACCCGACTTCTCCAGCTGAGTCTGACAGGACCATCTCCGCTGCCGTGATTTAGGCGCTCTACGAAGGCCGGGGCAAACAGCCCTTTCCTGGGGAAACTCAGGCATCCTGCGTTTCATACCCAACGTTCCTGATCTACAGCTGGATATTTACTGAATAGAACAGAGCGCAGCAGTAGAAACTGACCAACCCTCCTGGCTAAAGAACCATCACCCCCCGCCCCCCCATCCCTCCACCGTCATGAGGGCGAAAAAGTACTTATTTGAGAGGGGGGTGAAAAAAGGAGCGCCCCCACAGGAAAGAAACCAGAGGGGATGAAGACAACTCAGCAGGCCTGGGAAATATAAGCAATTCAAAGTCATAGGCTCTTTAGGTGCCAATGAAATGAAACGTACCAGCAGGTCACTGAGAACTTTCAACTAAATGATGTTGCCAACTGAAAACATGCAAGGATACGGCAATCATACGGCAATATTGTTGAAAATATGTGTTTCTTTTACAAACTGCACAAAGTCAGCCAGACTTTTTAACCTACTCTGTGAATCGTTCAAGTATTTCAAATAATTATTCGTCCCGCTGTGCTACCCCTATGATGGCCAATCACCCCGCTGCGGTCGACACGCCCGCCATGCAGCGCCCGTGCCTCCGTTGCCATGTTTGGTCTAGTTCAGCTTCAATACCTCGTTGAGGCCATGCTTACATGCTGGGTCTGTGGCTACGGTCCAGTGCGCCAGGCATGCTCCGTGCTCCTCATAGCAGTCATTCCATTCCTGTTCCATTCCTGGCGTGGAAGTATTGCGTGGGTTTCGGGGAACTGCTGGCCTCAAGAGAGGCTGCCAGTTTGAATCCCAAGTCGGGCGCTGTTGTTGTAGCCTGGCTCAGAGGTACATAACCTGAATTTATTTTGTAAATGCACAGCTTGACGTTTACATTGTAAAAAGCTGTGTAAGTTGCTCTGGATAAAGGCGTCTGATAAATGCCTGTATGTAAATGTCTTCCAGTATAGCGGACCCCAGATCACTTCCTGTGGCATCACTGGTAAACTGCTCCTTGCTCAAACTATGAATTTATCATATTTATACAAAATTTTGGAGTGAGACGCTTCGGACAAACCAGATATACAATAAGGTCCAGTAGACACAGAAAGATTAGCCTACGGCTACATAATTTGAGTACATTGTTAGCAAGTCAGCAAACAAGGTAAATACCCACGACTAAACTGCACCAAGTCTAATGCTCCTCTCCCATCTATGTATGTTTCTCACACAGTAATGCACCAAGTTCTTTATGGAATTTGTTTGTGAATGGAAAAAAACTAAGAAACCGCTCTTTTGACTGAGTGAGCCTGTGGAGATTAGTCTAGGGTGGAGTTCAGGTGTGTAACGTTAGACGGAACCTCAAACTCCAGGAACAGCTAATTCCAGCAGGCAACTTACATTGCAACCAGATGAGCAGATTCCAGTGGTAGCCTACAGACACACAAACTTTCTTGCAACTACTCAAAATCAATAACACTTATGCGAAGAGAAAGATTTAAGTCAGTTATACAACAATAAAAGTGTACATTCTGGACTTGTTTGGTTTGGGGGTGATCTGAAGCGCAGCCCCACAAAACCGGGATATTTACACACCGACTGCCTGCAACGCAGCTTGACCTCTGTATTATATCCACTGACAGCAAACCGTCATATATCAACAGAGAGCGACACAAACCACCCACATTTCACACAGCACTGCAAAGCTCCATTTTTTTCTGGTTTCTGAAGCGGGTTTTAAACTGCATTCCTGACAAATGGCTTCGTCTAGGACTCTAGGGGCTTCGACGGATTCCGCGTCATTGGCAATATGACAACCGCTGACTTCATGCGAATTGTTTATTTTAAAATAAGACTCGACTTTTAGCATTACGTAGCCTACTGTCTGACATGGAAAACGAAATAAAATATATCGTTACGCACAATCAAAAGCTGTTTGTCGAGTTAGGCTGTTGGAAAAAACGCGTAAACATGCGCAAGTATAACGTAGAAAAACTTAGAAAAATAGAAACTTAGAACTGATTCAGTCTGAAAAGTTGTTTTTAGGATAATAGCCTAGCCGCAATCCTACAACATGGGGGCGAATTATGAAAATCTCAAATGAATAAACTTGACCGCCGTGCATGATAAATTGGCATGATAAAGTATCGTAACTGGATTTTAAAAGTCATAATCTTACAAAGAGAAAGTTGTAATTTAAGAGTAAGATCCGACTGCTTAGTTATCTAGTAGCCTTAATAACAGTCATTACGAAATGAATCTTCCCTTCCCTATGAATCTGAATGACCTCACTGGCTCACTCATTCCAGGTTAACGCGAGCTACACGACGGCAAACTTTACAGTGCATTAAATGAGTTAACCTTAGTCTATCTAACTCTACAGCGCATTAAATGAGTTAACCTTAGTCTATCTAACTCTACAGCGCATTAAATGAGTTAACCTTAGTCTATCTAACTCTACAGCGCATTAAATGAGTTAACCTTAGTCTATCTAACTCTACAGCGCATTAAATGAGTTAACCTTAGTCTATCTAACTCTACAGTGCATTAAATGAGTTAACCTTAGTCTATCTAACTCTACAGCGCATTAAATGAGTTAACCTTAGTCTATCTAACTCTACAGCGCATTAAATGAGTTAACCTTAGTCTATCTAACTCTACAGCGCATTAAATGAGTTAACCTTAGTCTATCTAACTTTACAGCGCATTAAATGAGTTAACCTTAGTCTATCTAACTCTACAGCGCATTAAATGAGTTAACCTTAGTCTATCTAACTCTACAGCGCATTAAATGAGTTAACCTTAGTCTATCTAACTCTACAGCGCATTAAATGAGTTAACCTTAGTCTATCTAACTCTACAGCGCATTAAATGAGTTAACCTTAGTCTATCTAACTCTACAGCGCATTAAATGAGTTAACCTTAGTCTATCTAACTCTACAGCGCATTAAATGAGTTAACCTTAGTCTATCTAACTTTACAGTGCATTAAATGAGTTAACCTTAGTCTATCTAACTCTACAGCGCATTAAATGAGTTAACCTTAGTCTATCTAACGTTACAGTGCATTAAATGAGTTAACCTTAGTCTATCTAACGTTAGCTACTGTTTAAAACCAATGTCCATTTGCAAACATCGGACAAACTAGCAATAACTAACGTCACTAGCCCAGAAAGCGATATATTTTCGGTCTTGCCGTCTCTTCCAGTGAGAAGTAAGATAGGAAGTAACTTAGTAGGCTCGGCTCGTGGGTGAGGTCATTGGTTTACTCGCTGTACGTTTTAATTTATCATAATCCACAGATGTACGGGGAAATGTGCATTACATTGCCGCTATTAATTATCTTTTTTGGGCCCAATAAACCAGCCTCGCGTCTTTTAATATGGGTTTTCTGGAGGAAGCAGCTGGCAGAGTTAAAAGCTAAAATTAGTTAGCTAGCCAGCTAAATTTATCATGCCTCCGTTCGGCGCTCCAGTCTCCCCTACTCTGAACCGGACGCAGTCAGCGAGCAGCTTTCTATCTTAAGTAAAGCTAAATATGCCTTTTACACTCGCCAACGAGCCCGCTACGTTACGTTTGCTAAGGAACATTATCTAGAATAGCAAAAAAATATAGCAAGCTTGTTGAAAGTCCGTAGAAAAGTAAGCATTCATCACTAATGCCTGCATGAAAATGAAATGAATTACCTGCCGGTTCGAGAACAGCCGTTTAGCGATATTTCCCCAAAAAAAACACTGCGGACTGTCCCGATATCCACACCGCCACACCCTCGTTTCACACAAAAAAACACCCCTCTGACGTGTAGCGACAGAGTGCAGCCCGTCCGTCCCGGTCCGGTCCCGGCTGAGCGCGCTGCACCCCCTGCGGGCGGAATATCGCACACAAGCCCTCAATTCATCCAGTGTCGGGCAGATTATACACCCCCTGCGGGTACACATTTTTATATGCCATTTGAAATTGCTTTCAAGTTACAGCGTTTAAATGAGCAGACTTCAATTATTCGCAGAAATGAAAGGTGCTAAAAAAAACATAACCACTCACATCACAATTAATTTCGAGGGTTAAAACATTTGAATGAATTTCTGAAAAGAAATGGGCTAGTATTCTGCACAACGACATTAGTCATTATGTAGCTAGATTAGCTAGCTCAGCAATATTTTACCAGAGAAAATGTAGCCTATAGCCTACAGCAATCAAACAGTAGGCTAGAATAGATAGTATCAGCCTGCATAGCGAAAACACGTTAGACATTGTGACACAACTGCTTAATTTCATAAGAGCTAAGAATTATATGCGAAGAATTGCATGAGGAGTTAGGTCCGTTGGCTTGTTTTAACAGGATTATCGCAGTGAAATAGTTGGTTCTCTGCCTGGCAGCTGCAGCGGAGCTAATTAACGACAGGGTGATGATGTTACGCTCTTGCACATACACACATAGGCTACAGTAGCCTACACCACATGTAGGCCTACACCACATGTAGGCCTACTTGTTCTAGGTGTGTACTCCCGTTAAAATAATTTACAAATGGAACAGTTAAATGTTTTTGGAAAAGCTGACTTGGTGAATCAAGGCATAGGCCTATAATTAAAATATAGGCTACAAACATAACCACTGAAATTACGAAAGCAACATCTAAGGAAAGTGATATTTTTATTTAAATTCTAGTAAAAAAAATCTGAAACAGGAACACATCGGAATACATTGAAATACAAGGCTTCTTCCATCCCTTCCGTCCCCGCCATAGACTGGCGAAGACAGAATTTCTCCTCAGTTTTAAGAAAGCTGACAGACCCTCCGTGATTTCTGGTCCAGGTCAGGCTATCATGTGTAGACAATCGGCAGGTAGCCTATGGAATGAATGCGACAGTGATGTTGCATAAATTAAACCATTTTAGGCCAATGCGTAATCACAAATTATGTCCACTATGTGTTTCGTTGCATAGTTAACCCAGAAGCGCCATATGAGGTGTTTTAACCTACAGTACCAGTAGTGTCCGCATGGTAACAAAAGGCATGTTGAAACAGCACTGCATCTACGGAGAGGCTTCCGTCTACTGCCCCCCAGTGGCCCAAACTTGTAAAGACAACAAATATAATGAATGATGGCTCACCTTTGTGCCCTTCACAATATCCTCCGAAGACGCGCATATTTTGTGTCAGAATTTATTGATATGATCTACAATCAAGTCAGATTTACAGCATCGTCTCTTAAGAAGAAAAAAAAATTCCCCTGATTGAATGGGAAAAAAAATCGATTCAGTTCAATTAATTAGATCTTAGTTTATTTGCTCACATGCCCCAAGATTAATTGTATTTGTATGGGCAATTCTTTCTGAATCAGAATGTGTCAATCCTTATGGATTGAAATGTCTATATTTAGAAATGTAAATCTTGTTACCAAAATACAAATACCTCCCATATACAGATGCGATGCATCTATAAACTATAATCAAAATGGAGGAGCTGTACGTTGCTTTACAGGTGGCACCAAGACATAAACTGTCCAAGAAAGAGCCAAGCGACCTGTATTAAATATGAAACACATACATGGATCCTGAGATTATTGTGGAGGGACTTGCTTTCCCATGTATTTTGTTTTCACACTCCCCCCCCCCCCCCCCCTTCTATTTTGATTGGAGGAAACAGATTTGGTCAATTCTCTTAAATCATACCTTTCCGAATAGTGTACATGGCCAAGAATTCCATTAACATGTGTAAATCAGTTGGGTCACATGGTTAGACAGTCATATAGGAATTGACTGATACTCCTTGATTCTCCAGCATTGTGTGAGTCAGAGAATAGCTTAACATCTTACAGGCACACTATGTACGGTTTTTACCTTTAAAATATCATAATAATCATGGTCAGTTTTATCTATGATGGTAATATTTTTGTGCACATTTGCCAAATCCGCACTCATCTGCCTGTATTTCTTCTTGTAAGATGTGTTTGGGATGTTTCTGGGCGCGGCGCTCTTTTCTGTGTGGGGAGGGGGGTGAGACTTCTTTAACATAGGACCACAGCAAGGCTAAAGATCCTGCAGAGTATGCCTTTATTGTGGTTTTTAATGTTAAATAGGAGTGGAACACACAACCTGGCTATGAGTGAACCAATCAAAGGCCTGGGCTGTGTCCGAATCAGCACCCTTCCATACTATTAGGTAGGCTTGTTGAGTACACTGGGGCTTTGTCCGAATCAGCACCCTTCCATAATATTAGGTAGGCTTGTTGAGTACACTGGGGCTGTGTCCGAATCAGCACCCTTCCATACTATTAGGTAGGCTTGTTGAGTACACTGGGGCCGTGTCCGAATCAGCACCCTTCCATACTATTAGGTAGGCTTGTTGAGTACACTGGGGCTGTGTCCGAATCAGCACCCTTCCATACTATTAGGTAGGCTTGTTGAGTACACTGGGGCTGTGTCCGAATCAGCACCCTTCCATACTATTAGGTAGGCTTGTTGAGTAGACAGGACAAAAAAGTCGTAAAGTAAGCAACATTTTCTCTAAATATAGTATACTTTAAACCCCCGTATGATACACTTACTTCCAGGGTTTCGCTGAGTATATTCAGGAGCACACAAACATTTTGGTCGCATAACGTGAAGCTTTGTTTTAAAAAAATGAGGTGCAGCTTTGCTGACGTTTTCCTTCAAATTCAACAAAAACAACACGTGATATGGCCGCACAAGGGTGGGACGTCTTACGACACTTCCACAGTGCGGCTGGAAAATAGTACGCCGAATATTTTTAGCGTACTGCACGTCGCGTGCTAAACAGTGCACATTAAACAGCACACTTCTGCCAGTGCACTGTATGCAGGAGACAGGGCGCAGTATAGGGCTCGGATTCGGACACAGCCCTGGCTCCCCACAGAAACACAGTCATGCTTAATTCCATACAGCGAGTGACTGATAGCACACTGTAGCTTGCCCATTTGAGGTTGCACAAAAATTTTACAGCCTGCTAAACCATAGAAGCGAATGACATGAAATAAAACACTTAGGCCCAATCTCACACCCTCACAGACTTTGAGCCGTGTTCCCGATGAAGACCACGAGGGCTCAGGGCCGTCCCACAGTAAAAACCCAAACGCTCATGGCCGTCCCACAGTAAAAACCCAAACACTCAGGGCCGTCCCACAGTAAAAACCCAAACGCTCAGGACCGTCCCACAGTAAAAACCCAAACGCTCATGGCCGTCCCACAGTAAAAACCCAAACACTCAGGGCCGTCCCACAGTAAAAACCCAAACGCTCAGGACCGTCCCACAGTAAAAACCCAAACGCTCAGGACCGTCCCACAGTAAAAACCCAAACGCTCAGGACCGTCCCACAGTAAAAACCCAAACGCTCAGGGCCGTCCCACAGTAAAAACCCAAACGCTCAGGACCGTCCCACAGTAAAAACCCAAACGCTCAACATTAAAAACCCAAACGCTCAGGGCTGTCCCACAGTAAAAACCCTAACGCTCAACAGTAAAAACCCAAACGCTCAGGGCCGTCCCACAGTAAAAACCCAAACGCTCAGGACCGTCCCACAGTAAAAACCCAAACGCTCAACAGTAAAAACCCAAATGCTCAGGGCCGTCCCACAGTAAAAACCCAAACGCTCAGGGCTGTCCCACAGTAAAAACCCAAACGCTCAGGACCGTCCCACAGTAAAAACCCAAACGCTCAACAGTAAAAACCCAAACGCTCAACAGTAAAAACCCAAACGCTCAGGGCCGTCCCACAGTAAAAACCCAAATGCTCAGGGCCGTCCCACAGTAAAAACCCAAACGCTCAGGACCGTCCCACAGTAAAAACCCAAACGCTCAGGACCGTCCCACAGTAAAAACCCAAACGCTCAACATTAAAAACCCAAACGCTCAGGGCTGTCCCACAGTAAAAACCCAAACGCTCAACAGTAAAAACCCAAACGCTCAGGGCCGTCCCACAGTAAAAACCCAAACGCTCAGGACCGTCCCACAGTAAAAACCCAAACGCTCAACAGTAAAAACCCAAATGCTCAGGGCCGTCCCACAGTAAAAACCCAAATGCTCAGGGCCGTCCCACAGTAAAAACCCAAACCCAAGCCCAAACGCTCAGGGCCGTCCCACAGTAAAAACCCAAACCCAAGCCCAAACGCTCAGGGCCGTCCCACAGTAAAAACCCAAAGCGCTCAGGGCCGTCCCACAGTAAAAACCCAAAGCGCTCAGGGCCGTCCCACAGTAAAAACCCAAGCGCTCAGGGCCGTCCCACAGTAAAAACCCAAACGCTCAGGGCTGTCCCACAGTAAAAACCCAAACGCTCAGGGCTGTCCCACAGTAAAAACCCAAACGCTCAGGACCGTCCCACAGTAAAAACCCAAACGCTCAACAGTAAAAACCCAAATGCTCAGGGCCGTCCCACAGTAAAAACCCAAACGCTCAGGGCTGTCCCACAGTAAAAACCCAAACGCTCAGGACCGTCCCACAGTAAAAACCCAAACGCTCAACAGTAAAAACCCAAACGCTCAACAGTAAAAACCCAAACGCTCAGGGCCGTCCCACAGTAAAAACCCAAATGCTCAGGGCCGTCCCACAGTAAAAACCCAAACGCTCAGGACCGTCCCACAGTAAAAACCCAAACGCTCAGGACCGTCCCACAGTAAAAACCCAAACGCTCAACAGTAAAAACCCAAATGCTCAGGGCCGTCCCACAGTAAAAACCCAAACCCAAGCCCAAACGCTCAGGGCCGTCCCACAGTAAAAACCCAAATGCTCAGGGCCGTCCCACAGTAAAAACCCAAACGCTCAGGACCGTCCCACAGTAAAAACCCAAACGCTCAGGACCGTCCCACAGTAAAAACCCAAATGCTCAACAGTAAAAACCCAAATGCTCAGGGCCGTCCCACAGTAAAAACCCAAACGCTCAACATTAAAAACCCAAACACTCAGGACCGTCCCACAGTAAAAACCCAAACGCTCAACAGTAAAAACCCAAACGCTCAGGGCCGTCCCACAGTAAAAACCCAAACGCTCAGGACCGTCCCACAGTAAAAACCCAAACGCTCAACAGTAAAAACCCAAATGCTCAGGGCCGTCCCACAGTAAAAACCCAAACGCTCAGGGCTGTCCCACAGTAAAAACCCAAACGCTCAGGACCGTCCCACAGTAAAAACCCAAACGCTCAACAGTAAAAACCCAAACGCTCAACAGTAAAAACCCAAACGCTCAGGGCCGTCCCACAGTAAAAACCCAAATGCTCAGGGCCGTCCCACAGTAAAAACCCAAACGCTCAGGACCGTCCCACAGTAAAAACCCAAACGCTCAGGACCGTCCCACAGTAAAAACCCAAACGCTCAGGACCGTCCCACAGTAAAAACCCAAACGCTCAACAGTAAAAACCCAAACGCTCAGGGCCGTCCCACAGTAAAAACCCAAACCCAAGCCCAAACGCTCAGGGCCGTCCCACAGTAAAAACCCAAACGCTCAGGGCTGTCCCACAGTAAAAACCCAAACGCTCAGGGCTGTCCCACAGTAAAAACCCAAACGCTCAGGACCGTCCCACAGTAAAAACCCAAACGCTCAACAGTAAAAACCCAAATGCTCAGGGCCGTCCCACAGTAAAAACCCAAACGCTCAGGGCTGTCCCACAGTAAAAACCCAAACGCTCAGGACCGTCCCACAGTAAAAACCCAAACGCTCAACAGTAAAAACCCAAACGCTCAACAGTAAAAACCCAAACGCTCAGGGCCGTCCCACAGTAAAAACCCAAATGCTCAGGGCCGTCCCACAGTAAAAACCCAAACGCTCAGGACCGTCCCACAGTAAAAACCCAAACGCTCAGGACCGTCCCACAGTAAAAACCCAAACGCTCAACAGTAAAAACCCAAATGCTCAGGGCCGTCCCACAGTAAAAACCCAAACCCAAGCCCAAACGCTCAGGGCCGTCCCACAGTAAAAACCCAAATGCTCAGGGCCGTCCCACAGTAAAAACCCAAACGCTCAGGACCGTCCCACAGTAAAAACCCAAACGCTCAGGACCGTCCCACAGTAAAAACCCAAATGCTCAACAGTAAAAACCCAAATGCTCAGGGCCGTCCCACAGTAAAAACCCAAACGCTCAGGGCCGTCCCACAGTAAAAACCCAAACCCAAGCCCAAACGCTCAGGGCCGTCCCACAGTAAAAACCCAAACCGCTCAGGGCCGTCCCACAGTAAAAACCCAAAGCGCTCAGGGCCGTCCCACAGTAAAAACCCAAGCGCTCAGGGCCGTCCCACAGTAAAAACCCAAACGCTCAGGGCTGTCCCACAGTAAAAACCCAAACGCTCAGGGCTGTCCCACAGTAAAAACCCAATCGCTCAGGGCCGTCCCACAGTAAAAACCCAAACGCTCAGGGCCGTCCCACAGTAAAAACCCAAGCACACAAGGGCTCTGTCTTGCACGTTTCGAGCCCTTTATGTGGACTTCCCGCAAGTCTGCAATACTGTAGACTTTGCTGAGGGAATTACCCACAGTTCATAGCATTGTGGGTGATAAATCCGGAAACGCAGCCGGAATCGTCTCAAAAATTGAGACGGCAAACAAACGACACACATGGCGGGCAGAGTTCTTGGAGTAGGTACAAACCAAAAATGAAAAGTCCTAAAGCGGAGACTGTCATAAACATCTTGCATGCGAGACAGGCGTCGTCCAGGCAACATATAACATCGCAAAGTGCTGTCCCATTCCTCGCATTTGTACCATTTCAAGCCCAAACTCTCACACACTCTCGCGCACTCTCGCGCACTCTCGCGCACTCTCGCGCACTCTCACGCACTCTCACGCACTCTCACGCACTCTCACGCACTCTCACGCTGCGCACGCATGTGTTGTCACCCAAAGTCTGTGGGGGCTCAGGGCAGACATTGAGATTGGGCCTTAAAATCATGACCCCTTTTCTCCAACCATGGACTGGACCATTCTCTCTGTCTGGGCCACAACTCCATTCAAACTCCAATTAACTTCACCCAGTGGTTCAGGTGGGTTTCCCCACTTTGCTCTGTGCTTATGTGCAAAGTATTACATAAATTCTATC
Organism: Ilyophis sp. 1 JC-2022; assembly: GCA_022702515.1. NCBI lineage: Eukaryota > Metazoa > Chordata > Actinopteri > Anguilliformes > Synaphobranchidae > Ilyophis > Ilyophis sp. 1 JC-2022. The sequence continues at coordinate 78,177,879 of CM040401.1, forward strand.
CATTATAGTAATTATTACTATCATTATTATTAGGGTAAAAGATGGTCTGAAACTGTCAATAATTCATGTTGTCTTTTAATTTTTTAAAAAAAAAAAAAAAAACATTTTGTTAACATTTTGACAAGCAGTTCCCAATAAAATAGCTTTAAGTCCCGACTACAGCACAGTGTTTGCTCCCTCCCAGAACAGCCCTTCTGTGGATACTCCCCTGCCCCCCTGCTCCCCTGCTCCCCTCTACGAGAGCGTCTCTTCAGTGCTGCCTCATCTCAGCAGTTTCCCGCTTATTGACTAGGCGGTCGAGGTTGAGAATCCTGACCAGACGGTCCTGAGCTGAGACTCGGTGACTGGCTGCTGCCCGGCGGACTTGGCGGATGGCCCTGTGGCGATATAGGGAGCTTCCCAGATGGCGGGATTGAGGGCGTGGCGGCCAGGTCTGGCAGGGACTTCAGCGTTTCAGACAGCGCCGGTGTAGCCAAAGTCGCAGGGAATGCTATCGGTGCGGGTTCTTTGGCCGTTTCGCCAGGCGTCGGCAACGAAATTGGTGGCATCGGTACCAGAATATCTACCATCGATCCACCAGAAGGTGGCGTTATAACTGGCAGAATATCTACCATTGATCCACCAGTAGGTGGCGTTATAACTGGTGGAAAATCTACTGTTACTCCACCAGAAGGTGGCGTTATAACTGGCAGAATATCTACCATTGATCCACCAGTAGGTGGCGTTATAACTGGTGGAAAATCTACTGTTACTCCACCAGGAGGTGGAGCTATAACCGGTGGACTATCTACTGTTACTCCACCTGTAAGTGGCGTTATAACTTGTGGAATATCTACCATTGCTCCACCAGTAGGTGGCGCTATAATTGCCGGAACATCTACCATAACTCCACCAGGAGGTGGCGCTATAACAGGTGGAATCTCTCCTACTTCCCCTGCTGAAGTCAGAGCAAACGCTGACGGAGATTGTGCCGCGGCTCCTTCCGGCAACGCGACTGTTGCCGTGGGTGACGTCTCTGCCGAGGCGCTGGCCTCCGCCGCTTTGGCCATCTCGCTGGACTTTGCCTCCATCTCTTCCAAACGCCGCTGCACGATCCCGGGCATCAGCTGCACGTAGGTGCCCATCAGGCGGTGGTTGGAGCGGATCAGTTTGCCTGCACAGCTGTCCACGCAACGCTCCTGCAAGAGATGAACGAGATTAAAAACTACAAACATGGCTGACCAAGGTCATGGTGGGTGCAGAAACATTGAATATATTTTTTTAAGAAAGCTATATAAAAAAATAAAAATACAAGTCACGTGGATAAGAAAACGTCATGGGAGCACCGCTTTCATACACAATGGTTGCTGCTATTGGATGTGGAAACTAGCGAGATAAAAAACCATGTTCGAAAGATTTGATTGATCAATTTTTGTGAAAAGTGGAGAACTACTCTGCCAATTTAGGCGGTTCAATGTACAAACCCCAATTCCCCACAAAGTTGGGACAGTATGTAAAATGCACATAAAAGCAGAAAGCGGTTATTTGTAAATTCTCTTTTCCACATATTTAATTGAGAACAGTACAAAGAAAAGATATTTCATGTTTAACCTGATAAACTTTATTGATTTTTGTAAATATACGCTAATTCCGAATTTGATGCCTGCAACACGTTCCAAAAAAGTTGGAACATTCCACAGGTAAACAGGTGATGCTATCATGAAAAAAAAAAAAAAAATATCAAAAGACTCTTGATATTTATATTTTCAGGTACTATTACAATAAAATCTATAACCTGATCTTGAATTGATGGATCTCTATGGGGGGGGGGGGGGGGGGGAAACAAACATGGAGGAGGGAATGGTGGGGTAAAATGGCTGTAAGTCATCAAGGGTGAGGGAGTATCAAACGAGCCTCAAACCATCACTCTTCTGTCAGATATGCAGTAGATGTGGATGGATCACTTTAAGGGTTGTTTCTCCTGACATGTTTTTCCATAGAGTTCAATCAGAAAATATGTCAGGAGAAACAACCCTTAAAGTGATCCATCCATATCTACTGCATATCTGGCAGCAGAGTGATGGTTTGAGGCTCGTTTGACACCTCAGACCCTTGATGACTTAGTGTTCCATACTATTACCATGTAATTTACAGCTTAATCTAGTCCCACCCCCAAATTCCCATAAAGGTCAATTCAAATGCAGAGGTTATAGTACTTGAAAGTACTTGAAAATAAGATATCAAGAGTCTTTTGATATCCTTTTATACCCAGTCATGATAGCATCACCTGTTTACCTGTGGAATGTTCCAAACAGGTGTTTTTTGAACTTCCCAGTCTTTTTTTTTTTTTCGCCCATGTCCCAACTTTTCTGTAAAGTGTTGCAGGCATCAAATTCAGAATTAGCGTATATTTACAAAAATCAATACAGTTGATAAGGTAAAACATTAAATATCTTTTCTTTGTACCGTTTTCAATTAAATAAATGTAAAAGAGAATTTACAAATCACTGCTTTCTGCTTTTATGTGCATTTTACATACTGTCCCAACTTTTTGGAATTGGGGTTTGTGTTTTATGGTATGTGAATGGATACGATCTGTATCACTGCACCTTGTTTGGGCCATTATTCCAGTCTTTACAAAAAGGAAAACATTACATTGCGAATTCTCTCTCAAAGTGCAGCGTGGTGCCAGCAAGAACTCCACGCAGAAATATGTTAAAATGAAAGTCACTCACAACAATCTTTAAAATAATGTGACAGCTAATATTTCACACTAAAAACCCAGAATGGAAATAGCATACAAAGAAAAATATTGTCTGAATTGCCAATGAACCTTTTAACATGGTAGAGTACCCTAACACCCTATGGAATTAGTATAGGTATACAGAATACCATTACAAAAGACTATATGATTTAAGGGTGGGGTCAACTTAACGAAATTGACTGTATTAGAAGAATATTCAAGTTAAAAATTTGACACACAAGAAACTGAATGCGGTCTAGTCGGTCACGTGATGTTCTGAATTCCCAAACACTCGCAATGGTATTCTGTATACCTATACGAATAGCATAGGGTATTAGACTACGCTGTCACCGATAAGATACCATATTAAGGTTCATTGTTTAAACCGTGTTCATTTTTTCGCGACATTATACAGTACAACTACCCGTAATATGTGATGAATCTGCAAGTCACGAGGCCATATAATCTCCCACGACAAGCACGAGGCACTCATTACTGTCAAGACAGAGCTACAGGCGTCAGTCAGTGAATGTGATCAATGTCAAACAAAATCTGTCTGTTGTTTATTTTGATGATTTTATTTTACCTCGTCCATCGTGAGATTCCTGTAGTTAAGGTTGCTCGTGCATCGCTGGAAGCAGATCTCTGTCATTCGGTTGTACACAAGGAGGAAATCCCGGAGCTGCCGTCCGAAACAAGAAAACAGAATGAAAACATGCACATGGGAAAAAAACAGTTAAATGACTTAACTACTCGTGTACCTTACTTCTTAAGTTAAAACTATATGAACAAACTTACATTTCGTAGTTGTTGCTGATCTTGTTCCATTCTGGGCAGTGCTGTTGTTTCACAGTCCTAAACGGTCTAGAGAAAGATTTAGAAATATCACCACGCTAAAGGCAGTCGTTTAACTAGACTCGCCTCGTTTAGCGCAACAGTACTTGACACAAAATAAGACTTTTCTGTCTTATTTTTTATGATTTTAAAATCACAGACCTACAGGCGACGTGACTTTCACATAGGCGCAGCCATGTTTTTTTTTTTTTTACTCACCCGCCTACTTTGTGACATCACTCGTGACGCACACAGAGAACCGCCAGTGCTTCTCCGTGGTCAATACCGGTTCACATATTTAATCGGTTTAAAACGAATACTCGCGTTGCTGTCATTCTTTCGCGTACTTTTAAGCTTCTGCTCAGAATTACTTAGATTCGTTACATTAAATCCAAAACACTGGATTAGGATATTTATGCAGTCACCCCCAGGTTAAATTCCTTGCTCTTGGGGACAGCCACAGTTCTGATCAAATAAAATAAAACTCCTCAAGTTACAAACCTTTCTTGAGCACATATTTACCCTGCTGAATTTTGAAGTCAATTTACCCCTGGCATTGAAAATGTAATGACAGTGCAAAGTGTCCACAATCACAAATTTGAAACTTAAAAAAACGATTTAAGTAGCCATTGGCAGAAAAAGTAATGCTCAAAACGATTTAATATGTATAAAACGGACAAGCCAACATTTTACAAAAAAAAGGCATAATTTTTCTTATTTATTAAATTTTTTTTGTACAACAAAAGCACACTTCATTTCAGTACAGCATCACACCAAGTATGACAGGCTATCACGGTGTGTATTTTGCTACATCAATCAGACAGACCAGATTCTTGTCAAACGCTGACATTAATTAAAGTTGATTATTAACTAGGTGCCACAGTCATTAGATTCTTGAACTCTTGTCCAAGTTCTTGCAGGCAGGAATTCTAACATTCTGGAATGTTAGAACATTGCTTCTATATCACATAAGTTTCAGCATAAAACATAACTACACAATATACACAAGTGGACAGTACTGTTTGGGAAGGCAAATATCAAGGGCACAGAGTTCCAAATGGTGCGAATCAGTCTCCTGCTATCTCAATATATCATTATAGAGAACATGGACAAACACAAGGTCATTTATCTTGCTTCATGGGTTGCACGTCCTGTGTCAATTAAAGAATCAAGTAAAAAAGAGAAATACAAGGATAAGGAAAACTATCAGTCATGCTTATAAATAATGATTTAACAGTAATACGAGTGAAATGGGGATGTTATAAATAAGAATGTTAATAAATATATTGTAAAATTGCTACTGTTATACAGTTGAACCGTTAATATATAATGATAAAGTTTGAACCTGTTCTGTAATTTCTCATGGAATGCAATAATTTTTAGGGGTACATTCAAACTCCCCAGTGTCAAGGGGCACTATTTAAATTAAAGCTCAATTTCTCTCAGAAAACGAAGAACCACGATGTAGATCATACAGTACAAAATAAAACAATCAAAAAAACCTTGAATCAAAAAAGCAGTTGTTTGCCGGAAGTTTGCATTCACCCAGTCTTTTGTAGTTGTGTTTTTCACTTGTTCCAGTCAAACAGGAAGTGAAGTTTGTCAGCAGAGGTACTGATGGGGGTTTGTCTGTGTTTGGCAAACACAAAGCCTGCAGGAGGGGGTGGGGGGGTGTGTGGTTTCCCCTTCATTCGTACTTCATTTTCTCACAAATTCAGTCACTACCAGTCACTGCATGGACACCTTCATGGATGCCTTACTATCACACATAGCAGTCAAGGTTGGATTGTGTCTGGGGCAAAAGTCACATGATCAAATTAATAGAAACTCCAGACTCATACACTGTACAGTACAGTAACACAGGTACACTACTACACTGCTATGTATGTAAAAACCATGTAAGACGCTCTGGATAAGAGTGTCTGCTAATTGGGTAAAACATAAATATACAGTAGAGTGTATTGCAAGAATAATTCTAACATAAAACATATTCCCTTTTCAAGAGACAGGTTGTGTCCGAATCAGAGCCCTACTGCATCCTGTCTCCTGTGTACTGTGTACTAGCAGCTGTGTACTGTTTACTGCATACTGTTTAGTGCGCAATGTGCAGTATGCAAAAAATATCCTCAATACTGTTTTCCAGCCGTACTGTGGAAGTGTCATAAAACGTCCCACCCTTGCACGGCCAAGTCACATGTTGTTTTTGTTACTGTTGAAGGAAAACATCAGTGAAGCTGCGCCTCATTTTGCATCACCAAAATGTTTTCGTACACTCCCGAATATACTCAGCGAAACCCCAGAAATAAGTATATCATCTGGGGGTATTAAGTATACTACATTTAGAGAACATTTTGCCTACTTAACTACTTTCTCGTCCAGTGTACTCAAAAAGCATACTCAATAGTATGGAAGGGTGCTGATTCGGACACAGCCACACACAGAGCATCAGGGGGCTGAGTCTGTTGTCACGGTTACCTACTATCAGGCTCAAACGCCTGACTCTGATTGGCCAATACTAAAGAAGTGGGTGGGGTCGTCATGCACACTGTCAAAATTAATCGAATCCTCCCTCTCCAGCCTCCTCTCCAGCACCCCGCTCTCCAGCGCCACCTGCTGGCTGTTGAGATAGATGCTGTTCTGGGACATCATAGGGCTGCAGTTTCGGCAAGGCATTCCGGAATCCACCTCCATATCCACCTCCAGGAACTCCTGTTGGGACGGCTGGTCCCCCCGGTTCTGCAGGGCCGTTTTGGGGTTCTGTCTCCTCTGCTTCTTCCTGCGTTTCTGACCCATCATCAGGTCCAGAGAAGCGTAGGACACATCCTGCTGTAGAGGCTGGGGTGGAGCACAGAGGTTCGCTAATTTACACCAAGCTCAATTCTGATTGGCTGACTACTAAACATGGGGTACAAAGGTTCTCTAACTGAAATTTACACCAAGCTCACTTCTGATTGGCTGACTACTAAACATGGGGTACAAAGGTTCTATAACTGCAATTCACTCCAAGTTCACTTCTGATTAGCTGACTACTAAACATGGGGTACAAAGGTTCTATAACTGCAATTCACTCCAAGTTCACTTCTGATTAGCTGACCACTAAACAGTCACACCGCTGATGGTGGAAATATAAATGCCAGGTTACTTATACAAGAAACAACATCTCCAATTGAACGATGACAAATCTTCCTATAGTGGGCTTGATGAAATCCATAGTGTTTCCCAAGCAACCAGTGACAGCCAAGCAACCAGTAACAGCCCTAGCAACCAGTAACGGCCCTAGCAACCAGTAATGACCCTTGCAACCAGTAATGACCCTTGCAATCAGTAACGGCCCTAGCAACCAGTAACGACCCTAGCAACCAGTGACAACCCTAGCCACCAGTAATGGCCCTAGCCTTTGAGGGTCCCTAAGCAGGGCCCCCAACCCAAACCCAAATCAGTCAGCCGTGGGGCCCTAAGTGGCCGCTTATGTTGCTTATTTGGCTCTGAGAGCAACATACAAAATTCATATTTACATTTTCATAGGGCACACTTACTTTATCTGGCTCAGGGGTCTATTTCTGGTGATTCGTTTTCAATGAGGCATATTACATTACATTACATTACTGGAATTTAGCAGATGCTCTTATCCAGAGCAACTTTTAGCATTTTTTTACATAGTATCCATTTATACAGCTGTATATATACTGAAGCAATGCAGATTAAGTACCTTGCTCAAGGGTACAACAGCAGTGTCCTGGGGAATCGAACCTGCAACCTTTCGGTTACAAGCCCAGTTCTCTGCCCATTATACTACACTGCCGCCCATGATATCTACTTTCTCACACTAACCAAAACCTGCGTATGTGTGTCTGTGTGTGATCTTTATTAACCAGTAATTCTTGCGCATCCGGGTCTATGTTTAATACCTGTGGTCGGAGGACCTTGACCAATTTGGTTGGCCCTGCTTTCATCTTTCAGGCCCCTGTTCACTGCGGTGTCTACAGGTGTGAAATACAGTGCTGGGTCTGCCGCCGTTTCAACACTTTTCTACACCAGGCATGTTTCTAACTCTGGCTGACCCCAGTCTTGCGCAACCATTGTTACAAAGACACACCGGCAATGTCGACTAACAGCGTCAATGGTAAGTGGCTATGTGAACTATGTGGGGGCGGCTGTGGCTCAGAAGGTAGAGCGGGTCGTCCGCTGATCGCAGGGTTGGCGGTTCGATCCCCGGCTCCTCCTGTCCACATGTCGAAGTGTCCTTGGGCAAGACACTGAACCCCAAATCGCTCCCAATGAGCGGGCTAGCGCCTTGCATGGTGGCTGCCGCCATTGGTGTGTGAATGTGTGTGTGAACGGGTGAGTGAGAGGCCATTGTAAAGCGCTTTGGATAAAGGCGCTATATAAGTGCAGTCCATTTACCATTTGAACTACAAACACTTCTGCATACTTCTGTATACACAGAACCAAACTCCATGTTCAAACTCCATCTTGGCTATGTATTCTACATTTGACTATGTTTGGCTACATTAGATTAGACTACATCTGCTACAGCCTCAAATTCCCTCTTTTCAACTACGGTGGTCTTCATATCATGTAATTACTGGTCATCATCGATAACGATAACGACGGACATCCATAAGCAAGTAATTACTTGTATCTTCTCTGCTTCTTGCCGAACTTTGTTTACCCCATTCCGTCTTTGCAAGTCCCTCTTTTAAATGACTAAAGGTGATGATCGGCTATGCTTCTCTGAGTTACAAAATGGCCTCTCAGATTGTGTGGTTGCGTGAGGAGAGAAGAGGCAGCATACCTTCTCCTCCCTGGAGCGCGTGGTCATGTGTTCGTAGAAAACATCCTCTCCCCCACCGATCCCCCCCGCACCTGCAGAGAACAAACACATGGGCGTTAGCACGTTAGCACTCGGCTGGCAAACAACACCCCACTTCAACTGCCAGTCAGCCGAAATGTGTGAGGAACTATGCCTTTAAATATGGATATTCCTGTATGTACACATACTATAATCTCGTACAATGTATGTGTTCCTTTGCTTGAGATATTTGCTTTAGCATTTCCCTTCCCAGGGACTGTACATACAAAACTCCCTTTATTCATTAACGAAACACATGAACACAAGATGCAATAGGCTGGTGTCTGTGTCCAAGTGTTTCGGGTTGAATAGAGGTCTATTCAAATGTTATTATTAAATGTTATTGCTTTTGATGCTCAATGTTTCATCAATAAAAGGTACTCTATTCTATTCTATTAAAACCTCGGGCAGGAAAGATCATCATGTCGTATTTCTTGGCTGATACATTTTTATATTTTTGTGTTTAAAAAAGAAAGGAGCAAAGACTTGCAACTTGTGTCTATGATCTACAGATACATGCTCAAATGAAACTGTTATTTTACTTTCTGTCTCAGACAGGCCACATGATGGTGTAACTACACACACATTGCATATTCTACTGTATACAAAACAAAAAAAAAACTTAAAATCCTAACCAAAACACATTTATTACAACAAGGAGAAGAAAATCTATTCATTATGTTACAATTAACGTCAAGGTTCAACCCCACCAAAAAAAATCACCGCTTTGCAATATGCATTAATTGTTTTGCCGGAGTATAAATGCTGAACGACAAAATCATAACTTATGTGGCGATAATAACCTTATGTTTCAGGTTATTATTTATTTTACATTTTTTTTGCTTTAAAGTGCTGAAAGAATCAGTCCCCGCAGACAGACAAGGGAACTGAAGCTGATATTTTCCACTGAAGACCAATTGTGTCATTTTTTATGCAAGTACTCAGCTGAAACTTCAGATTAGCATATTTAGCATATTTAGTCACAGAATTACTGCAGAAAAACAGGGAAAGAGCAACTACCTATTAAAAAAAGACAAAAGGTAGCTTACCACAACAAATATAAGATATGGTAGAACAGAACCAAGAGAACTCAAAGCATAATAATAAATGATCGTGCTTCATTTACAAAATAATAAAAACGGACTCATAGTAAAATAACAGTAGTAAGCCAGCATAATATTGGTGAAGTAGGTGAACAGTTGGTGAACAGTTGCGTGAAACTTTAGTGAGGAAACAGACAAGATCAAAGGGGGAGGAGCCAGGTTTGGTCTCATCCTGGTCCTCACCTGCAGAGAGAGGGAGGCGGGGGCTCACCTGTCCTGTCTGGGTTAATGTTGCCATATATGGGATTCTCTTGCTGCATCTCTCCCTCGTGACTGTGAAGCAAAGGAACATCATGCAGGCACCCTTGCATAATAAGCAGCCGTTACATTAATCTGGTAGACGCTTTTATTCAAAGCGACGTACAATAAATGCATACCTAGGGTCACTGAAACAACCACAAACAGGTCAGATAGAACACCGTTCTATAATAAAGTAGCAGCTATCCATAGACATGAACATGGAGTCTATTTCACACGGTGAGCTATGGCTAAGTCTCAAGGCTAACTCAGTAAGACAAGATAAGCTACAACATCGCCACACTAGTGTTACATGAGTGTTAGAAGATCAAGGTACAGGAGACAACAAGATACAAGCAATATATGAAAGCGGTGCTAGATTGGTGGGTCAGGAAAAGCGACAAGCATTCATTTCCCACAATCCTCCTGGTCACGCTCAACCCCGATTAACTACTCACTTCAGCTCCACCACCAGGCATGTAGCCTTACACAGTAAAATGTCCAGTGTTAATTCAACTCTAAAACAGAGTACATATATGTGTCCGATTGAGACTATATACTCTCAGAAATAAAGGTAGAATGGAGGTACAAATTTGCCATATGTACCCAGAAGGTACAATAATGTTCTATTTGGGTACTAATAAGTACATTTTCAAGCAAAAAAGGTACAAATTAATTACGCATTGCTGGCTAGGGGTACAATGTTATTTATCTCGAGGATACCACCCCAGTGGCAAGCATTTGTATGTTTTTAGGTAGGCCTACTTTTCACACCATTTTTCTGAGTGTATATACACTGTAAAAGTTAATTTAACACTGTGTAGGTTGTTATTTACCGTAATTTTATTTAGTTTTACGGGATTCAAATTTGGTAAATATATTCAGATGCGGTTTGATGCTGCAGCGTGTCCAGTGTGCGTTCCTCCTGCTCAGTTAAGACTTTCTGAAGCGGTTATAGAGGTCAGAAATGCTCAGTTAAGACTTTCTGAAGCGGTTATAGAGGTCAGAAACGCTCAGTTAAGACTTTCTGAAGCGGTTATAGAGGTCAGAAACGCTCAGTTAAGACTTTCTGAAGCGGTTATAGAGGTCAGAAACGCTCAGTTAAGACTTTCTGAAGCGTTTATAGAGGTCAGAAACGCTCAGTTAAGACTTTCTGAAGCGGTTATAGAGGTCAGAAACGCTCAGTTAAGACTTTCTGAAGCGGTTATAGAGGTCAGAAACGCTCAGTTAAGACTTTCTGAAGCGGTTATAGAGGTCAGAAACGCTCAGTTAAGACTTTCTGAAGCGGTTATAGAGGTCAGAAACGCTCAGTTAAGACTTTCTGAAGCGGTTATAGAGGTCAGAAACGCTCAGTTAAGACTTTCTGAAGCGGTTATAGAGGTCAGAAACGCTCAGTTAAGACTTTCTGAAGCGGTTATAGAGGTCAGAAACGCTCAGTTAAGACTTTCTGAAGCGGTTATAGAGGTCAGAAACGCTCAGTTAAGACTTTCTGAAGCGGTTATAGAGGTCAGAAACGCTCAGTTAAGACTTTCTGAAGCGGTTATAGAGGTCAGAAACGCTCAGTTAAGACTTTCTGAAGCGGTTATAGAGGTCAGAAACGCTCAGTTAAGACTTTCTGAAGCGGTTATAGAGGTCAGAAACGCTCAGTTAAGACTTTCTGAAGCGGTTATAGAGGTCAGAAACGCTCAGTTAAGACTTTCTGAAGCGGTTATAGAGGTCAGAAACGCTCAGTTAAGACTTTCTGAAGCGGTTATAGAGGTCAGAAACGCTCAGTTAAGACTTTCTGAAGCGGTTATAGAGGTCAGAAACGCTCAGTTAAGACTTTCTGAAGCGGTTATAGAGGTCAGAAACGCTCAGTTAAGACTTTCTGAAGCGGTTATAGAGGTCAGAAACGCTCAGTTAAGACTTTCTGAAGCGGTTATAGAGGTCAGAAACGCTCAGTTAAGACTTTCTGAAGCGGTTATAGAGGTCAGAAACGCTCAGTTAAGACTTTCTGAAGCGGTTATAGAGGTCAGAAACGCTCAGTTAAGACTTTCTGAAGCAGTTATAGAGGTCAGAAACGCTCAGTTAAGACTTTCTGAAGCGGTTATAGAGGTCAGAAACGCTCAGTTAAGACTTTCTGAAGCGGTTATAGAGGTCAGAAACGCTCAGTTAAGACTTTCTGAAGCGGTTATAGAGGTCAGAAACGCTCAGTTAAGACTTTCTGAAGCGGTTATAGAGGTCAGAAACGCTCAGTTAAGACTTTCTGAAGCGGTTATAGAGGTCAGAAACGCTCAGTTAAGACTTTCTGAAGTGGTTATAGAGGTCAGAAACGCTCAGTTAAGACTTTCTGAAGCGGTTATAGAGGTCAGAAACGCTCAGTTAAGACTTTCTGAAGCGGTTATAGAGGTCAGAAACGCTCAGTTAAGACTTTCTGAAGCGGTTATAGAGGTCAGAAACACTCAGTTAAGACTTTCTGAAGCGGTTATAGAGGTCAGAAACGCTCAGTTAAGACTTTCTGAAGCGGTTATAGAGGTCAGAAATGCTCAGTTAAGACTTTCTGAAGCGGTTATAGAGGTCAGAAACGCTCAGTTAAGACTTTCTGAAGCGGTTATAGAGGTCAGAAATGCTCAGTTAAGACTTTCTGAAGCGGTTATAGAGGTCAGAAACGCTCAGTTAAGACTTTCTGAAGCGGTTATAGAGGTCAGAAACGCTCAGTTAAGACTTTCTGAAGCGGTTATAGAGGTCAGAAACGCTCAGTTAAGACTTTCTGAAGCGGTTATAGAGGTCAGAAACGCTCAGTTAAGACTTTCTGAAGCGGTTATAGAGGTCAGAAACGCTCAGTTAAGACTTTCTGAAGCGGTTATAGAGGTCAGAAACGCTCAGTTAAGACTTTCTGAAGCGGTTATAGAGGTCAGAAACGGTGCTTCATGGGTATTACAACAATAAAAGCGAACAAAAAAAACTTTCCCACAGCTTTCCGCGCTACAGTCCAGTACTCCGATCAGCGCACCACATCACAGTAGAAGAGCTCGCATTGTTCCGTTCCGTTTCAATTTCTGATTGCATAACCTCACTATTTAAAGCCATGATTCAAGTACAAGCAATGACCAGCCAGTCACTAACTTTATTGAAACAAAATAAAAATGGGTGAAGCACTTAAATCGGTGAAGATTGCATTTTAACGGCGAATGCTGAGGCAACAGTTAATTTCCCCCGGAGAACGGAGAATTCTTGATTTAAGATCATCTAAAGAGATGCGACATGCAGCTATGCAGGTCCAAGGGCCTCTTGCCTCAAAAAAAGGCAACACAGATCAATCAGAATTTAACTAGAGGGCTCTCAGCGGGCGTCTGCCTCAGAGAAGCTTCTGGAACTAGAATGCAAACGCATCTTAAATGCAAGTGCAAGTTATGAACTACAAATGAGACCAAAAACATAAGTGAGATTGAAAAAGCGTACAGGTATATGAACAAAAGGCACAATGACGGAGGTACACAGGGGGTAAAACAGACAATAGCTTACACAATGACGGAGGTACACAGGGGGTAAAACAGAGAATAGCTTACCACTCCACATGGTAAGACTGCACCTCAGGGTATGGGTACTCTTCAATGACTATAAAAAAATGTAAACAATTTAGTGCTTTAAAATGTACTTGTTTTTTTTCCTGCACAGTCCATTTATACAAATGCTTCTGTCAGTTACCCAGCAAAGTGACTTAAACTTAGGGAAGAAATGAATAAGAGTCACATCTTCTTGAGGATGAAGACGTTAGCCAGCTAACTTTGGTAAATACATTCATGAACATTCCGAAGCAATTCAGGTGGATATTTTTGGAGTGACAAAGAGTTTACAAACCCTTGTTTGTGTTTAAAAGAAGATATACACTGCTACCTACAGGAAACGCCCCAAAAAAACTGAATTTTGAAATACATATTCCTGAAATCATGCTTCATGTGCTTCAGCAGCTTCGAAAGGCAAGGCTGTGGAAATAACAAAGGTCAAAGCAGCAACTAAAGGAGGTACAGTCTGTAGCTACGCTACGTAAAAAAATGACAAAGGTATGTCCTTTATTTATTTCTTCATTTATTATTTGCCCCAATAAAGAACAAATGCAAGTCATTTACAGAAGCAAGTGTGCTGGAGAGGGTAGAAGCCCTACGGGGCGTACACTAGAACATCACCTGACCAAGTCACATTCATTCTGAACGGGCAGCAGCTGAGTGATTCTACGGAATTTTATAATTAAAATCAAATAAAAATTTTACCAAATAAATGTTAATTAAATTTGACAGATTTGGAATGGCAAAAAAAACTAGCGAGAAATAGTCAATGATGCATTCCACGCCCGTTTTACAAATCTTACTCCCCACCGAATAATATACATTGGTTTCCAGTTAGAGTTCCAGTGTCAGTTAGATATATACAGTTAGAGTTATACAGTTAGAGTTATCCACATCTACTCCATATCTGGCAGCAGAGTGATGGTTTGAGGCTTGTTTGATACCTCAGACCCTTGATGACTTACAGCCATTTTACCAACCATGTATTCCATACTGTTCCAGCATAATTTATAGCTAAATCTAGTTCCACGACCCCAATTCCCATAGAGATCCATTAAAATACAGAGATGTTATAGTATCGTTTGCAAATGAGTACCAGAAAATAAGATATCAAGAGTCTTTTGATGTTGTTGGGTCACAGACATCAGGAAGTCATGGCATGCAAAGTATATGCGACCAAATATTAAAAATTATTACTTTATTCTATATATAAATGCAGGGGTGCCAATAATAGTGGCACACGTGGTTTTGTTAAAAATAATTATTTCTTGATGAGGGATTTTTCTCAAAATAAATTTACTTCAATTAAAGGTTGGATTTTTATAATTTTCTCAGTGTGACATTAAGCGAATTCACCAAACGGTGGATTTTTTATAACCCTGTTTACTCATCTTTACCAGGGGTGCCAATAATAGTGGAGGGCACTGTATCTACACATTAATATTTATACGTATGGCAATGAACATGATTCAATTGTGTCCCCCAATTGACTACCCTTTTATCCCTAAATATAAAAAATCTGTGATGAAACATCTCAGTTTAGAGCCTGAGGAAAGTGAAAGTTTGTGAAGTTTAAAACCTGTATGGGAAAGTGCCACCAGAATCGCCTCCAAAAAAATCAGAGATAACATTTTTTTATTTGTGTAAAAAGTGAACTGGTTTTTTATGAGATATCAAGCATTGCATTGGGTCAAATTGACCCTGAACATAATATGAGGGTTAATGTGGACGTAAAGTATTGACCTGACAGGATCACTGTTAAACACTGACAGGATGACTCTGTACATACCTGCTCTTTGAGCATCTCGCCGTCTCAGTGAATAGAAAATCACATTCAGGCACAGGGAGATCACCAGGGCTATAGATATCAATGCCAGGACCACATAGAAACCTACTGCGCAGCCTCCTGTCACACACAAAATCAAACAATACAGTTAAATCCACATTCTGGCTACAATTATGGCAAAAAAAACATATAATGACATTGCATTAAATATTCTACACATTAAATTAAGCATATAAGTATCAATATTAAACATGAGACACATTAATGATATTCATATTAAATATGATATTAAAAATAGTTAGTAGGTTAGTGTAGTGTAACTAGTCCGATGGTAACAGAACTTGGTTTGTGATGCAGGGCTTGCTGGTTTGATTCCCAGGTGGTGGCACAGCCATTGTATAATAACTTTTGATTTTCTTTTACTGTATGTAAAATAATAATAATATTAATGCATTAAGTCAAGCTGGATAAGTGCGTCTGCCAAATAATGCCAGAAAATATGAATGATGAATGATGAAAATGTGAATGGTTCTGAGCTGCCCCCAAGTTCAACGTGGAAGATGAGAGGCTGTACGTACTTCTTGTCAATGTTCATGCCGATTATTTATTGATTTATTTATTTATTTTTTGACAGATGGATTTTGACATAGACATTTAACAAAAGAAATCTTCCAAAAAAATGTTTTTTTAAACTGAGCAAAAAAATTTTTGTTGGAATACAGACCACACAAAAAAAACTCAATTAGCGCAGCCCCAGGGGAATGAGAGGGCTTCTTTCATGAAAGTTTATAAAGCCAATAATGATAATTTCATGTCCAGCTCATATTTATTTCTGTAAGATTTTCGAACAGCCCGGTGTAGGCTACACACCTTTGCTTCGGTGAAGACGACCCGTGTTAAGACCCGAAAGCTGGATCAGAGCAACAGGAATTACCGCTGCAATAAAAAGATTGCGTCTCCATTGGAGCGATTTAGGCCGACGCATTGAATAACAGTTACAAGAGTTACTATTAGGTTTGGCACTGACCGTATTCTGCGGTAAATAAGCTACACAGTATAATGTTTACTGTTAAATCAATTCTGAAAGGGAATGCGTGATCCCCACTGGGTCTGTTAGAGTTTAATTAGAATATTTAATATTTGACTGTGGGTCCTAAAATAGACACAACTAAACGTGCACAATAATATAATTTAAACCACTTATCAACATAACATTCTATTTCTCTCTAAATCCAAAATGATATTGTAAATGTGTAATTTAAGCCCTTTAAAATCGTGCCAATAGTTGATCGTATTGAGTAAGTAGGCAGATCAATATGGTCTGGTATTGGTATCAATGAAAATGTCTATATCAGGCCATACCGAGTACCTTACTAAATATGTAGCTTTGCAAGTGGCTCTTCCGATTGCCAAACATCTGCCACTGTAGCCTACCACAATTTTTCTGCTGCACAAGTTAAATTGCGTGTGTTTTAAGTTGGAAATTAACATAAATTAAGGCGCAAGTTCCACTGAGTAAAACAATGTATCCTTAGATCCATTCATAATTTGTTTATTTATTATTGAAACGAAAACGCGCATGGCTATTAAATTTAAATATGTTTTTTTAAAGCTGTTTCAGCTCGTAACTTGCATGGAAAACGACAACAATTCGTTAAAAAAAACTGTATATAGGAACCCGGCCTTACCCATTTCAGCCTTCGAGTCGGGCGAACAGGTGTATTGAGGCGTTGTCAGAGTGCTAAATGACCGTGGTCTCGTGGAAGCTTGAAGACATAGCTGAAAGTTTAATACTCATTCCGAGTTGTTGACGACAATCTATTTTTACTTCTCCGTGTCTTTTTCGGTTGCAAGCAGGAAGTGTGGCGGACGACCACATCGTTGCAAGCTGTCACGTTAGCAAAGTCATCAATTGAAGATTTATTTTTTTTAAAGAAAAAAAGAAACAATAGTAGTCATACTTTTAATTGGTAGTAAGTGAATAGGGAGATAACACGTATTTTGTTTTTGAATAAGAATCCATCACCTTAAAAATGACACAAAAAAAACCTCTTAAAAAATGACACTTGGTAAAAACTACGGCACAGCTGATTTAATATTTCCAAGTTTAATATTTCCAATGCACAATTACCAAAGAAAAGCATGTAGGCTGCTCCTTTAGTGAAATAGCAGCCTATCAAAGGGCTCAATATTACCTTTAAAAGAACAAGTGAGAAAACGCTTAACTTTTAACTATTAAACCGTGACTTCTATTAGGATTATCTTTAAGTGAATCATTTATCATTATGAAGTTAACTGCCTGTAAAAAGGCTTTACGTTTAACCCAAAAAGTACATTTAAAGGATGGTATCATCTGTAGCCTTGATAATGCTTCAATCCGAGGGAACCAAATGTGTGTGCAAAAGAGAAGTAATTACGCAAAAACAATAGCAATATTATACTGTGAGTTAGGCCTACTCTGGAGGAGAGCGTCTGCTAAATGCAATATTATACTGTGAGTTAGGCCTACT
Source organism: Ilyophis sp. 1 JC-2022 (assembly GCA_022702515.1). NCBI lineage: Eukaryota > Metazoa > Chordata > Actinopteri > Anguilliformes > Synaphobranchidae > Ilyophis > Ilyophis sp. 1 JC-2022. The sequence continues at coordinate 78,195,468 of CM040401.1, forward strand.
CTGGATCGGAGCGTCTGCTAAATGCAATATTATACTGTGAGTTAGGCCTACTCTGGAGGGGAGCGTCTGCTAAATGCAATATTATACTGTGAGTTAGGCCTACTCTGGAGGAGAGCGTCTGCTAAATGCAATATTATACTGTGAGTTAGGCCCACTCTGGAGGAGAGCGTCTGCTAAATGCAATATTATACTGTGAGTTAGGCCTACTCTGGAGGAGAGCGTCTGCTAAATGCAATATTATACTGTGAGTTAGGCCTACTCTGGAGGGGAGCGTCTGCTAAATGCAATATTATACTGTGAGTTAGGCCTACTCTGGAGGAGAGCGTCTGCTAAATGCAATATTATACTGTGAGTTAGGCCTACTCTGGAGGGGAGCGTCTGCTAAGTGCAATATTATACTGTGAGTTAGGCCTACTCTGGAGGAGAGCGTCTGCTAAATGCAATATTATACTGTGAGTTAGGCCTACTCTGGAGGGGAGCGTCTGCTAAGTGCAATATTATACTGTGAGTTAGGCCTACTCTGGAGGAGAGCGTCTGCTAAATGCAATATTATACTGTGAGTTAGGCCTACTCTGGAGGAGAGCGTCTGCTAAATGCAATATTATACTGTGAGTTAGGCCTACTCTGGAGGGGAGCGTCTGCTAAATGCAATATTATACTGTGAGTTAGGCCTACTCTGGAGGGGAGCGTCTGCTAAGTGCAATATTATACTGTGAGTTAGGCCTACACTGGAGGAGAGCGTCTGCTAAATGCAATATTATACTGTGAGTTAGGCCTACTCTGGAGGGGAGCGTCTGCTAAGTGCAATATTATACTGTGAGTTAGGCCTACTCTGGAGGAGAGCGTCTGCTAAATGCAATATTATACTGTGAGTTAGGCCTACTCTGGAGGAGAGCGTCTGCTAAATGCAATATTATACTGTGAGTTAGGCCTACTCTGGAGGAGAGCGTCTGCTAAATGCAATATTATACTGTGAGTTAGGCCTACTCTGGAGGGAGCGTCTGCTAAATGCAATATTATACTGTGAGTTAGGCCTACTCTGGAGGAGAGCGTCTGCTAAATGCAATATTATACTGTGAGTTAGGCCTACTCTGGAGGAGAGCGTCTGCTAAATGCAATATTATACTGTGAGTTAGGCCTACACTGGAGGAGAGCGTCTGCTAAATGCAATATTATACTGTGAGTTAGGCCTACTCTGGAGGGGAGCGTCTGCTAAATGCAATATTATACTGTGAGTTAGGCCTACTCTGGAGGGGAGCGTCTGCTAAATGCAATATTATACTGTGAGTTAGGCCTACTCTGGAGGAGAGCGTCTGCTAAATGCAATATTATACTGTGAGTTAGGCCTACTCTGGAGGAGAGCGTCTGCTAAATGCAATATTATACTGTGAGTTAGGCCTACTCTGGAGGAGAGCGTCTGCTAAATGCAATATTATACTGTGAGTTAGGCCTACTCTGGAGGGGAGCGTCTGCTAAATGCAATATTATACTGTGAGTTAGGCCTACTCTGGAGGAGAGCGTCTGCTAAATGCAATATTATACTGTGAGTTAGGCCTACTCTGGAGGAGAGCGTCTGCTAAATGCAATATTATACTGTGAGTTAGGCCTACTCTGGAGGAGAGCGTCTGCTAAGTGCAATATTATACTGTGAGTTAGGCCTACTCTGGAGGGGAGCGTCTGCTAAGTGCAATATTATACTGTGAGTTAGGCCTACTCTGGAGGGGAGCGTCTGCTAAGTGCAATATTATACTGTGAGTTAGGCCTACTCTGGAGGAGAGCGTCTGCTAAATGCAATATTATACTGTGAGTTAGGCCTACTCTGGAGGAGAGCGTCTGCTAAATGCAATATTATACTGTGAGTTAGGCCTACTCTGGAGGAGAGCGTCTGCTAAATGCAATATTATACTGTGAGTTAGGCCTACTCTGGAGGGGAGCGTCTGCTAAATGCAATATTATACTGCGAGTTAGGCCTACTCTGGAGGGGAGCGTCTGCTAAATGCAATATTATACTGTGAGTTAGGCCTACTCTGGAGGAGAGCGTCTGCTAAATGATTGCAATGTAATGCTATGCAATGAACAGTAATGCAAATGTTATGTAATGTAATGTTATGCCCTATTGTAATGCTGTTATTTGCCCCAGTGCAAAGTAGAGGAACCACCTGTATGTTTTCAGTACACACCCATAGTCAGCATCACAAGTTCAGGAACGGTTGAATGCAACTGATGGTTATTACGTGAATGTCACACACACACGCACATACACACACACGCACATACACACACATACTCAGATGTGAACACGGGCATACACACACACTCACACGCAGTTATCCCTGATGACAGTTTGCAGAGAAAACTTAGTCTGGTTATATTAATACCATTCTCAAATTTCACAGTTTTAAGTTAATAATAATAACTGTGTAGTGTACCTGCTTTTCATTTTGATAACCCATTGTATAGCCATATAGCGACATTACTGAGCTGTAATCTCATCTCCTTTTTAATGTGTTTTGACATTGTGATGTTGTAACTGTAATGTGTCAGGCCCCCCTTGAAAACAAGATGCACATATCAATTAACCATAATTAACCATAATCTCCTGGTTAAATACAAGATAAATAAAAAATAATAATTAAAATTACAGAACTGCACCCGCATGATCCAAAATCCTCACCTCAACCACATACTAAAATAAACTGCATTTAGCCAGAAACAGAAATGGGTAGACCGGATGATGCTCAATTCTGTGGTCTGGCTCATTTCAGAGATATTTTCCATGTTGGTTTGGCCGCATTGAAGTCATTTGAGTCACAGCAATATAGTGTTTTCTGAGTTGTGGGGCTCAGAATTTGTGGGACCCTCCTGTCCAAGGGGACAGTGAAAGATACTGTCACGATTACGTCTGTTACAACAGCCTAAGTTAACCTCTTCAGCATGTGCATTACATCTTCTTTGTACCCCGTTATGACCAGACGTCCTCATTTCTCAGAAGTGAAGCAGGCCAAAATGTTTGTAACAGAATTCCTTGCATATTGTGAAACAGGTTTTGGGCATGTATTTGTGTGAGATTTGGAAAGACTACATGTAAAATATGTAGAAAAACTAGCAAGAGGCAAATGCATTTGTATTTGCATTTATTCATAGGGCAGCTTGGGTTGATTTGAAGGTAATTAAGAGCTGAGGAATCTGTTGTTATTGCTATATTTCATATTTCACTGTTTCAAGGCACAAACATTGTGTTTGTTTGTGTGTGCGTGTGTTTAGGAATTATGTAAAAAATGCCCATTCACGCTCTTTCCATTGTGTGTTATTGTTCCTTTTTTCTCTCTCACTCTTTATATTTCTGAGTTTATAGAACACAGGAAGAGACAGGAAGTGTCCTTATTATAAAGACGTATCTCTTGCTTTATTTATATCTCTTGCATATCTTAAAAGAGCCGCAATCTCGACCCAATTTGTACACTTAAAAGCCTGTATGCAAGCGCAGGCACAAGTAAGGCCGTGCTGTCTGTTTCTGTGAAGATGTATTTATCAGCGAGATCTTTATTAATGGCTGTTATGGTTTTGCACCTTGTTTTTTCCACTCTCACACGCTTTCTCTGTTGCCATCGTAACCAGCGGGAGGAAACGCCGTCAAACAAAAACCTGTCTATGGCGCTTAGCAGCCCGCACGAGCTGAGAAACTGTGGATGTTAAACTGAAAATGCTTCACGAACGAGCTCTTTAAATTGCCTCTTAAAAGGGGGATCCTAGAGCGAAACTACGCGCACATCTTGCAGAACACAGTGAGAACAGATGCGAGGGCTGTAATTTAGAAAAACTTTGATCGAAGAAAGTATTGTAAAAACTTTCATCGGCACGCGTACCATTTAGCATGGCTACTCCTTCCCAAGCAATGCATACATGATCATAACCTATTCAAAAGCCAAGCAACCTTATAATGCACTGCGGTCCCAGGGGTACTGTATTCCCGTTCTTTTTCTTACACCCGTCTGTAATGAGAAGAATGACAATAAACACAGTTGTGCGATGTTGATGTGGACACTGTAATATTTTGCTTGAATTGGCTTTATATTGTACCGTGCTTCACGTCTCACATTAGTTTTTCAGTGCCAGTGGGAAACATATGGCATTAGAACCTAGCCTAATTGTCATCAAAGATTATGAAATGCATCACCTTTTTGGGAGTAAAATACTAAACTATAATCCCTCTCTAATTATATCAGAGGGTTATTTGCAAATATTTACTCTCAAATCTAGTTGCAAACAAATGTTAAAACAAGAACCATTTACTCTTTTGAAGATATTTGCAACTTAATGAATAGTGAATAGAAAGTGAAGCTTGTTTGAAAAGATACAGACTACTCACTGTAGGCTACAAATGTAAATATTAGACTTCTAATTATGATTATAAATATTCTAGAGTTCAATCGATTGTGTTTCATTGTAGTGATTGATGGTGCTTATAAATATAGACACCTTTGGTGAACGGATTAACTCGTATTTCTGATTATCGTTCATTCACAGTTGAATGCTTGATTCGTGGAAATGTTTGAGCATAATATCAATGCATAATGTCGCAAGGTGGGATCATTTGTTAACGGTTGTTTCATTCGTAATTAAAATACACAGATACACTAGTTTCTGCATGGGCTATTTCAGTATATGGCGGTCTTCATTTTATATAATATCCTACGCTACCACACAAAGGCACATATTTTTCTATATAGCCTAACAGTGAGACGGATGTGTGCGGGTTGGACCCGTAATGCACGACTCAGAACACTGACGTGATAATAAATACCCGCAAGGGCTTTATTATGGGGAAATCCAAAATCGTAGTCACACAAGCAAAGTCCAAAAACCAATAAATCCAGCCAGACCAAAGATACAGTACCGAGGGAGAAGGCAGTCTCGAAATCGGTATCCGTGCACAAGTTCATTAACCAGAGTAGCTGTCAGCGGAGCAGAAGTACAAAACAGGGGTAAAGCAAAGTTCGTAGTCGTGGGGCCTAGCAGGAGTCAGACCGAAGTCCTATCCGCGGGGCAGAGGTACAAAACAGACAGCAGGCAAAACTCGTGGTCAAAAACAGGCAGTGGAAACAATAGGCAGGCAGTAACGATGGTCAGTAAACAGGCTAGATTAATAACGGTAGTCAAAACAATGGAAAACGCTCAAAAGTGACAGTCGTGAACTAAAGGCAACAATTACATGACATGACATGAACACTGATCTTATATGCAGGTGTAGACAGGTGCAAACATTAGCTTGAGAGCAGCAGGAAATTAACAACAGCTTGAGAAAATGAGACACGTAACGAGGCAATTAGTAAATCGTTAGTAGTTAACCTATCCTGACCTAGCGTTAGTAAATTAGTAATTTACATGCACGAGAAACGTAAGGTAAACATGAACACATGGTTAGATAGTTAGTATTACCAAATCATGATCTAATGTTAGTATATTAGTAAATAGACACGGGAGAATGAAATAATTAGGGAAGCGTGAGTGACAGCAAGAGAAAGAAACAGCATGAACGCAAGGCTGCAGAAAAACATGGAAATGTGTATGCAAACAATGAACTGCATCGTAACATAAACAGAACACAAGCAACACATGAACAGAAAATAAACTGTGACAAACACTAAACATGAAACATGGCATAAACATGACAGAAACGTAACAAACAGTGCAGTATCAACTTGTAGAATTCATTGACCTGGGCAATCTGATCACTGCCCATACGCATCCTACAAAACCAATCCGACAAAAGCCCAAATAGGCCCACTTAGTTTGTGATTTTAGACATTCTCTTGCGAAACAAACGCTTACATTTACAGAATACATTTTTTGTACGTGTGAAATAGATCGTCTCGCTCTTGCTCTGCAGTGGGATACGGAAATTGGCAGCACAGCTGATTCAGGTGAATCCACCTGCACCTGCACATTCTGGTAGCTGCTGTGCGCTACTCGCCTCTGGTCATAAAAATAAGGAAATTCAGGAGCCACGCCCAGTGCACCATGCACTGCACCATTGACTGCACCTCGTTACCATGCACTGGAAAATAGAGCCCTACATCTGCAGTTTCCAGCTGTGGCTCCCAATGTGTCAAATTAAACAAATGACTGTGCTCATTATATAATATAGAGCAGAAGTTGTTATAACCCAGTGATCAAAAGCTTGAATCTGGACATCTAGAGGGGTGGAAATCGAGGTTGAAACATTTTTTACATAAACCGACTAGATTAACCCTACTATACTACAGCTCAGGTTTTACCACCGGATATAGCCTGGTTACGTCCTCGTCGGCGAGAAAACTTTCACTTTTCAACTAAAGCCGGGTGTAGCATTAGCTGGCCTGTGATTGGCTTAGGGCGTTAGATGGTGCTAAACAGCATTAGAGATTGTAAAGAGCACTGATATTTGCATCCTGTCAGTCTGACTGCGGTTTTATGCATCTCTCTCTCTCTCTCTCTCTCTCTCTCTCTCTCTCTCTCTCTCTCTCTCTCTCTCTCTCTCTCTCTCTCTCTCTCTCTCCCTCTCCCTCTCCCTCTCCCTCTCTCTCTCTCTCACTCTCTCTCTCTCTCGGGGGAATTCCGGCTCTCTTGATGTGAGAGAAAAACTCTGGAAAAAAACTCCTGAACCACAAATGCACACAAACACACGTTCACACACGCACACGAGCACACGAGCACACATACACATACACATACGCACACACGCACGCGCACGCACACGCACACATGCACGCACTCAAAGATACGCGTACATGCACACGAACAAACACAGGCCATGCACATACTCACACATGCACAGACAGACAGACAGACAGACAGACACAGTAATTCGGGGCAGAGGGGGAATCCTAGACGTGGATTCCGAGTTCTCAGTCCTCCCACACACTCTGAACTTCCTATGTGACCTCTCAATCCCTTCTTTACCTCTCAGGTGAATGTCACTCACTCATCAGACACTTTCTCATCTCCAGACGACTGGGCCAATCGGTGACCTTTTCAGCGTCTCCATGGAAAAGGTCACAGATGCAGGAGTCATTTTGGCTCTGTGAAAGTCATTTACTCCATTCTAAACCAGCCCACTGTCTCTCCAGGTAACACTGCAGGAAAGCTCTTTGAGGAACACCCTTGCTTTTTGTTTTGCACTGATGTGTGCCGTTTGCCACTTTCTGCAGCATATTTAACAAATAAAAGGGTGGAACAGCTACACCCGGCACTAAGCAGCGCTGACCCAAACGCAAGTGTCTTTGCTATCTTACACCTGGCAGAGGGTTCATTATAGCATCTAGCGCTCACGTTGTTTAACGTGGCCAGGATAATTTTTGGCGTATTGCTATCTTGAGCCAGCAGAAAGCGCTTGTTATGATCGGTGGACAGGGACCCAAAAGCAGGCAGGGGTACAGAAAACCGAAGTTTAATGATAACAAAAGTACAGTTCCAAAACCAAAGAGACGTCAAAAACAGGCAGGGGTCAGTAACGGGAAGGCACGGCAGAGGTACAAAAACAAAATCTGGAGACAGGGTCAAGGCCAGGAAATCAATCAGATGAGAAAAACAATAAACAACAGAACAGACCACAAAAACGCACTAACTCGGAAACTAAACCGAAACAAAAAAAAACCTAACTCAAACACGAAACACAGACTCGGAAAACAGATCACTCGGGGGGGGGAAACAGGCAACAGACTAACGCGTATAATTTCAATGTGACGAACTCGCAACGAGGGACTAAGACTGCTGGTATAAATGCATGTGTAGACAGGTGCAAACACTTAGCTTGAGAATAGCAGGAAATGGAAAACAGCGTGAGAGAACTGAGACACGTAACAAGGCGATTAGTAAATCGTTAGTAGTTATCCTATCCTAGCCCTGATGTTAGTAGTTAGTTAACAAGACAATGACTGGATACGCAAGGAAACATTAAACAGCTGTGGAAACGTGATGAGAACTAGATTGTAAGATTGTGTTAGTAATAATTCTATTAAACCCTGACGTTAGTAGATTAGTTAACCACACCCGTGTTTAGCCAGTTAGTAATCATGCAAGTCCTATATAAGAATTAGTAGTGCAGGGTAATATGCGTACAGGAACGAAAGTAAAACTCTGTGAGAGGAAGCGAGAGAGACAGCACAGAACGCAAGGCTGCGGAAAACATGGAAAAATGTATGCTTCAGAAACTGACAATACTAAACATGACAGAAATACAAAACACAGACTCAGAACATAACAGCGCTTGCGCTAAAACCACCACAAACCTGGTCTAAAGTCATGTCACAGTTGTTTACATGTTATTTTAACCGTGCATATAAGTGCCTCTACATAGGCATGTGCACAACGCGTGTACACCCTCCTGTCTGTTACACACAGGGGCGCGCACAAGCATGACTACAATATCAAGATTACAATGTGAAATATTATTATTTGTGTAGGCTATATCAAAAAATGCATAATAATCAAAGGGTCCATACCTGTCCCTCATTACATTTACAATTATTTGGCAGACGCTTTTATCCAAAGCGACGTACAATAAGTGCATATTGCAGGTCATTGACACAACTACAAAGCAGGTCAGACAAAGAACAACTTTCTCACAACGTAGGAGCTATCCCTAGGAATGAACACAGAATATAGTACACACAGTGAACACAATGAAATACGGCTGAAGCTTAAACTTCAAGAACTCCATGAGAACAGCCTCATGGAATTGATGTTTGACGATGCTTCATTGTATAATCAAACATTCGCTGAACAAGCAGGCTAATTTGACGTTTTCTAAAGTGAGACGGAAGCCATTCTGGTAGCTTATTCTCAGCTGTTGCAGGTGCTTTTAACAAAATGTAATCGCATAGGCTATATTTTTCTAAAATAACAGCACTGTCTGGAATTACCGGGAACCCATGTCGGTGTTAAACCCAAATGTTAAAGATTATTATTGTGTATATCAAAACGTGTCATAATGGTTAGTCCAAATAATATTGATCATACTATTGATCCATATAGCCTATTCCTTGCTTGCACTACACACGCACAAGCATGTCTGTTTCACCATCATATAAGCAATCCACCAAGGTGGAAAAGCAGGCTTTTAAAGGGAACAGGATATGACATTTTGATTGGTTTATTGCATGTTATGCCCAAGACACACCTATAATTAATGAAGAGACTAAGTTCAGCCCATTTGCACATTGCGCTGTGCTTAGCGCTAAAAAAACACGCCGTCTAAATAGTAAAAGTGCACTTTACGCCATGCGTTTAGGCAAAGTGCTAAGATGGCCAAGATAGAGCCCCTGGTTTTATACATATTACTGCAGTCAATACCAAAATCAAAATCCTCACTGCAAGCAAATAATAATTTTTAATAGTTACAGTATCAAAACCCAAAGAATAGATTCAACTGAGATTGTAAATAAGTTTTTTTTCCCCCCGGTAACAAGAATATTCATACTGGAGGATTTCATATCATCTTCTTTTCTTGCATAAGTAATATGGAATTAAAATGTTAAACAATCAGCAGTGTGACAGTTTAGTGGTTGGCCAATCAGAACTGAGCTTGCAGTGAGTATCCATGCAGAACGGACATGCCGTGTAAGACCTCCAGCTCTCCTGTATATAAATTGTTAATGGCGTAAAAGAAAGATGATTACACTGGGACTTTCACATCTCATATGTTCACATACGCAGGGGAGTCCCAGAAGCATGCACAGAACTATTCATATACAGTGCCCTCCACAATTATTGGCACCCCTGGAAAAAATGAGTAAAAAAGGTTATAAAAAAACCACCGTTTGGTGAATTAGCTTAATCTCACTGAAAAAATGAAAAAAATCCAACCTTTAATTAAAGTAAATTTATTCTGAGAAAAATAAATCTCATCAAGAAATAATAATTTTTAACAAAACCAAGTGTACCACAATTATTGGCACCCCTGCATTTAATACTTTGTACAACCTCCCTTTGCCAATAAAACTAGGTCCTCTCTTGAGCACCCTCCTCTTCAGCTCAGCCCACAGGTTTTCAATGGGGTTTAGGTCAGGGGACTGAGATGGTCATGGCAGAAGCTTGATTTTGTGTTCAGTTAACCATTGTTGTGTTGATTTGGACGTATGTTTTGGATCATTGTCTTGCTGGAAGATCCAACGACGACCCAGTTTTAGTTTCCTGGCAGAGGCAGCCAGATTAAGATTAAAAATGTACTGGTATTTCATGTATTTCATGATGTCATGTACCCTAACAAGGTTCCCATGACCTTTGGAGGAAACAGCCCCACAACATCACAGAACCTCCACCATACTTAACAGTGGGGATCAGGTTATTTTCGGTATAGCCATCCTTTTTACGCCAAACCCACCTTGAGTGTTGGTTGCCGAAAAGCTACATTTTCGTTTCATCTGACCAAAGAATACGGGTCCAGTCAAAGTTCCAGTAGTGTTTAACAAACTGCAGGCGCTTACGTTTGTGGTGAAATGACAGGAGACCTTTTTCTGGCATGCCTTCCAAATAATTTGTTGGCATGGAGGTGACGTCTAATGGTAGTTTTGGAGACTTGATGATCCCAAGATGGTACTTTTGTAGGGACGGGTGGAAAGAGGGGCCCAGTAGCAGGCAGGGAGTACAAAAAACCAAAGTTTAATGAAGCGGGCAAGAACAGGCAGGGGTCGGAACCGGGAAGGCACAGCAGAGGTACAAAAACAGACTCCAAAATCAGGGTCATGAGAACACAGGCAGGAGTCAAAACTAGAAGTGTAATGGGAAACAAAACAAAAACTTGAGGGATAACACAAAACACTCTAATAACACTAACTGAACTAAACAGAATAACACTAACTGACAAACTCGATACGAACAGATAACTCAGAAGATCTATCACAAAAGCTGAAACAAAGACAGACAGATGAGACTCGGACAACCCACGAACAGAGGGGAATGCAATGGTTATATGGAAAATAAATACATGAATGAAAATAAAAATACAAAACAGACAGAACTCAGAACACAACAACTTTCCTCTGTAATTCTCTAACAGTGATCCTTTGGGATTTTTTTGCCTTTCTTACCATCCTCCTCACTGCGTGGGGGCAAAATAAACTTGGGTCCTCTTCCAGGCAAGTTTGTAACAGTTCCAGTTGCTTTGAACTTTTTAAGTATTGCCCTAACGGTAGATATGGGCATTTCCAGGTGAGTAGCTATTTTAATAGCCATTCTCTGACTTATGAAGCTCAACACACTTTTCCCTCATTTGATTTGTGTGTTCTCTTATCTTTCCCATGTTGATGTATGAATAAGGGAATATTGCCTCTGTGTCACCTCATATTTATACCCCATTGAAACAGGAAGTCATGGATTACTGCTTGAAAGTTTCTAAACACTCTGATCAACTTTAAAAAGTAAAATATAAATGGATATTTTTAGGGGTGCCAATAATTGTGGCACATATGGTTTTGTTAAAATTAATTATTTCTTGATGAGGAATTTTTTTTCCGCACAATAAATTTACTTCAATTAAAGATTGGATTTCTCTCGTTTTTTCAGTGTGAGTTTAAGCTAATTCACCAAAAGGTGAATTTTTTATCACCCTTTTTACTCATCTTTACCAGGGGTGCCAATAATTGTGGAGGGTACTGTATGTAAAAGAGAATACTTTCTGCTTTTATGTGCATTTTAAATCATCTCACCTGGTTTCTTAGTTCTGAATTGGTTTCAGATTTATCTTAAGGTGAAAATAAAAACCAACAGACCCTGTGGCTCTCCAGGACCAGGGTTGGGGACCCTAGCAGACCCTGTGGCTCTCCAGGACCAGGGTTGGGGACCCCAGCAGACCCTGTGGCTCTCCAGGACCAGGGTTGGGGACCCCAGTAGACCCTGCCGCTCTCCAGGACCAGGGTTGGGGACCCCTGACATACAGTAACTGTTTACTTTAATGTCCTGTAACATTTCAGATGTCGAGGGAGGCTTGGTGTATTTAAGCATATAGACCTTATCGTAAAAGCATTGTTATTTATTTAAATATGTTGTATTTTTATTGAAATATATAGCATTTACATTTGTAAAATGTACATCTTTATTAAAATGCTAAAACAGTTCACCACAGAAGAACAAATATTTTTTTTTAAATTATGGATTATTTACAGAGCAAAAAATATTGGTAGCACTTTATGTACGGTTCACATATTGAGGGCTTATTAATGACTCAATGTATTCAGTCAGTAATAAATGGTTACTAAGCCTTTATTAGGGCTTTATTACAACCTTTACTCCGTGTTAAGGAGGTGTCAGTTATAACACCCATATTACTCAGGATTTAACACATTTTAACCATTTGTTCCTAAAAAGAGCATATTCTATCAGTTATTTCGACAGTGCAGAACTGCGGCAAAGCGAACACGTTTAGCATCGCATTGCAGCCTTGGCATTATGCAAATGCCTGGCATGACTACTTTAAATCAAATAATACGTTTTCAGAAAGCACCTTCTAAAACAACAGCAATAAGGCGTGTCGTATGTTCTATACCTCTCATATGGTTTCGTAAGTGGCATATGGAAAATGTACTGTATTGTGCTTATACATACATGTCATTTTTAGATGAATCTGGCCCCCAGAAAGAAGTGGTTGGGGAACACAGAGTGTCGTTCTGTCTGATCGAGCGTTTCATCTCTGCACTCTAGTTCTTTCTGTGTTTTACCATGTTGCCTGTCTGCATGGCAATGCTGTTAGTCCCTGTGTTTGAACATGTCTGTCTGTCTGAGTAAACATGTTGTTTCTGTCATTGGACATGTATGTACCATGTATGTAAACTGAGAGAAATAGAATGCACATGTATAGTAATGGGGTACGGAACATCAGGAGTTTGCGTGTTCTCCCCGTGTCCGTGTGGGTTTCCTCCGGGTACTCCGGTTTCCTCCCACAGTCCAAAGACATGCAGGTTAGGCTAACTGGGGGGGGCGTTAACAGGGCGTTGCTGTAAACGAGTGTGTGCTCATTCAACCTACCCTGTATAAATAAAGGCAAATAAATCAGACGAAATGGAAAATAAACCTAAATTGAGATTTGCAGGCTATTGTTACCTGCAAGAACACGTGTTCATGATCTTAAAAAAGCAAAGTCATGTCACAGTTCAACCTTTTTGCCGGCGTAAGAGAGGTAGGTCTGTTGCAGTGGCACTCCCTGACCATTAGCCCTATCAGCAGGAAAGTGACCAAGAGACCCAGTCAGAGAGTGTAATCACACACACACACACACACATACACACACACACATACACACACACACACACACACACACATACACACACACACATACACACACACACAGACACATACAGACACAGACACACACACACACACACACACATACACATATATACATACACACACACACACACACACACATACACACACACACACACACACACACACACACACACACACTGCTTCTCCAGGAGGTGATGATGTCACTGTCTGTAGCCAGCGTTATCTTGCTCACTCATGTCGCTGGGCTCCATTGCCCCAGGGCTGTTGTGCTGGACCGCACCCATCCTGAGTTTTGATGGATGTGTATTTCACCGGAGGTGGTGGGGGTTTGAAGGGAGGAGGCTTGTCCATCCTGGCAGACAGACGGACAGATGAACACACAGAGGCAAGACGTCTGAACACAGTCCAGCACAGCAGATAATCTACAGGATGTATCTCCCCATACTTTAACCATTACTGATTTGATTACTGATATATTTTCCTATCAAACTCATATATAAGAAAAATAAGTCAAGAGAAGAAACCCTTCAAGTTATCCATCCATATCTACTGTATTTCTGGCAGCAGAGTGATGTTAAAGGCTTGTTTGATACATCAGACCCTTGATGACTTAGAGCCATTTCACCAACCATGTATTCCATACTGTTCCAGTGTAATTTACAGCTATATCTAGTCCCACCCCCCAATTCCCATAGAGATCCATTCAAATGCAGAGATGTTATAGTATCGCTTGTAAGAGTACCAGAAAATAAGATATAAAGAGTCTTTTGATGTTGTTTGGTCACAGACATCAGGAAGTCATGGCATGCAAAGGATATGCGACCAAATATTAAAGATTATGACTTTATTCTACATTATGTTAAACAGTCCAATATGTTTTAATGCCCGAAATGGGGGGAACTATGTACAAAAGGCTCTATAATTTCTAAACGGTTCATCCGATATGGATGAAAATACCCTCAAATTAAAGCTGACAGTCTGAACTTCATTGTCATTGTATCCTTTCAAACTCAAAGTGTACAAAACCAAAATAACAAAAAATGTGTCACTGTCCAATGAATTATGGTGCTCACTGTATATCTGGACTGGAGTAATGTGTAGGTGGTGTTGAGTACTGTATGTCTGGTTCTGAGTAGTGTGTATCTGGTGTTGATTTGTGTATGTCTGGTTCTGAGTAGTGTGTATCTGGTGTTGATTTGAGTGTATCTGGTGTTGTGTAGTGTATATTTGATGTTGAGTCGTGTGTGTCTCGTGTTGAGTATTGTGTATCCATTGTTGAGTAGTGTGTATCTGGTGTTGAGTAGTGTATATCTGGAGTTGAGCAGTGTGTATCTGGTATTGAGCAGTGTGTATCTGGTGTTGAGCAGTGTATAGTTGGAGTTGAGGAGTGTGTATCTGGAGTTGAAGAGTGTGTGTCTGGTGTTGAGGAGTGTGTATCTGGTGTTGAGTAGTGTGTCTGGTGCTGAGGAGTGTATATCTGGTGTTGAGCAGTGTATATCTGGAATTGAGTAGTGTATATCTGGAGTTGAGGAGTGTATATCTGGAGTTGAGTAGTGTATATCTGGAGTTGAGGAGTGTATATCTGGAGTTGAGTAGTGTGTATCTGGAGTTGAGGAGTGTATATCTGGAGTTGAGGAGTGTATATCTGGAGTTGAGTAGTGTATATCTGGAGTTGAGGAGTGTATATCTGGAGTTGAGGAGTGTGTATCTGGAGTTGAGGAGTGTATATCTGGAGTTGAGGAGTGTATATCTGGAGTTGAGTAGTGTATATCTGGAGTTGAGGAGTGTATATCTGGAGTTGAAGAGTGTATATCTGGAGTTGAAGAGTGTATATCTGGCATTTAATAGTGCACAGATGTCAGTAAGCTCAATCAACTGAAGCCCTGAAGACCACAGACAAACAGACAGCCGGACGGACGGACGGACAGAGAGACAGACAGACACTCACCTGCGCTGGACCGCATGTCTCCGGTACAGGAACAGAATCAGAAACAGCAGGCAGAGGACAGGTAGCACAATGAGCACCATGTACCTGGTACTGTCTCTGGGTTCTGAGAGACACAGTCAATCAATTAAACCATCAATCAAGCAGTCAATCAATCGATCAGTCTGTGTTCATGTATACCATTTACAAATTGTCACACAGTGCTTCCCAGGCCATAATTTAAGAACAACATGATCCTGATTTGGATCCGAAACTCATGTTATTCATAAAAGAGGCATTCAGTGGAAACGATACCACACTGTATAATATTGCAAAATGTTTTTTACAAAACTATCTACGATGACAACATCAGCAATAACTATGCGATGGGTAGGCTAAGTAAAGTATCTAAATATCTGTGCAGAAGTAGCCTGTATCGTAGTACCTGTCTTGGTCACACCTACGTCGGTGGTGATGCCACGGCTGCTGACTGAATGGTGTACCGTGGCGGTTAAACTGGCTCCATGGTTCGGAATGGCAGTGGGCGGGCTGCGGTTCGACGTATTCCCGATGTCTGTGCCGTTATATTCAAATGTAGGCTGCGTAGCCGTGGCGTTTAAAGGGCGGGCGGAGCCGGTCGTGACATTGCGCTCTGGCGCGGTGGAGTTCGCGGTCCGAGTCGGTGGAGAGCTGACGCTGCTTGCTGTGCTTCCTTCCGT
Source organism: Ilyophis sp. 1 JC-2022 (assembly GCA_022702515.1). Classification (NCBI taxonomy): domain Eukaryota; kingdom Metazoa; phylum Chordata; class Actinopteri; order Anguilliformes; family Synaphobranchidae; genus Ilyophis; species Ilyophis sp. 1 JC-2022. Next base: position 78,211,374 of record CM040401.1, read on the forward strand.
TGCCGTGGATACGGCAGTGCTCCGGAGGGTGACGTCATGGCTGTTCTCATTGGTCGCGGTGGAGATGGGAGGGGCCATGCTTGATGGGAGGTTTCCAGAACCTGCCATGAAAAAAACGCACTGCCCATTTTAATAAATAAAATAGGAAATCGGATTTGGATGTGTCAAATTTAGTGTGAAATGTCAACGTCTAATTGGTGGCATTTCATTCTTTATTTCTTTTGATAATATATGAATATAAACGTATAATTTATAATTTATTTAATATCTATTAAAAATGGCATTAACAGAAATATTCAATACATCTTTAATTAAAATAGTTGGCACAAAATATCCACCAGGTGTCACTGGAATCCCTAGAACACCAATAACAGAAAACTTTTGTGGTACAAAACAGGAAGTGACAGTCTTGTTAAAATCCACATTGTCTGTAATCTTTTTTCACCCTCATATTATGTTAAACATTTTTGATGCATTTAATTTTTTGGGTCAAATTGACCCAAAAAGTTTATAAAAGTATTGTAATTGAAAAATGTTGATCCTTTCTGTGTCACCTTTTGTGTGTCTCCCAATTGACAACCTTTTTATTCTAAAAAACGTTCCCTTAGTGTTTTTTCTGTTTTTACTAATCTTACTCCCCACTGAATAATACACATTGGTTTCCAGTTGGAGTCATAGCTACACATTAATGCCTATACATATGGCAATGAACATGGTTCAAAAACAGTTGAACAACTAAATTTTGACACTTTCTGTGTCGCCTCTTGTACGTCCCCGATTGACGACCCATTTATCCCTAAATATAAAAAATCTGTGATGAAACATCTCAATTTGATAATGAAAGACTGAAGTTTAAAACCTGTATGGGAAAGTGCCACCAGAATCACCCACTAAAATGTTGTACACTTTCTCACATTTTATACAGCTACCCCACAATGACCCCACACAACACCTTTGTATACAGAGTTGGTACAAGACTTTTGAAAACATAGAATTATGTTTATTGCATGTTTACTACTTAATCCCAACAAATTAAGAAAAGTTATATAATGTGAAGATGGGAAAAAAAGGTTAACTGGTTTTTAAGAGACATGAAACATTGCATCGGGTCAAATTGACCCAGAATATAATATCAGGGTTAATGACCCCTTTACATTGAAAAAACTGCACACTGCTTGAGTGTAGGAAAGATAGTGAGCAACAGATGCGCACACACAAAAAAAACTGTCAAAGGGGGATTTTTACACCACAGAGTTCACAGAAACGCAGAGATGCATAAACTGACTGCAGAAACCCAGGAGGGTAAGGGCTTTGAGAAGAACCAGAACAACCTTATCTGAGTCGGAATGGGGATTCGGGCCACGATAACAGGGCAAGAATGACACACTGACTGGCCTATTTTTTTTTGCGCTTGATTATGATGAAAGAATGTAACATATTGTGGTTTCCTTTTGTGACAAAGAATGGAAAAAATGTTTCTGTCAACCAGGCTAAGTTACGACACCATGCACCAGAGCTGTGGTCTGGAGATCACTGTCGTAAGACAGAGAGGACGATACAGGCGAGATTATGAAATTAGGCAGACACACTAATCTGAGGTTTTGTATATAGCTTGCTTGTATATAACAAGAAATTATTGTTTTCAACAGCTGGATATTATTAATGCAATTGAGGTTTAGGGAGCTTCCTGAAGGGCACAATGGCAATGCCTCGTACGGGAATCAAACCCACAACCTCTAAGTTACAAGCCCAGTTCTCTAAGAATTTTTACAAATCATAACACCAGTACCTGACCTACTGAGTCTTGCTTGAGTGCACAGATGAATACACCCACACACCCCTCACCACCCCCTTCCCCACACGTACCCGTCTGCACGTCTATGAGAAACTCCATCTCACGCTGCAGATCTGTATCCTTGACGACAGTGGTCAACACGTACACCCCAGCCTTCTCGCTGCTCACCGACCAGAGGTGCAGAGAACCGGATGTGGAAACTGTCACATTGTCCTGTCAGAGATGACAAGTGTTAGCATAGTGTCTTATATCCAACACAACAGGCAAGAATACAGCGACCAACAAGCGGCCCTGCATCGGCACTGCCGTCGGCCTGGCAACATTACAGCCACCCGTCACCAAACAGCTGATCTCAGCTGAGAGTTAGCCTGTTCAGGTGAAGATCAAATATGTGATTAGAATCTTATCAACTGAACATTCGAATGCTGATGATGTAACAATCACTGCTGGTAATTAAAAGTAATGGAGTTCTAGAACCCTGACTTAGAATTTTGAAAAAAACATTCCAAAAAACTCTACTCTTCAAAAGGTTAAAATCAGGTGTACACTACCGGTCAAAAGTTTTAGTACACTTTACTTGTGTTTTAGTACTCTGTTTTTTATGTAATTAAAGCAGTTTAACTTTTGTAAATAACCGCATATGGCACAAGTTAAAAAGTGAGTAGTCAGAAGTTTAAAAGAATATTTTACTTCACAGGATAGTGACCCAAATTTTGGAGTTCCTAAAAAAGCCATATTTGGCTTTTTTTTGGCTTTGGCAAAATAAACGTGTAAACAAATTATTTCCATTTCCCAACAAGAGATGTAAAATCAAGCTAGTTTAGGATGAATTGGACAGAAAGAAAGGTCAAGGAGAAGCAGCCCACTAGCGCAGCACCTCTGTGGGAACGTTTACAGCAGTGTTGGTGTGAACTTGCAGAACCATATGACTGCCCTTGTAGATAAAATGGCATGAATATCCTCAACAGTTATTACTGAGAAAAGAGGCTAATTTGAATGTCTGTGCCGTTATATTTCTTTTGTAAAATAAAAGGTGATTATTGTGTGTGAAATTGTGGGTGTACTAAAACTTTTCACAGTAGTGTAGGGTAGAAACATGCTTCAGGGCTGCTTTGGGCTTCTTGTTTATGGGAAGAACATCTTGTTTTCCTTTGTGTATTTTCAGAATTTTTTTTGATAAAATAAATACATTGCGTAAAAGGATCCTCAACAGAAGATCCTGTGGCTCTCTCGGACCTGGGTTGGGAGACCCTGCTCTAGTGCAACTCTTCACATCGCATTGAGATTATAAAACAGCTTTGCGACCGCCAACAGTGTCTAACGGTGAGGCGGCCTGTTTGTCCTCATCTGTACTGAAAGAAATTAGATCTGTGCACATAAAATACTGCAGGTATTGTCCTTGGGATGAGACGTTAAACAGAGGTCCTGACTTACTGTAGTCATAAAGGACCCAGCGGATCAATAATTTATCCCTCTACACCTAAGCAGATGTGTGATGAGCATCCTGGTACAAAATGGCCGCCGCGCTTCACACAGATGGTGGTTAAGAGTTCCCCCTCAATCGCTCTGAAGCGCATTGAGATCATGAAAAGTGCTGTATAAATGCAATCTATTATTATTATTATTATTATTATTTAACTTGCTTTGGTATCTCTAACACACGACCAGTGCAGCCCACTCTCTCCAATGATGTTAACATCCAATGATGTTAGATTATGTTGTGCGAGTGTTGGACATGGCCACCGCTTTACCTTTCTCCAGGTGTACTGGGAATTCTGGGATGCCTCGGCTGCACAGGTAACTGTCACATTCTGGCCCGCAGCAACCTCTATACGGTGGTGAAGGTTGCATTCAATCTCATCAAGATCTTGTTGAGAAATAAAAAGGACATTTTATGGAAAATATGTTTCAGTCGGCCTTATCTACTGAATTTACAGATGTTATTTGTAGTCATTTTACAATGGGAAGTCAAAAGCAGACAGAACAGACCCTGGTAGAGACATTTAACCTTGTACCAGCCAACACATAAACACACATTCAATTTGACTTAATTTGGATGGAAATAGAATATATTGCAGAATCTTTTACTCCATCTGCTGTAATTGGGCTCCAGTTGATGTGCAGAAACAAAGGAACATTGTGCTAAAGTTTTAAAATAGGTTCTACCATAATATCGCCAATAAATGGTTTGAAATGCATTTCTTGAATGTTTTGGTTATGTTTTACTAAATTTGAATCAGTACATGTATAAACAACAAAGAACACTTTAGGACCACAATCAGTGAAGATTTGAAACAAAATATAAAAAATAAAAAAAATGGTTTATAAACTTACTATATTTGTGTCATAATCATAGTTGACTGTAACTTGGCGGGTTGTGTCATACTCACAGTTGACTGTAACTTGTAGGTTTTTGTCATACTCACAGTTGACTGTAACTTGGGGGTTTGTGTCATAATCAAAATTGATTGTAACTTGGGGGTTTGTATCATAATCAAAATTGATTGTAACTTGGGGATTTGTATCATAATCAAAGTTGATTGTAACTTGGGGGTTTGTGTCATACTCACAGTTGACTGTAACTTTAACAGTGGCGTTGTGGCCCTGAAAGGACAGGCCAGAAGATGAGTTCCCAGGCTGGCAGATGTAGAGGTCGCTGTCGTTTCTCGTCACGTTGGGTAGTGTGAACCTTCCCTCCTTGTTTTTTGAGATGGAGGATTTATTCTGAAATAAAGCAGGCACATGCTTTAAATGAAACAGTGTTGTTTATACGCTGTGAGGGTTGAAATAACTCTATTGTACCACAGTAGAACTTAAGGTGAACTCAAAAACTGAAAAACAGGACTTGGACTCTATTGATTAGACAAAAAAATGCACACTTGTAAGAAGAATGCAGTAAGTGATCAAGAGGAAGAGCACTCATCTTGGAGGCAGTAAGTGATGAAGAGGAAGAGGGCTCACCTTGGAATCAGTAAGTGATGAAGAGGAAGAGGGCTCACCTTGGAGGCAGTAAGTGATGAAGAGGAAGAGGGCTCACCTTGGAATCAGTAAGTGATGAAGAGGAAGAGGGCTCACCTTGGAGGCAGTAAGTGATGAAGAGGAAGAGGGCTCACCTTGGAGGCAGTAAGTAATGAAGAGGAAGAGGGCTCACCTTGGAGGCAGTAAGTGATCAAGAGGGCTCACCTTGGAATCAGTAAGTGATGAAGAGGAAGAGGGCTCACCTTGGAGGCAGTAAGTGATGAAGAGGAAGATCGCTCACCTTGGAGGCAGTAAGTGATGAAGAGGAAGATCGCTCACCTTGGAGGCAGTAAGTGATCAAGAGGGCTCACCTTGGAATCAGTAAGTGATGAAGAGGAAGAGGGCTCACCTTGGAGGCAGTAAGTGATGAAGAGGAAGAGGGCTCACCTTGGAGGCAGTAAGTGATCAAGAGGGCTCACCTTGGAATCAGTAAGTGATGAAGAGGAAGAGGGCTCACCTTGGAGGCAGTAAGTGATGAAGAGGAAGATCGCTCACCTTGGAGGCAGTAAGTGATCAAGAGGGCTCACCTTGGAATCAGTAAGTGATGAAGAGGAAGAGGGCTCACCTTGGAGGCAGTAAGTGATGAAGAGGAAGAGGGCTCACCTTGGAATCAGTAAGTGATGAAGAGGAAGAGGGCTCACCTTGGAGGCAGTAAGTGATGAAGAGGAAGATCGCTCACCTTGGAGGCAGTAAGTGATCAAGAGGAAGATCGCTCACCTTGGAGGGCCAGAGGGAGTAAGAATCTGCTGAAGGAGTGCTGTCACACAGGATGGTCACATGATCCCTCTCTCTCAAAGCACGATTCGGTTGAATCACCCTGGCAGAGAGCTGCACGTCTGGCCCGGGACAGTTTAAAAAAAAACATATGGAATATCATATTCGATAACTTGAAGGTTTCTTCTCCTGACTTATTTTTCCATAGAGTTCAAAAGGAATATTTGTCAGGAGAAACAACCCTTATCTACTCCATCCATATCTACTGCATATCTGGCAGCAGAGTGATGGTTTGAAGCTTGTTTGATACTTCAGACCCTTGATGACTTACAAACATTTTACCAACCATGTATTCCATACTGTTCCAGCATAATTTACAGCTAAATCTAGTCTCACCCCCCAATTCCCATAGAGATCCATTCAAATGCAGAGACGTTATAGTACCGCTTGTAAGAGTACCAGAAAATATGATATCAAGAGTCTTTTGACGTTGTTGGGTCACAGACATCAGGAAGTCATGGTATGCAAAGGATATGCGACCAAATATAAAAAATGTAAAAATTTAAAGGCACAGTCAACTTAGTGTATGTAAACTTCTGACCCACTGAAATTGTGATATAGTGAATTAAAAGTTAAATAATGTGTCTGTAAACAATTGCTGGAAAAATTCCTTGTGTCATGCACAAAGTAGATGTCCTAACTGACTTGCCACCACTATAGTTTGCTAACAAGAAATCTGTGGAGTGGTTAAAAATGAGTTTTAATGACTTCAACCTAAGTGGATGTAAACTTCCGACTTCAACTGTATACACATGCATTTACACATGCAATACACATGCATTGACACACGTGGATCTATGCACTTGTACTTACACATGCATGTATACATTTACACATGCATTTAAACAATTTTTAATTTTGTTTATAAGTTTGGAGTGGAAGGATGTCTGTTAACACAAAGTTGCCTGCTGTGTTTTGCAGAGTTGAGATTAATGCATGTTTATGGTTTGGGTTATATTGGTATGGCTTTATGTTTCCTAAGGCTCATTATGGGTGTAGTATTTAGAATGTGTACTTTGGTTATATAGGTGACCTGCACTAGTGTTTTAGTGACGTTGCATCCATGCTCGCTGGTCTGGGAATATTCTTCACTAGGTCTGGTTCTATTGCTCATATTAATCAGGTGAATGCATGAGTCATTGGCCACTGATGTTGTTTTAATGGCCTCATAAACAGTGATACTGTGTGTGTGTGTGTGTGTGTGTGTGTGTGTGTGTGTGTGTGTGTGTGTGTGTGTGTGTGTGTGTGTACGTCTGAGCCTGAGTGTCTTGTCTCTCCTGTATTTTAAAGTGCTCAGGATTAGTAATGTAATTCCTTCTTAATTCAGATTTAACTGAAACTCTATTAAATACTTAACAAATCCTCATAGAACATAATGGGCTTTTTAAAATGCACAATGAATTGCAATGAAAAGTAAATTTTTTGCAATGAAAATATTTCACATGGTATTATGACTGTGCGGGAACATGTGCCCTGGGCACGTAAGAAAGACGGTGAGACTCGTACCTGCGACCCACAGGCGTGTCTGGGCTTTGACCGTTCCATCGGGGAAGGTCGTGAGCTCGCAAATGTAATTCCCGCTGTTCCACACATCCACTTCCCCAAACTGCAGAACAGAACCCTTCAGCTCCTTCCCGGAATGTTCCAAAATCAGGGAGACGTTGTTCCAGAAATATTCTGTTCCGTATGTGGGGTTGTAAATGGCGATCTTGCGTTCCCGGTCTACCTCCCGCTTCGTCCACGCCATCTGGACGATTCTGTAGTTGTGCTCTTTCTCCATTAGGCAAGACAGATTAACCCGCTGTCCCGCGGTCACGTTGACCGAATACGAGCGATCCAAAACTCCAAAATAACCTGAGAAACAAACAAACACTGAGCTTATGGTGTACTTAATTCCAAGTTTTATTTCCACATAAGAGAGAGACGATTGGTTAAAAAAAAAAAAAAAAAAAAAAAAAAAAAAAAAAAAAAACTGTGGAGCGTTTATCTCATCACTGCTGCTTTTTCAAACAGCAAACTGAAAGCTCTCTCTCTCTTTCTCGCTGAATTAAAGGTAAAAATAAAAAGAAGCACAACGCTGTAGCTCTCCAGGACCAGGGTTGGGGACAGTCGTCCTAAACACAATTCACCACTTAGATAATTAGTGATTTGCGTAATTAGTAATAAGTGTCGCTTTCTCTGTCTGTCTGTCTGTCTGTCTGTCTGTAAAATAGCTTATGTTCTGATTGTGTGAGTATATATTTTTAGCAGGCCTTTTCATTGCCTTAGTGGCTAAAATAAAGAACTATCAAAGGCCTCTCTCTCTCTCTCTCTCTCTCTCTCTCTCTCTCTCTCTCTAGCTCTCTCTCTCTCTCTCTCTCTCTCTCTCTAGCTCTCTCTCTCTCTCTCTCTCTCTCTCTCTCTCTCTCTCTCTCTCTCTCTCTCTCTATCTCTCTCTCTAGCTCTCTAGAATCCAGCTGTAAGCATTCTGTCAGTGACAGGAGAACCAGGTCAACTGAATTTGAATAAGAAGTTTACTTCTATATCATGTAATCTCCCCCTATATATATATATACACACACACACACAGGTGAATATTTGTACACACACATACACACACAGGTGAATATTTGTACACACACACACAGGTGAATATTTGTACACACACACACACACACACACACACACACACAGGTGAATATTTGTACACACACATACACACACAGGTGAATATTTGTACACACACACACAGGTGAATATTTGTACACACACACACACACACACACACACAGGTGAATATTTGTACACACACATACACACACAGGTGAATATTTGTACACACACACACAGGTGAATATTTGTACACACACACACACACACACACACACACACAGGTGAATATTTGTACACACACACACAGGTGAATATTTGTACACACACACACACACACACACACACACAGGTGAATATTTGTACACACACACACACAGGTGAATATTTGTACACACACAGGTGAATATTTGTACACACACACACAGGTGAATATTTGTACACACACATACACACACACAGGTGAATATTTGTACACACACACACACACACACACACACACACACAGGTGAACATTTGTACACACACACACACACAGGTGAATATTTGTACACACACACACAGGTGAATATTTGTACACACACACACACACACACAGGTGAATATTTGTACACACACATACACACACAGGTGAATATTTGTACACACACACAGGTGAATATTTGTACACACACACACACAGGTGAATATTTGTACACACACACACACAGGTGAATATTTGTACACACACACACACAGGTGAATATTTGTACACACACACACACACACACAGGTGAATATTTGTACACACACACACACACAGGTGAATATTTGTACACACACACACACAGGTGAATATTTGTACACACACACAGGTGAGGATGGGAGCCCTTCTCCCCGTTGCTCCCTTTGCGGTGACTTACCCTGGGTGAAAGCGGTGAAGAGCAGGAGGGCGACGGCCGTAATGCTCCCATCAGTAGCCATGTCTAAGCTGTTCTCTCTTCTGATGGGCATGAATATGAGAGAGAGAGAGAGAGAGAGAGAGAGAGAGAGAGCGAGAGAGAGAGAGAGAGAGAGAGAGAGAGCGAGAGAGAGAGAGAGAGAGAGAGAGAGAGAGAGAGAGAGAGAAAGAGAGAGAGCGAGAGAGAGAGAGAAAGAGAAGGCCGCCATTGTCTACCACAGGAAGTAAAGCTCTTTAACCGCGAGACACGTTGCGCTGCGCTTCACCTGCAGAGCGATGCACTCAGATGCACGGTGGCTCAGATGCACGGTGGTTTCATTTCCCGCCTTTTAATCTGTGTGTCGCTCACACATTCTCTCTGCTCATTTTTACCCTTTTCTCCTTTAAAACAATAACACAACCCTCTGAAAGACGGGCCTATAAACTCACCATTCGCTTCAGAACCATTTTCTATGCAGTTCTGTATTTGTATGTAAATAATGAATACATTTTACCCATAACCTGTCACTGAGGAAGACATGCCAGACATGCTGTTGTTTTCTGATCGGAAGGTTTTTTTGTGTTGTTTTCCCTCCCCTGGCTTCATTACGTTAGTACTGCTGGTTCTCTCTGAGATTTAAACATTTAAAAACATTTCATATCGGCATTCGTAAAAACAGTCTTCCGCTGTCATTCAAACATTGCTTCAAGAAATGTAGCAAAAAATCTAAGATCACATAAAGCAGCGGTCCCCAAACACCGGTCCGTGGGTCATTTGGTACCGGGCCGCACAGAAACACTGATAATCAATAAAATATTTTTTTATTCAGAATCTAAAAGATGTTTTATTTTGAAAAATGACCGGAACCATCCATCTGTGCGTCTGTGTCTCTTGAGATGGTGAGTTGTATTTTTTATGCACTTTATATTTGTTTTTATGCCAGTCGTATCATTTTATTTCGTCATATTTATCCCCCCACACCTTGGACCACACCGGTCCGTGAAAATATTGTCTAACGTGAAACCGGTCCGTGGCCCAAAAAAGGTTGGGGACCGCTGACATAAAGGACTGGAACTGGAGATCCTGGATTGGAGATGCTCAAATGAGGCCCTGGAGAGCAGCGGTGGTGCTGGTGTTCCGTCTTCCCCTCCAATCAGCAACTGACTTGTAGCTGGGTGAGTGGAATCTCTGGCCAATCAGTGACATTAATCAATCAATTTACAATGAGATATAAAAGAAAACCAGCAGTAATACCGGGCTTAAGGCCCACATTTGAGTATCCCCGCCCTGCAACGCTACCTCTGTGTCCTATGTCTCTCTTCTGCAACTACAGGCTGTTTGGGGGTTCAGTCACAGCTCTTATCTAACACTGCCCCCTAGTGGTGGAATGAGTAAACTACATCAGAGCCACTGGCGATATATTGAGGCAGACTGAAGACCAATCTGTGCCAACATTGCCGTTATTTAAAATAAAATTTAAATTGAAAACGTTTAAGATACAGCCTTCATCACTCAAATGGTGTCTGCTGCCGACAAGCTTTAGGCAATCCATAAAAAACATACCAACATCTCCATAGTTCTACAAGTCAATCAATACCTCGCTTTTTATGAAGACCGTGAAAATGACAGCAGCAGAACTTTAAAAAGTACGCATTTCAACAAAAGTTGATTTAAAAAAAAAATTTCCACTGGCCTGATGTACAAATTTGTGGTTAGACCAGTATATATCATGCCCTCCAACCATGCCCCCCCTCATTTAAAGTCTCCAAAGGCCAGAGACATGGACCAATCACAGCATTCAGAACCCCAAGCACAAAAGCCCAGAAACATGGACCAACCACAGCATTAAGAACCCCAAGCACAAAAGCCCAGAGACATGGACCAATCACAGCATTCAGAACCCCAAGCACAAAAGCCCAGAGACATGGACCAATCACAGCATTCAGAACCCCAAGCACAAAAGCCCAGAGACATGGACCAATCACAGCATTCAGAACCCCAAGCACAAAAGCCCAGAGACATGGACCAATCACAGCATTCAGAACCCCAAGCACAAAAGCCCAGAGACATGGACCAATCACAGCATTCAGAAACCCAAGCACAAAAGCCCAGAGACATGGACCAATCACAGCATTCAGAACCCCAAGCACAAAAGCCCAGAGACATGGACCAATCACAGCATTCAGAACCCCAAGCACAAAAGCCAAGAGACATGGACCAATCACAGCATTCAGAAACCAAAGCACAAAAGCCCAGAGACATGGACCAATCACAGCATTCAGAACCCCAAGCACAAAAGCCAAGAGACATGGACCAATCACAGCATTCAGAAACCAAAGCACAAAAGCCCAGAGACATGGACCAATCACAGCATTCAGAAACCCAAGCACAAAAGCCCAGAGACATGGACCAATCACAGCATTCAGAACCCCAAGCACAAAAGCCCAGAGACATGGACCAATCACAGCATTCAGAAACCAAAGCACAAAAGCCCAGAGACATGGACCAATCACAGCATTAAGAAACCCAAGCACAAAAGCCCAGAGACATGGACCAATCACAGCATTCAGAACCCCAAGCACAAAAGCCCAGAGACATGGACCAATCACAGCATTCAGAACCCCAAGCACAAAAGCCCAGAGACATGGACCAATCACAGCATTCAGAACCCCAAGCACAAAAGGCAGAGGACTGTAGAAGCATGTCCCACTTTGGACAGACATATTAGTGTGATACGACACTGTCTTTACACTGCACTGTTGTGTAGTTCACCATCTTTACACTGCATTGTTGTGTAGTTCACCGTCTTTACACTGCACTGTTGTGTAGTTCACCGTCTTTACACTGCACTGTTGTGTAGTTCACCATCTTTACACTGCACTGTTGTGTAGTTCACCGTCTTTACACTGCACTGTTGTGTAGTTCACCGTCTTTACACTGCACTGTTGTGTAGTTCACCATCTTTACACTGCACTGTTGTGTAGTTCACCGTCTTTACACTGCACTGTTGTGTAGTTCACCGTCTTTACACTGCACTGTTGTGTAGTTCACTGTCTTTACACTGCACTGTTGTGTAGTTCACTGTCTTTACACTGCACTGTTGTGTAGTTCACCGTCTTTACACTGCACTGTTGTGTAGTTCACCGTCTTTACACTGCACTGTTGTGTAGTTCACTGTCTTTACACTGCACTGTTGTGTAGTTCACTGTCTTTACACTGCACTGTTGTGTAGTTCACTGTCTTTACACTGCACTGTTGTGTAGTTCACTGTCTTTACACTGCACTGTAGTGCTGTTCAGTGTCTATACTTTGAAGGCACACTTAAACAAATAATTAAAACATAAAAGTAAAAAAAAAAAAATAATAATCAAAAATGTTTTTGGCTGAACACAAACATGTAAAACAGTCTTACTTCATATTTGTCAATTTATTATTTTTTATTCAAATACCACAATGTAGCAGTGGGATCATGTTTTAAACACAATTCAGAAAGCTTTAAATGTTTTTTTTTACCTAAATGTTGTCAAATCAGAAATACATAAAATATCACTTTAAAATAGATCATAAAGTATTTTCATATGGCTCCAGCTGTATAAAACTGAAATGTCACAGAAAGGTGTAGCAAACCCCTCTCCCTAAAGAACTGTACCCCTCTCCCTAAAGCTCCTGTTCCACCGGGTTGTGGGAACTAAACGAGGACAGGAACTATCCACAACGGGGAATAAAACCGTTCCTGGAGCGCATTTGTGTTTACTTTCCCACCGCATAACTTGAAGGGTTTCTTCTCCTGACTTATTTTTCCATAAAGTTCAATAGAAAAACTAGTCAGGAAAAACAACCCTTAAAGTGATCCATCCATATCGACTGCATAACTGGCAGCAGAGTGATGGTTTGAGGCTCGTTTGATACCTCAGACCCTTGATGACTTACAGCCATTTTACAAACCATGTATTCCATACTGTTCCAGCATAATTTACAGATAAATTTAGTCCCACCCCCAAATTCCCATAGAGATCCATTCAAATGCAGAGATGTTATAGTATCGCTTGTCGTGAGAGTACCAGAAAATAAGATATCAAGAGTCTTTTGATGTTGTTGGGTCACAAACATCAGGAAGTCATGGCACGCAAAAAACATGCGACCAAATATTTGAAATGATTACTTTGTTCTCTATATAAATGCAGGGGTGCCAATAATTGTAGCACACATGGTTTTGTTAAAAATAATTATTTCTTGATGAGGGATTTTTTTTTCTCATAATAAATTTACTTCAATTAAAGGTTGGATTTTTCTCATTTTTTCAGTGTGAGATTAAGAGAATTCACCAAACGATTAATTTTTTATAAGCTTTTTTACGCATCTTTACCAGGGGTGCCAATAACAATGGAGTGCACTGTATGTGGGTTAGTCACTGTAATTAAGAACAGAAGCTGTGGCTGGAGCCTATCCCAGCATGCATTAGGCGAGATGCAGGAATGCACGCTGGACAGGTCGCCAACCCATCGCAGGGCACTCACACCATTCACTCACGCACTTATACCGACGGGCAATTTAGAGTCTCCAATTAGCCTAATAGAATAGAATAGAATAGAATAGAATGACTTTTATTTTTCCGTTAAGGAACTTCAGTTGTAGCCCCAGCAACAACAAAAAAGACATAGACAGTGGGGCAGACCCACAACACACTAACACACCTAACCTGTATGTCTTTGGACTGTGGGAGAAAGCTGGAGTACCCGGAGAAAACTCACGCGGACACGGGGAGAATGTGCAAACGGAAAGGCCTTCAGCCGGGATTCGAACTCGGTACCTTCTTGCTACAGGCGACAGTGCTAACCACCGCCACCGTGCCACCCTGAGGTCATACTCCCTTACTTTAATCTGTTAGTGCAAGCAGATACATTAATAACCAGCAGTGTGTGGCCAGGAGGAGGAGAGTGTTCTCTGTCCCAGAGGCGACCCGTGGGGTCACACCTCCGCGAGCGGGGCGGCTGCCTTCATTGGGTAAAACGTGCAGTTGGAGGGTGATGTTGGCGTCATCGTACAGGTGATGTGTCCACTGTGGCTGGCAGGTGTAGAGGCCTCCGTCATCTATAGTGACGTCCAGCAACCTGAACTCACCATCAGCATTCACCTGGAGGGGGTGTTTACTCTGAAATGGGGCGAGATTACACATGAGTGTGTTTGTGTGTGTATGTGTGTATGTACGTGTGTGTGTGTGGGTGTGTGTTTGTACGTGTGTAGCAAACCCCTGTGTGTGTGTGCGTGTGTTTTTGTACGTGTGTAGCAAACCCCTGTGTGTGTGTGTGTGTGTGTGTGTGTGTGTGTGCGTGTGTTTGTGTGTGCATGTGTGTGCGTGTTTGTGTGTGTGTGTGTGTGTGTGTGTTTGTACGTGTGTAGCAAACCCCTGTGTGTGTGTGTGTGCGCGTGTGTACGTGTGTAGCAAACCCCTGTGTGTGTGTGTGTGCGTGTGCGTGTGTGTGTGTGCGTGTGTGTATATGTGCTTGTGTGTGCGTGTGTGTTCTTGTGTGTGTGCATGTGTGTGCGTGTGTGTTTGTGTGTGTGCATGTGTGTGTTTGTGTGTGTGTGTGTGTGTGTTCTTGTGTGTTTGTGTGTGTGCATGTGTGTGCGTGTGTGTTTGTGTGTGTGCATGTGTGTGTGTGTGTGTGTTTGTGTGTGTGTGTCTGTGTGTTTGTGTGTGTGCGTGTGTGTTTGTGTGTGTGCGTGTGTGCAAGAATGTGGGTGCAGTACACTGAAGTGTCTTTTTCTTTTTTACACACAAGAGCCAAAACTTAACCGTATATATATATATATATATATACATTTGTACATTTTCTCCAAGGTTAGGACAGATTTAATAGGTTCTACGGGGTGAGGATCAATGCGTGATTGGCGGTGGGGTTTGTGGGCGGGGCTTACCCTGGGTGTCCAGAAGACGTACTGTTCTGCAGATGGGGTGCTGTTACAGAAGATGTACAGCTCCCCTCCCTCTCTCACATCCTGATTCGCTTTCATGGACAGCAGGACTGGATGGGTGGAGGAAAACGTATGCATATGAGTGGGTACTCGGGCGCGCGTGTGGCACAGATATATACGCATGCACGCACGGTCCCCAGGCACCAGCCAGTAGCGGGAAGCGGCAAAGTTCACATTTAGTGTGTGAAACGAGCGATGGAAAATATATCGACAGGCTCGCAGAAATGGAAGATAAAAAGGGAACGAGAAAGCGAAGCGGTCTGGTTTTGGCCTGTCTTCATTTATAGGCTATAAATGTAACGCGCGAAAAAACTAACCTGGACACTGAATTGCTAACTCGTCGCTCGTCTTTTCGCTGACTTTGTTCCAAGCTGTGCATGAATACTTCACACCGTGATCGGGTCTTCTCACCGTTACCGTTTTTTTAATCTCCCCTTCCAGGGGGTGTGGAGCGTTAAATTGGTTAACACTCCACTTGATACCCGACTCGTCTCCGTTGCAGGTGAGAGTCACGGCCTCCTTGCCGCAGGTGAGAGTCATGGCCTCCTTGCTGCAGGTGAGAGTCATGGCGTCCTTGCTGCAGGTGAGATTCACGGCCTCCTTGCTGCAGGTGAGAGTCATGGCCTCCTTGCTGCAGGTGAGAGTCACGGAGGGCTTGGACACCCGCTCTACAAAATGAAAGAAATAAAGAAATTAAAAATAAAGAAATAAAGCACCTTTTAAAGAAAGAAGACAGTAGACAATAAAAAAAGCAGTGTCCTAACTCGGGGAACAATTCCCTTCAATATCCGTCTCAAACAACAGTAGGCTACAGCTTTCAATCCGCAGCGCATAGCCGAACGCATACGCGGTTATAACGGTATTAATGATAATATAGTTAATGTAAAGTTCATAAGTAATATATGTAAATCTACAGTAAATATGTCTGCATGGATTTCGTTTTTATTCCTGTATTATTATTATTATTATTATTATTATTATTATTATTATTAAACTAGCATTTATTTTCTGGTCAAAGACAAGTTAAATACAAACAAATTTAAAGTCACAGCAGGAGTGCTGTTCTAGAAACAGTTTTACCTTTTAATCTGTATATGATATCATTACGACACAGCTGTTAAATGGTAAATGATAACATTACTGAAACGTCTGGACTCAGAAAACACAATAGCAGACCAGGATAAGGCAAAAGAACGTTGTTTATTTCAGTCCAAGGTCAAAAAGCCAGGTAATCAGATTTCAAATGAGACCAAATCTAAATCCAAAAGAATAATCAAAAACAGTCCAAAAGATCAAAAACCAGGAAATAAGATATGCGACGGAACAAAGGGAATAGGCAGAGACGTTGTCATGATCCCAGTTGTTTGTGCACATTTGTTCATGTTTTCTGCAATCTTGCATTCTCTCTTTCTTTCTGTCTCCACCAGCTTCGCTTCCTTCTTGATTACTGTTAACTAATCTACTAATTTACTTACGCTAGTCAGATCATTACTAACACACTAATCTGCTTACCATGTCTCATGTGATTTACTAATTAACTAATTTACTAACGCTAGGATGGGATAATTACTAACAGACTAATTGATTAATGATCTTCGTCTCGCTTTCCCAAGCTGTTCCTAATTTCTCTCTGTTCTCAAGCTAAACGTTTGCACCTGTCTACACCTGCATTTAAACCAGTGTTTCCCTGTCTTCCTCGCAAAATTGTTGCCTTGACTTGTCTTGCACTTTTGAGCGTTTATTTCCAAGCCTGATTTCTGTTATTACCCACGCCTGTACCCTGACTACTGCTTACTGCCTGCCTGACCTACGAGAATCGCCTGCTGTCTACGGTACTTCTGCTCTGCGGTAGAACTTCGACCATTGCCAGTGACACCGTTTATGAGACTGCTTTCTCATTTCGGTACCTGTGCTTTGATTGTGGATTTCCTGTGTATGACCATTGCTTGGATATTGATTACGAACTTGAACGCTCCTACTAATAAAGACCCTTGCGGGTTATTTATTATATTCCACGTTTCTGAGTCGTGCATTTTGTGTCCAAACCACCTTGTTCTGTTACAGAACAATTTCGCCAGCATGGACCCAGCAGACTCAAACGCTATTCGCCACGCTTTGCAGACCCAAGGAGCCATCATGCAGCAGCATGCCCAGGGGATTGCTGAACTCCGGCTGGAGATGAGAGAGCTTTGTGCGGAGATGAGGAGGTTTGCCATCTCCCTTCGGCCCCATCCCTCTTCACCACCAGCGGCTCAGCTTCCACCTCCACCCTCCTACCCCATGGGGACCTGGCAGTACCGGGAGCCACAACAACCAGCCCCGGAGAGGTTCAGTGGGAAACCGGAGCGATGTAAGGCATTCATGGTTCCTGCTACTACTGTGACCAGCTAGGGCACTCTCTCGAACAGTGCACCCTACGGCCTAAGAGGTCAGATCCTGCTGTTAGGGTGAGATCCCAAATGAGTGAAGCCCAAGCCCCCAAGGCCAATCATCGACCCTACCTCTCTGCCACCTTCCATTTGCCTGAGAGAAGAGAAAAGATCCATGTTTGGTCCCTGATTGATTCCGGAGCTGACTCCAACCTAATTGACGATGGGATGGTGAAGGATCTAGACATTCCGACCTTGCCTCTGGACAAACCAGTAAATGCCCTGTCTCTTGATGGAAAGCCCTTCTTCCGCATGAGAAAAATCACTGTACCCCTCCAGTTAATTATCTCCGGCAACCACCAGAAGGAGATACAGTTCAAGGTTATCCACTCACCACATGACCCCCTCATTCTTCGACTACCATGGTTACAGAAACACAACCCTAGCATCAAAATACAAGCAAAATACAAGCCTGGAGCCGTGAGTGTCACCAAGCCTGCCTGAAATCCGCTCCTACACCTGCTGAGGGCGCCAGTACCTCATCCCAAGCCCTCCCATCCTCCCTGAAGACCGTTCCCACTACCTACCATGACCTCTGGGTTGTTTTCAGTAAGACCCAGGCCCAGACCCTCCCTCCACACCGACCATATGACTGCCCTATCGAGCTGCTACCCGGTTCCACGCTCCCGTCCAGCCATCTCTACAACGTCTCCAAGCCAGAGAGAGAGGCTATGGAGACATATATTCAGGACTGCCTCGCTTATGGACTCATTCGACCACACCAGTGGGCGTGGGGTTCTTCTTCGTCCAGAAGAAAGATGGCACCCTGCGTTCATGCATCGACTACAGAGGGCTTAGCAACATCACCATAAAAAACCCACTACCGCTCATTGACTCAGCCTTCCACCCACTCCACGACGCCACTGTCTTCACCAAGCTCGACCTACGAAACGCATATCACTTCAATGTTCAATACCCCCCTGGGACACTTTGAATACCTGGTCATGCCTTTCGGCCTTACTAACGCCCCAGCCGTCTTCCAGTCCCTCATCAATGACGTGCTCCGTGACATTTTGGGCCGAACTGTATTTGTATACCTTGACGACATCCATCAAGACCATGTAAAACAGGTTCTCCAAAGATTGTTGGAGAACAAACTGTTTGTCAAGGCCGAGAAGTGTGTGTTCCACTCCGACACTGTGGAGTTCCTGGGATTTATTTTGGAAAGAGGGCAGACACGAGCGGATCCCAAGAAGATTCAGGCGGTCACTGACTGGCCCACGCCTGCGACTCGTAAACAACTTCAGTGCTTTGAAGTGCTATTCATCGTTTGGACAAACCACAAAAACTTAGCCTACCTCCAGACCGCTAAGAGACTGAACTCTCACCAAGCCAGGTGGGCTCTGTTCTTCGGGAGATTTCACTTTACCCTGAACTACCGACCTGGTTCCAAAAACATCAAGCCTGACACCCTTTCCAGGCAATTTTACATTTATTCTGAGAAAGACACCCCTGAGAACATCCTTCCTGCCTCATGTTTGGTCGCCTTGGTCTCCTGGATCAAGATTGAGGCTGTTATCAAGAGTGCCCTACGGAACGAGCCTGACCCCAGAGCCAACCCTAGTACTCGCCTGTATGTCCCTACAGCAGCTCGGACACAGGTTCTGCAATGGGCCCACTCCTCATTGCTCATCCAGGCTTTACCTGCATCATGGTGGTTCTGAAGAGGAAGTTCTGGTGGAGCGCCATGGCTCCTGACACCAGAAACTTTATCAAGGCCTGTACCACCTGTGCCAGAAACAAGGCGTCGCATCAAGCTCCGGCTGGTCTACTCCAACCACTACCTGTGCCCAGCCGACCTTAGAGCCACATCGGAATAGATTTTGTTACGGGGCTTCCACCTTCTGATGGCAATACCACCATTCTTACGGTTGTGGACTGTTTCAGCAAGGCCGCCCATTTCATTCCCCTGCCTGGATTACCCTCCGCTCAAGAGACCGCTGAAGTCCTTGTTAAAGAGGTCTTCAGGATTCATGGCATCCCTGCGGACATCGTGTCAGACCGTGGACCCCAATTCATTTCGCAGCTGTGGAAAGCTTTCTGTTCTGCACTGGGAGCCACGGTGAGCCTGACATCTGGATACCATCCGCAGTCCAACGGCCAAACTGAAAGGGCCAATCAAGACCTGGGAGCTGCTCTATAGTGTGTGTCCATGAAGAACCCTTCTTCCTGGAGCAAGATGCTTACCTGGGTAGAGTATGCCCACAACGCTCTACCCTGCACTGCCAATGGAAAATCTCAGTTCGAGATCTCATTAGGATACCTTCCGCCACTCTTTCCAGACTAAGAGGCAGAGATTGTAGTTCCCACCCTCGCCACCCATATGCGGCGCTGCCTCAAGGTCTGGAAGGACACTCAAGCCGCGCTTTTGCGCACTGCGGACCGAAATCAGTCCTATGCAGATCGCCACCGTAAACCGGCACCGGCCTACAAACCTGGCTATGAGGTGTGGCTCTCCACAAAGGACATTCCCCTTCAATCCACGTCACGCAAACTCCAACCCTGATTCATTAGCCCCTTCAAGATTGACTCCATCATGAACCCCTCTACTGTTAAACTGTCACTCCCCACTTCTTTGAATATTCACCCCACTTTCCATGTTTCCCATGTAAAACCTGTCTCTAACCACCCCTTGTGCCCTCCCGACCCTGCCCCCCCTCCCCCTCGTATTATTGATAATCATCCTGCCTACGATGTAGAGAAACTGTCGGACATTCGCCGCAGAGGGCGCGGCTTCCAGTATCTGGTGGACTGGAAGAGATACGGGCCGGAGGAACGCAGTTGGGTCGCCCCCAGTTTAATCCTCGATCCAGTCCTCATTCGGGACTTCCATCGAGCCCATCCCGACAAGATCAAGGGACCGACAGGAGTCGGTCGTTAAGGGGGGGTACTGTCATGATTCCACTTGTTTGTGCACATTTGTTCATGTTTTCTGCGATCTCACATTCTCTCTCTTTCTTTCTGTCTCCAGCTTCGCTTCCTTCTTGATTACTGTTAACTAATCTACTAATTTACTAACGCTAGTCAGATAATTACTAACACGCTAATCTGCTAATATTAATTAAGCAGACGTAGTAAAAAACCAAAGCAAGGATCAAATAAACCAGATCTGTAAGGCAACAAAACAAAATCGATAGGCAAAACTCGGAATCAAACAGAAGGGTGTCACAAATAAACACAGGCTTAGAAAGGCGTAGGCACTGAGAATATCGATCAACGTTCTGACAACCAGGAAGCGGAAATGTGGGGCTTAAATAGACATAGGAAGGGGAGGGGTAACAAACAATGTGAGGTTAACACATTAGGGAAACAATAATTCAATCATGAGGAAAGAACAAATACATGAAAGGGACTCAGAAAACATGCATGACAAACAACGGGCTCGAGTAGGAGCGGAGTAATCAGAGGAGGTGAGATCTCTAACCCTGCGTTCTCATATCCAGCAACTTCGGTCGCCCAGTCGCCGGAAGTCCATTCATTCTCTATGAAGCTGAGCGACGGTCAGCGACCTGAGCGACTAGGAAACTGAGCGACCAAAATCGGCCGATAAATGTTTTTCGCCGACATCGGCCGTAACAGCCAATCAGAGTTCCGCGCTTTATATTTCTCCAACCGATACGAAACCATTAAGTGAATAATTGTTCCGCCCTATTTCACTCAAATTGCAGCAATTGAAGAGCAGCTAATAATAATGATCCAAGCTTACCACGTCCTGTTCAATGTATAACATAACCTTAAAGGATATATGTAGCTGTTCTACCAATATCACATTGAGCCCAAACTACATGTTGAGTTTTATAAATAAATCTATCTATGTATCTAGATAGATAGATAAAAATCGCTAGCTCGCGACGAAGATAGATATAGGCTAGCCTATCGCTAGCTAGCGAGAACACATAATTATCAGTGTCATGACATAACTATAAAGAATAGGATGCATCGCAAATATGTAGTGATGTGCAGTTCGCGAACGAATCGGTATTATGAGTCGACTCTTTATGCTGAGTCGTCTGAGTCGACTCGCCAGTTCGAGGGAATCGTGCTAACCCACGGCTCTCGACTCTCGGCTCTGGCTCTGGCTCGTCTCGGCTCTCGGCTCTCGGCTCTTAGCTCCGGCTCTGACTCTGCCTGCTTTCTACTACAGCCGGGAGACACTCCCCTGAGACACTCAGCAGTGGTAATGCGCGGCGTGCAGTTTCTGATTGCTAGAACCTACGTAAGAATACATTTTAATTTGATCTAACAATATTGCACACACTTTTGTGAAGTTAATAATCGCCCCAGCTCATTCCAACGTTATTATAACTACTAATGGTTAAAAGAAAGATACGTAGGTACAGTAGCTATACTACGGATCAACACGAAATCAACTCGACTCAATTTAAGAGCCATGAGCCGTAGCAATATTCCACGGCTCCAGACAGAGCCGGAACCAGAGCCGTGACACAAACCGAAGTCATTTTCGAGTTTTAACCACATAACTGTTCGTATAGAGTTCTGTGGTTTTAATAAAGGGCAAAATGAAGTACACCATTAAGCTATTAATCGGGTTTACTACTCAGTGTGATTCAAACGGAAACCCTATTGACAAAGGAATTATGTTAGCCTATATCTAATGATATTCCGAGACGCCGACTGTATATTACGAAATTATTAAACTTTTTGCGAGAATTGCAACCGAATTCCAGTCAACGATGAAACAATTAGGCCAAATTTGCGATATTGCGATTGTGTTCAGATAGATTAGGCTACAAAAAAATGACAGAAAAGACTTATTTAAAGTGGTGGCATTTTTATTTTAGAACTCTTGACTAACAACAACAGTGAACAGAATAAATAGCCTACAATTGCGTATGATATAATAAATAAAGTACAGTTAAAATAAACACATTTAAATAACCTTATGGTGTCCAAATAAATAAACGACACAGGCTCCTGTACATCATATGTACACACTGACACACACAATAAATATCTGGCTTGTTTGTCCAATTTGGCTGGCTCTCTTATACAGTCTTCCATCCACCTAATTTTCAGTAGACCTAGACTACTGGATTCTGGGATCTGATAAAAAATATAAGATTAATATTAGCATAGATTAAATAGCTCTATACAAATATAACCATTCAATGTCTATTATTACCTGTAAGATCTAATGTTACAATCTCTGATCGAAAAAACGGAGATGGGAAAGTCGTAAATAAACGTAACCTGCGATTACAAACTAGCTTGAGACAGTAGGCTACTGTAAATTGAGAATATTAGCAATGAGTATCATTCAGATGATTTGGGTCTGAATAAAATATCAAGGCTAGTTTACAAACTTATTTTGTCTACTTTGTTACCAGCTAGGGTCTGCTGTCTGAAACAGCTTCTAATTCCAGCTCGCGAGTAGCGCCGCTGAAAGAAAAAGATGCGGCTCAAAGATGCGGCTCAAACGGCTCTTCTGTATTAACCGGAAGTACCAAAATGGCAACTCCGACTCCGACTCTTCAAACTGAATGGTACGAATAGAGCCGACTCAGAAAAAAGAGCCGAACTGCCCATCACTACAAATATGTCTTTGTTCTACGTAGGCTTCTGCCGTTGTTTCTCTTTATCAAATAATTGTAGCTGCACGAACTGACTTGGATGACACAACGGGAAGCTCTTGCCCCGCCCCCAGCCTCGTAGAATTGACCGACTCAGCGACCAGTTGCTCGCTGTGAGAACGCAGCGTAATAAAGGCCGTGACACACTGGCCGCGATTTACTCGCACGAATAAATCGCACGTTGAAAAATAAAAACGAACTCCTGTATTGTTCATAAAATCTTGCACATCAAACGCGAAATGTCCTTTGCGAAAAAGCGGCATTTAATTTATTCGCTTCAAGTTCGTTTTTTGCGAGTTTTCGTTTGCGAAACAATTTATCTATCCAATCATAACAAGCTTCCATGACTGACGTCACCGCACTGCCACAACTCCAATATGGTGGACCAACTGATTTTATATGTGTCACAGTATAGCGTCCTCTTTGATAAGAGACATAATAGTTACAAAGACAACGATTTGAAGGACAATTTGTGGAAAACCATAGCCGAGCAAATAGGCTATGAAGATGGTGGGTTTATAGCTAAATGTTTGCAATACGCACAACTTGCTATCTGATCAGCTTCCACAGGTTATTAGCATCAATTGACTTAAAAGTCGTCTCCAGCTATTTTAGCCAGCTAACGTTAGCTAACCTTTAGATCTAACGTTGTTGATAGCATTTCATGTAAAGAAGATAACAAGCCAGTGGCGATTACACACAAACATAGCTATTTATTGTTTTACTTTAGGCGAGTTCATGTAGGCTACGCTGTCACCGGCTGGGTTGTTTGCCTTGGTGAAAACAAAAGATGAAAGCTAGCGAACACTGTTGTCTGTGTGCGTGGCAAATAAAGTCTATAAAGTTCCACAAAAATCTTATTCCGACTGCTGTGTGGATTTCCTGATTACTGATAGCCAAGTTATATAAATAACGAGGAAAACAGACGAGGTCTGCCTGTAGCGATCGTTTTGGAGAAAACTCTTCAGACTTCATGAGTTGCTACACTGTATAGACTACGACACATTTATTTTAAAGATGTTTGCTGAAATTACGTAATGTATTGTTATGTTGTGGTTAACACTTTATATTAGTGGAAGAGATCAAGAGGCAGTGGAACACGTATGTCCGTAGAAGGAGGGAAGAGAAGGAGAGCATGTTGTAGACAAAACAAACTTTACATAAGTAAAAACGGACACATAATAAGCCCGGTTCAATATTTTGCCAATGTCATTTAAGCATGCTCTGTTTTTAACGTTCTGGTAGAGGGAAAAAAATACACTTTCGTTCCGTGATGGACCGAACGGATAACCATGTCGTCATCGCTTGACGAAGAGTAATCCATTTTTATTCGCACGGATTTTCAAACGCGAAAAAGAACGCGAGTTTTTTGTTTTTTCGCATCGTTGCAGGTGTGTCAGGTTTTTACGCGAAATATTTTTCGCACTTTCGCCTCGCTTATTCGTTACGTCCCCGATGTGTCACGGCCTTAAGGGCAAACAGCTGGAACAAATGAAACAGGTAGCTCAGGAGCAGTTAGAAATGCGGTTAGAAAAGAAAAAACGGGGAAGCTGGTTAAATATTAGTATCTAACTATAAAGGCCGTGACACACTGGCCGCGATTTACTCGCACAAATAAATCGCACGTTGAAAAATAAAAACGGACTCCTGTATTGTTCATAAAATCTTGCACATCCAACGCGAAATGTCCTTTGCGAAAAAGCGGCATTTAATTTATTCGCTTCAAGTTCGTTTTTTGCGAGTTTTCGTTTGCGAAATTATTTATCTATCCAATCAGAACACGTTTCCATGACTGACGTCACCGCACTACCACAACAAACTTCAACATCCAATATGGCGGACCAACTGATTTTATATGTGTCACAGAATAGTGTCCTTTTCGACAAGAGACATCGTAGTTACAAAGACAACGATTTGAAGGACAATTTGTGGAAAACCATAGCCGAGCAAATAGGCTATGAAGATGGTGGGTTTATAGCTAAATGGTTGCAATACGCACAACTTGCTATCTGATCAGCTCCCTCAGGTTATTAGCATTGGCTTAAACGTTGTCTCCAGCTATTTTAGCCAGCTAACGTTAGCTAACCTTTAGATCTAACGTTAACGTTGATAGCAGTTCATGTGAAGAAGATAACAAGCCAGTGGCGATTACACACAAACATAGCTACACGATACGTAGGCCTATTTATTTATTTTTTACTTTAGGCGAGTTCATGTAGGCTACGCTGTGTCGTGTGGGGTCGTTTGCCTTGGTGAAAACAAAGGATGGAAGCTAGCTAACCGCTATATGTGATATTGTTTCGTGGATATTTGCCGTAGTAATTGTGGGCTATAGGCTAACAGATGGAGACAGACGACACGTAGGCTAGCTACCGGATCTGGCCAGGGGCAGCCACTGTGGTGGAGGGAGAGAAAGGGGGAAGAGGAGAAGGGCAGGGTAGAGTAGCCTATATGAAATGTTTTAGCTGTCACACGGTCGTCTATGTGCGTGGCAAATAAAGTTCCCCAAAAATCTTATTCCGACTCCTGTGTGGATTTCCAGATTGCTGATAGCCAAGTTATATAAATAACGAGGAAAACAGACGAGGTCTGCCTGTAGCGATCGTTTTAGAGAGAACTCTTCAGACTTCATGAGTTGCTACACTGTATAGACTACAACACATTTATTTTAAAGATGTTTGTTTGCTGAAATGACGTAACGTATTGTTATGTTGTGGTTAACCCTTCATATTAGTGGAAGAGGTCAAGAGGCAGTGGAAGAATTTGAGGGACACATATGTCCGTAAAAGGAGGGAAGAGAAGGAGAGCAGCAGGAGTGGTCAGGCTGGAGGGAAACAGAGGAAAAGGTGGAAGTTCATGGATGGCATGGCTTTCCTTGAGCAATATACAGATTTTCGAAGGTGTGAAAGCCATACTTAAATTTATTCAGTGCTGAACAGAAATCATATGCAGATTAGTGGGGGGGTCGGGTGTCTGTCAGGGAAGTCGCGGGTGTCTGCATGTGATTTTAGCCATTTTGGTAGTTTATAATATAAGCCACTGTGATTTCACTTTGCCGTGACTGCTCCATGTTTATCACTAAACACAGTAACGGAGTGACACTGCAAGTCCATTAATTCAGTCTACTTTTAAACAGGACACAGTGAAAATTACAGCAGCAGAACTTTAAAAAGTACGCATTTCAACAAAAGTTGATTTAATTTTATTTTTTTCACTGGCCTGATGTAAAAAATTTGTGGTTAGACCAGTATATATCATGCCCTCCAACCATTCCCCCCTCATTTAAAGTCTCCAAAGGCCAGAGACATGGACCAATCACAGCATTCAGAACCCCAAGCACAAAAGCCCAGAGACATGAACCAATCACAGCATTCAGAAACCAAAGCACAAAAGCCCAGAGACATGGACCAATCACAGCATTCAGAAACCAAAGCACAAAAGCCCAGAGACATGGACCAACCACAGCATTCAGAACCCCAAGCACAAAAGCCCAGAGACATGGACCAATCACAGCATTCAGAACCCCAAGCACAAAAGCCCAGAGACATGGACCAATCACAGCATTCAGAAACCAAAGCACAAAAGCCCAGAGACATGGACCAACCACAGCATTCAGAACCCCAAGCACAAAAGCCCAGAGACATGGACCAATCACAGCATTCAGAACCCCAAGCACAAAAGCCCAGAGACATGGACCAATCACAGCATTCAGAACCCCAAGCACAAAAGCCCAGAGACATGGACCAATCACAGCATTCAGAAACCAAAGCACAAAAGCCCAGAGACATGGACCAACCACAGCATTCAGAACCCCAAGCACAAAAGCCAAGAGACATGGACCAATCACAGCATTCAGAACCCCAAGCACAAAAGCCAAGAGACATGGACCAACCACAGCATTCAGAACCCCAAGCACAAAAGCCCAGAGACATGGACCAATCACAGCATTCAGAACCCCAAGCACAAAAGCCCAGAGACATGGACCAATCACAGCATTCAGAACCCCAAGCACAAAAGGCAGAGGACTGTAGAAGCATGTCCCACTTTGGACAGACATATTAGTGTGATACGACACTGTCTTTACACTGCACTGTTGTGTAGTTCACCGTCTTTACACTGCACTGTTGTGTAGTTCACTGTCTTTACACTGCACTGTTGTGTAGTTCACCGTCTTTACACTGCACTGTTGTGTAGTTCACTGTCTTTACACTGCACTGTTGTGTAGTTCACTGTTTTTACACTGCACTGTTGTGTAGTTCACTGTTTTTACACTGCACTGTTGTGTAGTTCACTGTCTTTACACTGCACTGTTGTGTAGTTCACCGTCTTTACACTGCACTGTTGTGTAGTTCACTGTCTTTACACTGCACTGTTGTGTAGTTCACTGTTTTTACACTGCACTGTTGTGTAGTTCACTGTCTTTACACTGCACTGTTGTGTAGTTCACCGTCTTTACACTGCACTGTTGTGTAGTTCACTGTCTTTACACTGCACTGTTGTGTAGTTCACCGTCTTTACACTGCACTGTTGTGTAGTTCACTGTCTTTACACTGCACTGTTGTGTAGTTCACTGTTTTTACACTACACTGTAGTGCTGTTCAGTGTCTATACTTTGAAGGCATAATTAAAACATAAAAGTAAAAAAAAAAAATAATAATCAAAAATGTTTTTGGCTGAACACAAACATGTAAAACAGTCTTACTTCATATTTGTCAATTTATTATTTTTTATTCAAATACCACAATGTAGCAGTTGGAACATGTTTTAAACACAATTCAGAAAGCTTTAAATGTTTTTTTTAACCTAAATGTTGTCAAATCAGAAATACATAAAATATCACTTTAAAATAGATCATAAAGTATTTTCATATGGCTCCAGCTGTATAAAGCTGAAATGTGACAGAAAGGTGTAGCAAACCCCTTTCCCTAAAGAACTGTACCCCTCTCCCTAAAGCTCCTGTTCCACCGGGTTGTGGGAACTAAACGAGGACAGGAACTATCCACAACGGGGAATAAAACCGTTCCTGGAGCGCGTTTGTGTTTACTTTCCCACCGCATAACTTGAAGGGTTTCTTC
Source organism: Ilyophis sp. 1 JC-2022 (assembly GCA_022702515.1). Classification (NCBI taxonomy): domain Eukaryota; kingdom Metazoa; phylum Chordata; class Actinopteri; order Anguilliformes; family Synaphobranchidae; genus Ilyophis; species Ilyophis sp. 1 JC-2022. The sequence goes on from CM040401.1 coordinate 78,239,541, forward strand.
TCCTGACTTATTTTTCCATAAAGTTCAATAGAAAAATGAGTCAGGAAAAACAACCCATAAAGTGATCCATCCATATCGACTGCATAACTGGCAGCAGAGTGATGGTTTGAGGCTTGTTTGATACCTCAGACCCTTGATGACTTACAGACATTTTACAAACCATGTATTCCATACTGTTCCAGCATAATTTACAGATAAATTTAGTCCCACCCCAAAATTCCCATAGAGATCCATTCAAATGCAGAGATGTTATAGTATCGCTTGTCGTGAGAGTACCAGAAAATAAGATATCAAGAGTCTTTTGATGTTGTTTGGTCACAAACGTCAGGAAGTCATGGCATGCAAAAAATATGCGACCAAATATTTGAAATGATTACTTTATTCTCTATATAAATGCAGGGGTGCCAATAATTGTAGCACACATGGTTTTGTTAAAAATAATTATTTCTTGATGAGGGATTTTTTTTCTCATAATAAATTTACTTCAATTAAAGGTTGGATTTTTCTCATTTTTTCAGTGTGAGATTAAGCGAATTCACCAAACGATTAATTTTTTATACGCTTTTTTACACATCTTTACCAGGGGTGCCAATAACGGTGGAGTGCACTTTATGTGGGTTAGTCACTGTAATTAAGAACAGAAGCTGTGGCTGGAGCCTATCCCAGCATGCATTAGGCGAGATGCAGGAATGCACGCTGGACAGGTCGCCAACCCATCGCAGGGCACTCACACCATTCACTCACGCACTTATACCGACGGGCAATTTAGAGTCTCCAATTAGCCTAATAGAATAGAATAGAATAGAATAGAATAGAATTACTTTTATTTTTCCGTTAAGGAACTTCAGTTGTAGCCCCAGCAACAACAAAAAAGACATAGACAGTGGGGCAGACCCACAACACACTAACACACCTAACCTGTATGTCTTTGGACTGTGGGAGAAAGCTGGAGTACCCGGAGAAAACTCACGCGGACACGGGGACAATGTGCAAACAGAAAGGCCTTCAGCCGGGATTCGAACTCTGTACCTTCTTGTTACGAGGTGACAGTGCTAACCACCGCCACCGTGCCACCCTGAGGTCATACTCCCTTACTTTAATCTGTTAGTGCAAGCAGATACAGTAATAACCAGCAGTGTGTGGCCAGGAGGAGGAGAGTGTTCTCTGTCCCAGAGGCGACCCGTGGGGTCACACCTCCGCGAGCGGGGCGGCTGCCTTCATTGGGTAAAATGTGCAGTTGGAGGGTGATGTTGGCGTCATCGTACAGGTGATGTGTCCACTGTGGCTGGCAGGTGTAGAGGCCTCCGTCATCTATAGTGACGTCCAGCAACCTGAACTCACCATCAGCATTCACCTGGAGGGGGTGTTTACTCTGAAATGGGGCGAGATTACACATGAGTGTGTTTGTGTGTGTATGTGTGTATGTACGTGTGTGTGTGTGGGTGTGTGTTTGTACGTGTGTAGCAAACCCCTGTGTGTGCGTGTTTGTGTGTGTGTGTGTGTGTCTGTGTGTGCGTGTGTGTGTGTGTGTGTGCGTGTGTGTATATGTGCTTGTGTGTGCGTGTGTGTTCATGTGTGTGCGTGTGCGTGTGTGTTTGTGTGTGTGCATGTGTGTGTGTGTGTTTGTGTGTGTGTGTGTGTGTGCGTGTGTTTGTGTGTGCGTGTGTGTGCATGTTTGTGTGTGTGTGTATGTGTCTGTGTGTGCGTGTGTTTGTGTGCGTGTGTGTGTGTGCGTGTGTGTATATGTGCTTGTGTGTGCGTGTGTGTTCTTGTGTGTGTGCGTGTGTGTTTGTGTGTGTGCGTGTGCGTTTGTGTGTGTTTGTGTGTGTGTGTGTGTGTGTGTGCGTGTGTGTTCTTGTGTGTTTGTGTGCGTGCATGTGTGTGCGTGTGTGTTTGTGGCTGTGTCTGTGTGTTTGTGTGTTTGTGTGTTTGTGTGTTTGTGTGTGTGCGTGTGTGCAAGAATGTGGGTGCAGTACACTGAAGTGTCTTTTTCATTTTTACACACAAGAGCCAAAACTTAACCGTATATATATATATACATTTGTACAGAGCATGTCCTCTTTTCTCCAAGGTTAGGACAGATTTAATAGGTTCTACGGGGTGAGGATCAATACGTGATTGGCGGTGGGGTTTGTGGGCGGGGCTTACCCTGGGTGTCCAGAATTTGTACTGTTCTGCAGATGGGGTGCTGTTACAGAAGATGTACAGCTCCCCTCCCTCTCTCACATCCTGATTCGCTTTCATGAACAGCAGGACTGGATGGGTGGAGAAAAACGTATGCATATGAGTGGGTACTCGGGCGCGCGTGTGGCACAGATATATACGCATGCACACACGGTCCTGAGGCACCAGCCAGTAGCGGGAAGCGGCAAAGTTCACATTTTGTGTGTGAAACGAGCGATGGAAAATATATCGACAGGCTCGCAGAAATGGACGGCGCGCAGAGAGAGAGAGAGAGAGAGAGAGAGATAAAAAGGGAACGAGAAAGCGAAGCGGTCTGGTTTTGGCCTGTCTTCATTTATAGGCTATAATGTAACGCGCGAAAAAACAAACCTGGACACTGAATTGCTAACTCGTCGCTCGTCTTTTCGCTGACCTTGTTCCAAGCTGTGCATGAATACTTCACACCGTGATCGGGTCTTCTCACCGTTACCGTTTTTTTAATCTCCCCATCCAAGAGGTGTGGAGCGTTAAATTGGTTAACACTCCACTTGATACCCGACTCGTCTCCGTTGCAGGTGAGAGTCACGGCCTCCTTGCTGCAGTTGTAAGTCACGGAGGGCTTGGACACCCGCTCTACAAAATGAAAGAAATAAGAAATAAAGCACATTTTAAAGAAAGAAGACAGTAGACAATAAAAAGAGCAGTGTCCTAACTCGGGGAACAATTCCCTTTAATATCCGTCTCAAACAACAGTAGGCTACAGCTTCCAATCTGCAGCGCATAGCCGAACGCATACGCGGTTATAACGGTATTAATGATAATATAGTTCATGTAAAGTTCATAAGTAATATATGTAAATCTACAGTAAATATGTCTGTATGGATTTCGTTTTTGTTCCTGTATCATCATTATCATTATTATTATTAAACTAGCATTTATTTTCTGGTCAAAGACAAGTTAAATACAAACAAATCTAATCCAGGGACTGTATTCATAAAGTAAGTCACAGCAGGAGTACTGTTCTAGGAACAGTTTTGCCTTTTAATCTGTAAAGATAACATTACAACACAGCTGTTCTAGGAACAGTTCTGCCTTTAAATCTGTAAATGATAACATTACAACACAGCTGTTCTAGAAACAGTTCTGCCTTTAAATCTGTAAATGATAACATTACGACACAGCTGTTCTAGAAACAGTTCTGCCTTTAAATCTGTAAATGATAACATTACGACACAGCTGTTCTAGAAACAGTTCTGCCTTTAAATCTGTAAATGATAACATTACAACACAGCTGTTCTAGAAACAGTTCTGCCTTTTAATCTGTAAATGATAACATTATGATGCAGCTCAGGGGGGAATCCTAGAGCAGCACTAATCAGGGGGGTATTCCACAAAGCAGGATTGCTGAGTTAGCTGGATAACTGCACTGAGTAAAACCCAAAACCCTCCTAAATGTGAAACATGGACTAAAGTAAAAAAAGATGTTTCGGGTTTTACTCAGTGCAGTTATCCAGCTAACTCAGTGATCCTGCTTTGAGAAATATGCCCTTGGACCCCATCTATCTCCACGTCAGCCTTTTGCTTACCGATCACACAGAGAGTTTCTGTTGCTTTTCCACATATAATTCCTCCAGCCTTGTAGAGCTCAGCTTCGTACACTCCTGAATTGTGTCTCTGTACATCCACCAGCAGCAGTGAGCCGTCGGACATTACGTCTGAAGCTTTGCCATCGCGGACGGTCTGCTGCCTTCTCCTGAATATATCTGCTGAATTTAACTTCCAGGTCAAGCTGCTCTCTACACAATCCTCGGAACGTTGGAGGGAAATCTTCACGGATTCCCCCACAGCCTCATACCTGCAGACGTCCTCATTACCTGGCAACAATGAAATACAATGAGATGGGGGGGGTCACAAGTATATGACTCAGTTCACTTCATGGCATTATGTGTACAATTCACCCACACAAAAAACTGTCAGTTCGATCTGTTTTTTCAACATTTTTGAGAAAAAGAAAACTAGGAGCAGGATTTACTAAAGGTTTGCGTGTACAAAAACACGCGTAGAACCACCCGCAGAAAATAGTCAGAGGTGATCAACTAATGTGATGTAACGAGGATTGAGGGCTCTATTTTAGCGCTTTGTCTAAGCGCGTGGCGTAAAGTGCATTTAGGGCGTGTCCAAGTCCATGTCCTATGTTATTTCGCGAAATAGTTTGAGTTGGTCATGCAAATAGATTACGTGAGCACGTGTAAAGTGATGCACTATACCCGAAAGGAAGTTTGAGAAAGGTATTTGCGGGTGCATTTTAGTACAAATGGAAAGCAGGTATTAAAAAACATGGAATCGATAAAATGATGTCATACAATGTCATTGTAGCAAGACAGTCCAGGTGTGCTTGGAATATCCATAACTGAACATTTTGAATGATTGCGTAACAATGGGGGCTAATTAACTAACAAAATACACAAGAAGTGAATTTGCGGATAGCCTACATAGGCTACATCATGAACAGTAGGATTTTTTTTTAAATCATGAAGCAAATCGTGTTACAGAATACAAGAGTAACTAGTATTTGAATCAAACAATAGGCTACAACCTCTATTATAACAAACAGTGAATAAATCTAAACTTTATTTTAAAATCGATCAAATCGCAATGTGATTTTGTGACACTTACGGCGCAAGTAGGCTGAGTGCTAGTAAGCATGGTTATGATAATTTCTATAATATGATAAATCTGTAACCCTCGGCAGAAACTGAGAGACATCCAGTGAAACAGTTCGTAATAAACCGCCAGCTCGTTCAGTGTAACAGTAGCCTATATCCTTCACTAAAAAAAATACTATAAAAACTGCTGCCAGTCTTTTCAACGTTTTCTTACAGTATAACAATTCCAAACACGCAAAAAATATGGCTGTTTGTGGCTGGAGTAATTTGCATAATGACTCTTAGTTGATCACCCGCAAAGTGTGAAACGGTAACGTGTGCAAATACTTTGGCTGCGCCCGCAAAATAACACCCCGTATTTGGGATCTTCGACCCCTTAGATGTTTTCTGAACGACGGTACTGAGAGATTAGGAGAGCAAGGAAGGATGAATCAAATCTAATTTTATTTATACGGTACGTTTCTGACAGGAAGTAACTCAGTGTGCTTTACACAAGCAGTTCACAGAAACCATACAACAAAGAAAATAAAAGTAACATAAGTATGAACCATAAAATCAAAGTAAAACTATTTAAAATCTCTTAATCAAAGGCTGCATTGAAAAGTTATGTTTTCAGTTTTAAAATTATTTTATTGGTTTTTATTGGATGAAACAGTCCAGGGTTCGATAAACTGCGCTCACTGATCTGGTAACCACAACCACAACCCCTGTCACATCTTCAGGGGTCAGACTCTGGTCTGTTTCACTTCGTCCAGGAAACCAACTAACTTAAACTCAGTCCATCAACTGAAACTAAAATCCTAAAACAACATTATCGGCATTTTTCAGTTCAGAAAGCTGAACTTTAGTTCCATAGAAATGGAATTCCCTGCCCAACCTGGCTTCTCTTTCTCTCTACGTTACTTCATACACACAAAATGGCCAGTAGATTTCTTTACATTAAAGTCGCATTACATCAACTTATATTGCCATTATTACAAGAGATTACCCTAATAGCGTTAAAAAGATTCACAATCCCATAACCTACAGGTACAGACGACTGTATGCATACCACTGATGATTGTGAAAATATCAGCAAACTACACATCAGTGAACTCATTTTAAAACGTGTTTCTCTGGTAGTCCCTTCCAGGGAATGCCTTGGTTATCTTATCATTCAGCTGAATTGCTTCCTGCCACAAAAACAAAGTCTAATTTAATAGTGAAAGCTATTATTTCTTATTATTATTTCTATTATGTCAGCAGTTGTGTTTTCTTGTGATCTTGTCCTGCTTATGAGGTTATTTTATGAGTGATGGGTTTTTTGTAGCCTGGGGGTCACTTAGTTATTTTGTCAATATTTTTCTGATTTCTATACGTTGCTTTTGCCATCCTCTTCATCACTCTTACATCACCTTCCCTCTTTGATGTCAGCGCGGTTCCTCCGTTCGTTCTTATTTCTGTGTGTTTGCGCTCCGTCTCGTTCCAGCGCTTTATCATCTTGCAAATCTACCTGCGTCTATGCGGCAGCGTTAGTGGTAATGCCACGGGATTCATAAGCACATCAAACGCACTGCATCAGCTTCTGCACTGGAGGCATTCCGCCTCCTCATCAAACGCACTGCATCAGCTTCTGCACTGGAGGCATTCCGCCTCCTCATCAAACGCACTGCATCAGCTTCTGCACTGGAGGCATTCCGCCTCCTCATCAAACGCACTGCATCAGCTTCTGCACTGGAGGCATTCCGCCTCCTCATCAAACGCACTGCATCAGCTTCTGCCCTGGAGGCATTCTGCCTCCTCATCAAACGCACTGCATCAGCTTCTGCACTGGAGGCATTCCGCCTCATCAAACGCACTGCATCAGCTTCTGCACTGGAGGCATTCCGCCTCCTCATCAAACGCACTGCATCAGCTTCTGCACTGGAGGCATTCCGCCTCCTCATCAAACGCACTGCATCAGCTTCTGCACTGGAGGCATTCCGCCTCCTCATCAAACGCACTGCATCAGCTTCTGCACTGGAGGCATTCCGCCTCCTCATCAAACGCACTGCATCAGCTTCTGCACTGGAGGCATTCCGCCTCCTCATCAAACGCACTGCATCAGCTTCTGCACTGGAGGCATTCCGCCTCCTCATCAAACGCACTGCATCAGCTTCTGCACTGGAGGCATTCCGCCTCCTCATCAAACGCACTGCATCAGCTTCTGCCCTGGAGGCATTCTGCCTCCTCATCAAACGCACTGCATCAGCTTCTGCACTGGAGGCATTCCGCCTCATCAAACGCACTGCATCAGCTTCTGCACTGGAGGCATTCCGCCTCCTCATCAAACGCACTGCATCAGCTTCTGCCCTGGAGGCATTCTGCCTCCTCATCAAACGCACTGCATCAGCTTCTGCACTGGAGGCATTCCGCCTCATCAAACGCACTGCATCAGCTTCTGCACTGGAGGCATTCCGCCTCCTCATCAAACGCACTGCATCAGCTTCTGCCCTGGAGGCATTCTGCCTCCTCATCAAACGCACTGCATCAGCTTCTGCACTGGAGGCATTCCGCCTCCTCATCAAACGCACTGCATCAGCTTCTGCACTGGAGGCATTCCGCCTCCTCATCAAACGCACTGCATCAGCTTCTGCACTGGAGGCATTCCGCCTCCTCATCAAACGCACTGCATCAGCTTCTGCACTGGAGGCATTCCGCCTCCTCATCAAACGCACTGCATCAGCTTCTGCACTGGAGGCATTCCGCCTCCTCATCAAACGCACTGCATCAGCTTCTGCACTGGAGGCATTCCGCCTCCTCATCAAACGCACAGCATCAGCTTCTGCACTGGAGGCATTCCGCCTCCTCATCAAACGCACTGCATCAGCTTCTGCACTGGAGGCATTCCGCCTCCTCATCAAACGCACTGCATCAGCTTCTGCACTGGAGGCATTCCGCCTCCTCATCAAACGCACTGCATCAGCTTCTGCACTGGAGGCATTCCGCCTCCTCATCAAACGCACAGCATCAGCTTCTGCACTGGAGGCATTCCGCCTCCTCATCAAACGCACTGCATCAGCTTCTGCACTGGAGGCATTCCGCCTCCTCATCAAACGCACTGCATCAGCTTCTGCACTGGAGGCATTCCGCCTCCTCGTCGATCCAGAGCGACGTACAGCGAGTGTCACAGGCACATCTCACTGCTGTGCCTCCACACCTTTGCACAGCAACGTACACAGTGTTAAACAAAACGTACACAGTGTTAAACAAAACGTACACAGTGTTAAACAAAACGTACACAGTGTTAAACAAAGGTAAAAGCAGCTATACAAGTTCAATGGGGATCAAATGAGCTCAGAGTAAAATACGCTCTCTCAAGGTTTATTCAACACTGAGTATTTTACTGTGTGAAGGTGCTGTAGGTCTACACAAAACAGCATATTATGAAGTTAGCCAGTGTGTTGTTATTCACTATTATTAACTATTCACAGTGAATAACTTCACATAAAAAATCACATTGAGCGCTAAACTAGTGATAAAAGGCATAGTAAAGTGTGCAGTAGAATATTCTGTGTGAAATAAACTCAGATAGAGTACATTTTCGTCCCTCTTGGACTTAAAAACTGTAAAAAAAAAAAAATTTCAGCATCCCGCAGCGCAGGCGTTATTACTTTTGAAAATACAATGGGGATCGTTAAAATATATTTGTGCTCCCTTCGAAAAGTCACGACTGAAACAATCGCAGAGCGTATATATACGTTCCACTGAAAAAATAAATACCCAGAGGAAAGTGAACAGTGTGGAAACAGTTACGGTTGATTCATGAAGACGTGGTGATGGAGCCAATGGTTCATTTGAACGTTTTATTTCCCCCCTTCATCTCTCTCTGTCTATCTTTAGTCGGAACTACAGAATTAGCGCTCGAGTTATCCTGCTCAACGTCACCGATCCAAAAGTTTTAACCGTAGGTTAACTGAAGGAGAAAGAAAGAGAAAGTCTTTCAAACAAGTGACTCACCTCGGGCCACGTCCCACAGGACCAGGAGAGACACAGCCACCATCTTCAGTAAGGAATCCATCTTTGAGCTGCAGTACTGTGGTGTTTGTAAAGCTGTTGTGCAAGTAGTGCACCGCCACCCCCACCCCCGCCCCCCACCCCACACCTATCACCCCCCTCCTTCACCCTCGCTTCGCTATACGGTGAACCAGGTCTTTGTTCTCTGCAAACCGCAGCGACACCCTTCACTGTATAAAATGTATCTGTTCAACTACTTCTATTTTTCTCTCACTTCCTTCTTTCTCAGCGCTGTCTCCTCAGCGGTTCTGTTTCCTTTAGCACACTGAGGACGACACTGACGATTACTCATATTACTGGAACATGTATTTATTATTGTTGTAAAGTGTGAAGTGTGTAAAGTGTGATAACAGGATAATGAAGAGTCCTAAAATGATAATAAAGTGTTATTATAGGATAATAGTGTTATTACATAATAATAAAGTGTTATTACAGGATACTGAAGTGTCATTAAAGTATAATAAAGTACTATTATAGGATACTAGCATCTTGGGCACTGCTGTACCCTTTGAGAAAGGCATCAATAAATATTCTGCTGCATACATGGATCATATTTAAAAATGTAAGCTGAGTAAGTTGCTCTGGATAAGAGTGCTAAATAGGGAGGTGTGAGGGTTTGTGCAGAATAACGATGAGCCAAACGCGACAAAAGAAAAAAGTGATATAAAATCCCTGGCCGTAGCCAAACAATAACACACCGCTATAAAACGGGCTAGCCTCGTAAACACGCCCCTATAAAACGGGCTAGCCTCGTAAACACACCCCTATAAAACGGGCTAGCCTCGTAAACACGCCCCTATAAAACGGGCTAGCCTCGTAAACACACCCCTATAAAACGGGCTAGCCTCGTAAACACACCCCTATAAAACAGGCTAGCCTCGTAAACACACCCCTATAAAACGGGCTAGCCTCGTAAATACACCCCTATAAAACAGGCTAGCCTCGTAAACACACCCCTATAAAGCGGGCTAGCCTCGTAAACACACCCCTATAAAACAGGCTAGCCTCGTAAACACACCCCTATAAAACGGGCTAGCCTCGTAAACACGCCCCTATAAAACGGGCTAGCCTCGTAAACACACCCCTATAAAACGGGCTAGCCTCGTAAACACACCCCTATAAAACAGGCTAGCCTCGTAAACACACCCCTATAAAACGGGCTAGCCTCGTAAACACACCCCTATAAAACAGGCTAGCCTCGTAAACACACCCCTATAAAGCGGGCTAGCCTCGTAAACACACCCCTATAAAACAGGCTAGCCTCGTAAACACGCCCCTATAAAACGGGCTAGCCTCGTAAACACGCCCCTATAAAACGGGCTAGCCTCGTAAACACACCCCTATAAAACGGGCTAGCCTCGTAAACACACCCCTATAAAACAGGCTAGCCTCGTAAACACACCCCTATAAAACGGGCTAGCCTCGTAAACACACCCCTATAAAACGGGCTAGCCTCGTAAACACGCCCCTATAAAACGGGCTAGCCTCGTAAACACACCCCTATAAAACGGGCTAGCCTCGTAAACACGCCCCTATAAAACGGGCTAGCCTCGTAAACACACCCCTATAAAACGGGCTAGCCTCGTAAACACACCCCTATAAAACAGGCTAGCCTCGTAAACACACCCCTATAAAACGGGCTAGCGTCGTAAACACACCCCTATAAAACAGGCTAGCCTCGTAAACACACCCCTATAAAGCGGGCTAGCCTCGTAAACATGGGCAGAGAAGAGACTCAGAATAGACACCACTAAATAAAATAGCGAGAGGAGAAAAGTAAAAACAAGGCACCTTCGGGACGTGACTATAACTATTTATTATTACTTGTTTATTTGACAGGGACAAATGCATAAAACATTGCTTTATATATATATAATACAAAGTAGATGCCATGCATACAGGTTTCTAGCCGTGGCTAATGTGCAACCCCTGTCCCTGGCTAGGCTTTTAAAACTAAAACAGGAAGTACAATTTGGAATTAATACAGGCAGTTCAGGAGCATTGAACTTAAAATAATACAAGAACATTAAAATACAATACAGATAGGAGACTAAGATACAATATACAGTACAATATACAATGTAATACAAAAACATTAAAATACAATACAGATGGGAGACTAAAATACAATATACAGTACAATATACAATGTAATACAAAAACATTAAAATACAATAGAGATAGGAGACTAAAATACAATATACAGTACAGTATACAATAAAATACAATACACTGAACAATAATTGCATTGTTGAGGAATGTGTTATGGAGTGAGTGTGTGCATATGGGTGTGTATGTCTATGCGTATGCTCACACATGTACGTCCATGCGTTGGGCCTAATGCAGATGGCATGCACATCTGCATATGTGTTTGCATATATATGTGTGTGGTCATAGATTGTAGCCTACACAATCAGTGTTCACAGGCTTGCTTCAGTTTCAGCCATTGTTTTGCATGCGTGTTAAAGACCTTGAGCTCTGTCAATTTTTTTATTTCAGATGGTAATGCATTCCACAAGTGTGTACCTCTTACTGAGAAGGATGACTGACCAAATGCTGTTCTGCGTTTTGCTGCTCTACAGTTTCCACTTGTTGCACCTCTAGTTCTGATTTCACTGTTTTGTTTGTAAACCAGTTGACAGAGTATTTCTGGGGCAAGGTTGTTTACACACTTAAAAATAAGTTTTAAAAATGAAAAATGTACAAAACTGTCAAAACTCAGTATATTATATTTCTTTAAGATTTGGCAATGGTGCCAGCTAACTGGTTTCTGATCCAGTACTTTCAGTGCCCGTTTATATAAAGACCTAATGGGTGTAATTGTTGTTTGGTTGGCCTGGCCCCAAACAGTTATGCAGTATGATAAATGAGAAAATATCATGGCATGCATAAACTGCTGTGCTGCCTTAAGAGGTATGTATTGTCTTATTAAACGGAAGCAGTTTAAATTTGTTTTGACAGTTCTGCACAGCCTCTTCACATGTTTGTCAAACTTAAGCTGGGAATCTAGAATAACACCCAAAAATTTAAACTCATGTACCTCATCTATCTCTTGCTCATCAAACTTTATTCTGAAATTTTCATTGACTTTTCTTTTTATTGAAAAACACATTGATACGGTCTTATTGTAATTCAAAGTCAGGTGATTATTTCGGAGCCACTGTGACACACCTGTCATTTCTTCTGAGAGCATCTCTGCTGCCATCTGAGGGGTTTTTGCAGACGTGTAAATAATTGTGTCGTCCGCATACATTTGGCATCTAACTCTTTTGCAGCTGTCAGGTAAATCGTTTACATATAAATTAAAAAGTAAAGGGCCCAGAATTGAACCTTGTGGAATTCCCAGTCGGCAGTTTTGGACAGATGACTGGGTAGAATCTATTTTAACACACTGGTCTCTACATTCAAGATAAGATCTAAACCAAGATATTGCATCGTTTGAAAAATTAAATTTTTGCAGTTTATTTAAGAGAATTTCATGGTTCACAGTATCAAAGGCTTTTTTCAAATCCAAAAATACTGCTCCCACTACACTACCTTCATCTAGTGACTGTTTTATAGTTTCAGTGAGGTAACAGTTCGCCAACTCTGTTGAATACCTAGGTCTAAACCCAAATAACGCCCGATAACTGGTGAAATAAACAAAATAAAAATAAAACTCACACCCTCAGAAACGAGAGAGTGGAAGCGTAGAGAGAGAAAAAGAAAAGGGAACAGAAAAACTAATTCCCTTGGCTTCAAGACCAGAAATCTCTAAAGCAACAAAAAACAAAGAAAATTTACTTTTTCTTAAACTGCAGAGAAACAAAAAATTACTAACCCTGACTTTGGCACAAAATGCTAACGAAGCATCCGGAAGCGGAAGCCAGAGGCTTAAATACCTAACAGGTAGGAAAACAGGTGAAATTAATAATTAGCAGGGAAGAGCAAAACCCCGAGATGGAATGCAGAAAAAGTCTGATAGATTGCTAACCGGCGCAGAAAGGAAGAAAACCGTAGCAAACGAGGGAACAAAGCCACAACCCATAACAGAAAGCTTTTCAGCAGGGAATTTTTCTATCATGGTCTTGCTGTCTCTAAGCTTAAGAAATTGTGGGTTTCAGACAACCACAGTGGAAAGAAGCACACTTTTAAACTTTGCGCTGATGAGGCAATGCAGCCCAGGTGTGCGTAGATCTGACCCCAGACTGCCCTCATTTCCTGCCCTAGACCGAGCCCTACCACAAACACATTTTATAGATAATTCATCTGCAGCTCACAAATTTACTCAGCTACTGGATCCGCGGAAATAAACCCTGAAGAAAGCGCGTACCGCTGAAACGGCGGTTGTACTTTGTGTAATAAATGAACGAGGAAAGAGCGTGCATGTGTATCTTATTTAATGATAATATGTTTATGATCTATAGATACGCAGTTCATTAACTGTGTCTGACAGGAACAGTTGGCTCGTTTGCACCACTTTGAAAAGAAAGGGCTGTGCTCGAGGAGGTACATCACTGCAGTGTTGATGCTCTTCTGCGTGCAGAGCTGAAACTGTAGCTCTCAGCATTTAGGGTGTTAGTGTGGAGGGACAGCATTTAGGGGGCTTGTGAATCTCTCAGAAACACACAGAGGTGAGACATCCGTCTGAGTCATCGTAGGCAAAGATGCATGTACTGCGTGCACACACACACACACACACACACACACACACACAAATGCACACACATACATACACAGAAATATGCATGCACACACACACACACACACACACACACACACACACACACACGTGCTTACGCACACACATGCATGCACACACACTGCAAGGGTTATTTCTCCAGACTCATTTTCCTATAGAACTCTATGGGGAAAAAAAGTCAGGAGAAACAACCCTTAAAGGGATCCATCCACATCTACTCCATATCTGGCCGCAGAGTGATGGTTTGGGGGTCGTTTGATACCTTAGACCCTTGATGACGTACAGCCATTTCGCCAGTCATGTGTTCCATACTGTACCAGCGTAATTTACAGCTGAATCTAGTCTCACCCCCCAATTCTCATTGAGATCAGTTCAAAGGCAGAGAGGTTATATTATCGCTTGTAACAGTACCTGAAAATAAGATATCGAGAGTCTTTTGATGTTGATTGGTCGCAGACTTCAGGAAGTAACAGCATGCAAAGGATATGCGACCAAATACTAAATATGATACTTTAAAAATATGTTAAAGCAAAGGGTATGAATACTTATGTTAATGAGAGATTTCAGTTTTCGATTTTTCATATATTTGCAAAAATTTCTAAAAACATGTTTTCACTTCATTATGGGCTATTTTGTGTAGAATTTCGAGACAAAAAATGAACTAAATCTATTGTAGAATATGTCTGTAATGTAATAAAACGTGGAGAAGGTGAAAGGGGTATGCAGACTTTCCGGCTTGACTGTACATATGCATGCACACACACATACATACACACACACACACACACACGTGCACGTACAGTACCAGTCAAAAGTATGGACACAGTTTATTGAATGTATCTTTTTCATTATCTTAGATACATTTTGATCTAAAGGCTTATGCCTTTTCTTAGACAAATATAAATAGTGAAGTTGATGCCTATGCACAAATTTATTTCCAAAACAAATATATTAAAAAAATTATAATTGGTTTTGAAATGCACCCCCAACAAGTAGTTCCCACTGTGAAGCATCGGGGGGGGGTGATGGTGTGGGGTTGTTTTGCTGGTGACACTGTTGGACGAGTTATCTAGAACTGAAGGCACACTTAACCAGCATGCCTACCACAGCATTCTGCAGTGACACGCCATCCCATCTGGCTTGCACTTTAGTTGGGCCCTCATTTGATTTTCAACAGGACAATGACCCAAAACACACCTCCAGGCTGTGTAAGAGCTATTGGACAATGAAGGAGAGTGATGGAGTTCTGCATCAGATGACCTAATCTAACACCCAACCGGAGAGTGAAGGAAAAGCAGCCAAGTGCTCAGCATATGTGGGAATTGCCTCATGAAATTTATTGAGAGAATGCCAAAGTGTGCAAAGCTGGTGTCAAGGCAAAGGGTGGCTACTTTGAAGAATCTAAAATATAAGATACATTTTGATTTGTTTAACACTTTTTTGGTCACTGCATAATTACATTTATGTTATTTCATAGTTTTTATGTTTTTACTATTATTCTAAACTGTAAAACAATAGTCCAAACTTTTGACTGGTATTGTACATATACACATGCACACACACACACACACACACACACACACACACACACACATGTACACACACACACACACACGTACACACACATGCATGCATGCACACACACACACACACGTACACACACATGCATGCATGCACACACACACACGTACACACACACACACACGCACACACACACGTACACACACATGCATGCACACACACACACACGTACACACACATGCATGCGACCATGCACACATGCACAAGCATGCACAAACATACATAGACAAACACAAATGCAATTTTACACATACACACACATGCAGAAACACATACAGACACACACACACATACACACAAATGCAGAAACATATACAGACATACACACACACACACACACACACACACACACACACACACACACACACACACACACACACACACATGCAGAAACATATACAGACACACACACACAGACACACACATGCAGATACATACAGACACACACACACACACACTTGTGAAAGTGAAACCGGTTTAATATGGTAAGGGAAATGGTGGCTTATCTTCTCATAACCTTTGAGGAAGCAGTTTCTGGGCCATGCACTGTGAAGACATGTCACAACATCACATTGAGGAAATAAGAATCATCTGGACTAATCAGCCAAAAAAGGTTTTTCTGTACAGTAATTTCATGTAATAGTCTATGAAATATTTTAAATGTATCTGTATTATAAATAATCTATAAAAACATAATCTGAAAACGTCTCTCTTCTTGCTGTGAGTCTTCATTCTCCAATCTGATATTTGTCATTCGTCATTTGAAAAGTAATTTACAGTTTTTTACGATTGCTTTGACTCATTTTGCACAACAAAGTTTCAATGTGCAAAACTCTTAACACAGAATGCTATACTGGTCATTTTAGGTTCAAAATGTAATATAGCATGCAAAATAAAAATACCTGTGTCAAATCAGAGAACATTATATGCAAATGTTTATCATAGCACCAGAACATTGGATATGTTCATCGTTGAAGTTTAATTATTGGTGCATTTCTAAATACAACAGCCATTATCAAATAATGCTGTCAAACACAAAATAATTGCCATCAAAAAAGACTATGCAAGGGTCATTTCCTCATAAGTACTTGAAATGCTAGCAAGCATCCCTTGTGATAGACTGCAGTGTGTATATATATATATATATATATATATATATATATATATATATATATAGCTTGTGTTTTTATGGAAGACAAACTAAATATTAGATTACAGTAGGTGACTGTATATGAAGTTTAATCATTGAAAACAAATCATACAGTAATGCAGTAAACTCAACTGTATTTTACAGTAAAAGCAAAAACAACAGTAACAGCAAAAACAGTCAAAGCAAAAGCAGTTACAATAACAAAAAACTTTACAGTAAAAAAATAAATAAAAATGCATTTCAGTGCTTAAGCAGCATCTTGCCTCTCTGCTGCATTTGGCCACAGCATTTCATCTATGTCACATCTGATGTCTTCATTTGCAAGGCAGCGTTGGTAAAAATTCAAAACTGTAATTCAGAGGTCAAGTTCTTGATAACACTCTTCTTCTCCAGGGGACAAGCAAATTGTACTGAGCAAATTAATCAAGTACTTCAAAAGACCCCACTTTCGTATACGTTCAGGCACCTCCATTTCAACATGTTCCAATAGGCCAATCGGTCATTTTACACCGAGGGGAGTGTTTTCAGAGGGGGACCTTTATATGCAAAAATCAACCAATTAGACAAAGCTTCAGTGTGCAAAATATCCCACACATCTGAAATCTATTTTGCTTTGTGAACACTGACAGGTCATTGGTGACATCTCAGAATAAATAAATAAATAATTCTACAATAGAATGAATAATCTACCTGGCAGTTAGCCAAAGGTGACATCCATTTGAGCAGCCCCAGTTCTTAGGATAACAAGTTAGACATGTGTGCCATCTAGTGGATTTGCCTGTAATTGCACCTAAAATTTATGTGACGTAATTTGCGAGTGTGTGACTGTGCATGTGTGTGTGTGTGTGTGTGTGTGTGTGTGAGAGAAAGAAAAAGAGAGAGAGAGACACA
Source organism: Ilyophis sp. 1 JC-2022 (assembly GCA_022702515.1). Lineage (NCBI taxonomy): Eukaryota > Metazoa > Chordata > Actinopteri > Anguilliformes > Synaphobranchidae > Ilyophis > Ilyophis sp. 1 JC-2022. The sequence goes on from CM040401.1 coordinate 78,256,708, forward strand.
TGAGAGAGAGAAGGAGATACCCATGAGACAGAAAGAGAGAGAGAGAGAGAACAGGTGGCTGAGCTATGTGCTTTGAAGGAAAGCTGTAGGTCTGATACCCATGTGTGCAATAAAGTCGGGTTACTCAAAAAACGCGGTTGAGGGGGATGATTGGTAATTCCAAATTAGGGTGGGAATTGGACATACGTTGGGTGCGAAATTATATATAAGAAAAAACATTTTAAAGAAAGAGAATAAATACACAGTGTTGTGCAATAGTTTGGGTAACTGGGCTTGTAACATAGAGGTTGCAGTGTTGAATCTGAGGTGGAACACTGCCATTGGATCCTACAGCATGGTACATCAGCTGCACTGCTTCAGTAAATATCAACGAGTATGAACGGAGCATGCAACCGCTAACACTTTGACCTGTCTGTCAAACTCACTATAAGAACACAGCTGGGTGTCATTTTGCAGACAGCACAGCCAATCACAGTTCAGTTCTCCACATACACAGTGTAGGGCACAGCCAATCACAGTTCAGTTCTCCACATACACAGTGTAGGGCACAGCCAATCACAGCTCAGTGCTCCACATATACAGTGTAGGGCACAGCCAATCACAACTCAGTGCTCCACATACACAGTTGGCCCCCAGAGAAAATGTGAATTAGGTCATGAGCACATTCTTAGGTCATGAGACATTATTTTACTAAAAGTCTCGTTTTAATGTTGCTCGCTTGCATCCTCAAGCTATTCTGAGCCCCTAAAAGACTGGATTAAGCTCCCATTAGAGGAGAAGGAAGCAGGGGCTCATGTTTCTGCACAAGAGTTCCCTGGGCGAGCAGCTATAATGGAGGTCCAGGTGAGATGCCACAGGTTCACCATATTTCAGGTTGGTTTTATGACAGATAATAGAATGGGATAAACTGCTTATATTTTACGCTGGAGTATAGAACAATCTGAAACAAGAGAAGGGGTATGAGAAGGTGAATCTACAAAACACACAAAAACACAAACACAATCAACTCCAACCTCCGTACGGCATACGCTTTCAAACCAAACACACAAAAACACAAACACAATCAACTCCAACCTCCGTACGGCATACGCTTTCAAACCAAACACACAAAAACACAAACACAATCAACTCCAACCTCCGTACGGCATACGCTTTCAAACCAAACACACAAAAACACAAACACAATCAACTCCAACCTCCGTACGGCGTACGCTTTCAAACCAAACACACAAAAACACAAACACAATCAACTCCAACCTCCGTACGGCATACGCTTTCAAACCAAACACACAAAAACACAAACACAATCAACTCCAACCTCCGTACGGCATACGCTTTCAAACCAAACACACAAAAACACAAACACAATCAACTCCAACCTCCGTACGGCATACGCTTTCAAACCAAACACACAAAAACACGAACACAATCAACTCCAACCTCCGTACGGCATACGCTTTCAAACCAAACACACAAAAACACAATCAACTCCAACCTCTGTATGGCATACGCTTTCAAACCAAACACACAAAAACACAAACACAATCAACTCCAACCTCCGTACGGCATACGCTTTCAAACCAAACACACAAAAACACAAACACAATCAACTCCAACCTCCGTACGGCATACGCTTTCAAACCAAACACACAAAAACACAAACACAATCAACTCCAACCTCCGTACGGCATACGCTTTCAAACCAAACACACAAAAACACAAACACAATCAACTCCAACCTCTGTACGGCATACGCTTTCAAACCAAACACACAAAAACACAAACACAATCAACTCCAACCTCCGTACGGCATACGCTTTCAAACCAAACACACAAAAACACAAACACAATCAACTCCAACCTCTGTATGGCATACGCTTTCAAACCAAACACACAAAAACACAAACACAATCAACTCCAACCTCCGTACGGCATACGCTTTCAAACCAAACACACAAAAACACAAACACAATCAACTCCAACCTCCGTACGGCATACGCTTTCAAACCAAACACACAAAAACACAAACACAATCAACTCCAACCTCCGTACGGCATACGCTTTCAAACCAAACACACAAAAACACAAACACAATCAACTCCAACCTCCGTACGGCATACGCTTTCAAACCAAACACACAAAAACACAAACACAATCAACTCCAACCTCCGTACGGCATACGCTTTCAAACCAAACACACAAAAACACAAACACAATCAACTCCAACCTCCGTACGGCATACGCTTTCAAACCAAACACACAAAAACACGAACACAATCAACTCCAACCTCCGTACGGCATACGCTTTCAAACCAAACACACAAAAACACAATCAACTCCAACCTCTGTATGGCATACGCTTTCAAACCAAACACACAAAAACACAAACACAATCAACTCCAACCTCCGTACGGCATACGCTTTCAAACCAAACACACAAAAACACAAACACAATCAACTCCAACCTCCGTACGGCATACGCTTTCAAACCAAACACACAAAAACACAAACAACTCCAACCTCTGTACGGCATACGCTTTCAAACCAAACACACAAAAACACAATCAACTCCAACCTCTGTACGGCATACGCTTTCAAACCAAACACACAAAAACACATCAATTCCAAAATCCGTACATACACTTTACAGTTTTATACGATTGCTTTGATTCATTTTGCACAGCAGAGTTTCAATGTGCAAAACTCAAAATGCAAAGTGCCAAACTGACTTTCAAAATTCGTACTCTAAGACATTACATCCTACGCTGACATACAAAGTGTAAAACTGTTAACGCAAAGTGCTAAACTGACTTGCAGAATTCTTACCTTAAGACACTATATCCTATGCTGACATACAAAGTGCAAAACTGTTAATACAAATGCAGATCACTAAATCAATTCAACATGTGTTTGTACTCATGTCTCAGTACTTCCAACAACCTTGCCCAGGTGAGTAGCATTGCAACACAATTGATAATCTCTTCACCACTACATAAAATGCCACAGCGTGGAGCCAACATCTCAATGTGTGCTGTCATTTCCCGCAATGGAGTTGAGGCTCGTGACCCTCTGCTGGGGGCATACAACTCCATGCGCCTCATACATTTTCTGGAGGGGCTGTACAATCGTCTCGTACAGCCAAATGCTCAGATGGTGTTCATCATTGTCTAGGACAATGTAAACTTCCATCGTGCATTGGCTGTGCGAGACTGATTTACAGCCCATCCAGAGTTCCGATCACAATTCCTTCCACCTTACTCCCCCTTTCTAAAACCCATAGAGAAGTTTTTCTCGGCCTGGAGGTGGAAGGTGTATGATCGGCGTCCGTATGAGCAGGCGACACTCCTTCAGGCCATGGATGAGGCGTGCGATGACATTACAGCCCAGCAGTGCCAGGGGTGGATAAGACACTCCCGAAGATTTTACCAACGCTGCCTTGCAAATGAAGACATCAGATGCGACGTAGATGAAATGCTGTGGCCAAATGCAGCAGAGAGGCAAGATGCTGCTTAAGCACTGAAATGCATTTTTTTTTTTTTTTACTGTAAAGTTTTTTGTTATTGTAACTGCTTTTGCTTTTACTGTTTTTGCTGTTACTGTTGTTTTTGCTTTTACTGTAAAATACAGTTGAGTTTACTGCATTACTGTATGATTTGTTTTCAATGATTAAACTTCATATACAGTCACCTACTGTAATCTAATATTTAGTTTGTCTTCCATAAAAACACAAGCTATATATATATATATATATATATATATATACACACTGCAGTCTATCACAAGGGATGCTTGCTATCATTTCAAGTACTTATGAGGAAATGACCCTTGCATAGTCTTTTTTGATGGCAATTATTTTGTGTTTGACAGCATTATTTGATAATGGCCGTTGGATGCATCAATAATTAAACTTCAACGATGAACATATCCAATGTTCTGGTGCTATGATAAACATTTTGCATGTATTTTTATTTTGCATGCTATATTACATTTTGAACCCAAAATGAGCAGTATAGCATTCTGTGTTAAGAGTTTTGCACATTGAAACTCTGTTGTGCAAAATGAATCAAAGCAATCGTATAAAACTGTAAAACAATGTCTGCATAAGATGTCCTTGGAGGATCTCAAAATTCTTTTGCTTCCTCAGACATTAAAGAAAGAAAATCAAAAAACAAAAAAAACCTAAATGGCCGCATTCATTTCGAGGAAAGTTTGGCAGACGAGAAGATGCGAAATATTTGAGGTTGATGTCAGCCGTTAGAGACAGGGGGCAGATGTCATCCCGTCCTCTTCCACGGAGTGTGTGTGTGTGTGTTGTCTTTAACTAGAAACACACGGGATGGGGTAGAATGAGGGGGGATGGTAACACGGGCAAGGTTCCATCCCCTCTCCAAACACACGCTCGCTCTCGGCTGCTGTCATAACCACAGGTTTCATGGCAAACCTGAAGGATGGATATGAGGTTTGCATTGGGATTTGTTTGCTGGCTGAGTGACTGTGTCCTTACTAGTAAGAGAAAGGGGGGGGGGGGGCGCAGGTGGGATCAATTTGGGGTGGGGGTGGGGGGGTACAGCTGATGGGTGTGGAGAATTGGCCACTGATGTTATTTTCATGCCCTTATACACAGTGATACTGTGTGTGTGTGTATATGCGCGTGTGTGTACCTGGTTGTGTGTGTGTGTGCAAGCATGTGTGTGTGTCTGGTTGTGTGTGCGCGTGTGTGTGTGTGTATGTGCGTGTGCACATGTGAGTGTGTGCGTATGTGTGCGTGCGCGCGTGGCAACAGTGGAGTTTCACTCTAAATATTTTGCAGACGGGATAAAACCTCAATTCATGAAATAAATAACCCCAGAAGGCGTGAGCAGACATTCCAACACGGACAGGACGAATCAGAGCAGTATAACTCCGTCCTCCTGTGCTCAGTTATAACCCCATCTCCCGTGCTCAGTTCCCCTGCGTTGAGCTGGTTCTGGGCCAGTGTCAATGAAACATGTCTGAAGCCTCATTCCCCTAAGATGACCTCTACAACACTGGCTCTACACTCTGGACTAAACCCACCACATGCATTCTGTATCATTTCAGTTCATTGTGTTTGTGAAGTAGAAAACAAAGAGAAAATAACAGAGAAAGCAGTCAGTCAGAGGTGATTATCGATGATTTCCTCCATGAAACACCTGCTGATGAGTTTGGTCAGATTACCGTGGGATAGTTGTGTCCTTCAACAGTTCCATGAAGGTGACTTGCTACAGTGCCTGCAGTACCGAATTGCTCCAGCGGGGGCAATAATGCTTCAATCACATGAAGTCAGACTCCTTTTTTATTTTATAATTTTTTTTTTTTTCCACGGGTGCCAAAATAGCCAGGCTCCCAGGGGAAGCATGTGGGTGGGCGGGTGCGTGCGTGCGCGTGCGTGCGTTCGCTCTGTCCGATTCCCTCACCTTCCTCTCCTCCGATTGGTCGGCCTCAAGGTGCCTTTCCCTCCAGGAAGTGAAGGATGCTGGAAAGGAGAAGGCCCGTTCACACAAAGTCACCTTCTCTGATTCTGAGCCTGATTCCCTACTGAACGCAGGGTGACCCGTCACCCAGACTCACAGTAGCTCAGCGTTATTTACAAATACGTCAATCTCTAAGCTGGAAGCTACAATACCTAATGCAGCCAATAACTCCCTTTATTAAAATACGTGCTCTTATCTGCTCTGTTACATTGTGGCTTCAGGTAAATGACATGACTGTATTTTTCTTATATACAATGAATGTGTGGTTTACAACGGCTTTGTCCAGGCAGACATTTAATATAGAATTTTGATAAATCTTGTTCAATGCAGCCAGGCCAACGTTTAACAGGCCATCACACGCTCCAGTGAACAAACTTCCAGCTTCACCCACAGCAAGCCAATCAGAGTACTCCATTTGGTCCCCTGGATATGGTGTTAGTGAGGATGAAGATTAACACTGTGTTAGTCAGATGGATGATTAACATGGTGTAGTGAGGAGGGAGATTAACACGGTGTTAGTGAGATGGATGATTAACACGGTGTTAGTGAGATGGATGATTAACACGGTGTTAGTGAGATGGATGATTAACACAGTGTTAATGAGGTGGATGATTAGCACTGTGTTAGTGAAGAGGGAGATTAACAGTTTTAGTCAGATGGATGATTAACATGGTGTAGTGAGGAGGGAGATTAACACGGTGTTCGTGAGATGGATGATTAACACGGTGTTAATGAGGTGGATGATTAACACGGTGTTAGTGAGGATGAAGATTAACACTGTGTTAGTCAGATGGATGATTAACACGGTGTTCGTGAGATGGATGATTAACACAGTGTTAATGAGGTGGATGATTAACACAGTGTTAATGAGGTGGATGATTAACACAGTGTTAGTGAGATGGATGATTAACATGGTGTTAATGAGGTGGATGATTAACACGGTGTTAATGAGGTGGATGATTAACACGGTGTTAGTGAGATGGATGATTAACATGGTGTTAGTGAGGAGGGAGATTAACACGGTGTTAGTGAGATGGATGATTAACACGGTGTTAGTGAGATGGATGATTAACACGGTGTTAATGAGGTGGATGATTAACACAGTGTTAATGAGGTGGATGATTAACACAGTGTTAGTGAGATGGATGATTAACATGGTGTTAGTGAGGAGGGAGATTAACACGGTGTTAGTGAGATGGATGATTAACACGGTGTTAGTGAGATGGATGATTAACACGGTCTTACTGAGATGGATGATTAACACAGTGTTATTGAGATGGATGATTAACACGGTGTTAATGAGGTGGATGATTAACACAGTGTTAATGAGGTGGATGATTAACACAGTGTTAATGAGGTGGATGATTAACACAGTGTTAGTGAGGTGGATGATTAACACGGTGTTAGTGAGATGGATGATTAACACGGTGTTAGTGAGATGGATGATTAACACGGTGTTAGTGAGATGGATGATTAACACGGTGTTAGTGAGGAGGGAGATTAACACGGTGTTAGTGAGATGGATGATTAACACGGTGTTAGTGAGATGGATGATTAACACGGTGTTAGTGAGATGGATGATTAACATGGTGTTAGTGAGATGGATGATTAACATGGTGTTAGTGAGATGGATGATTAACATGGTGTTAGTGAGATGGATGATTAACATGGTGTTAGTGAGATGGATGATTAACATGGTGTTAGTGAGAAGGGAGATTAACACGGTGTTAGTGAGAAGGGAGATTAACACGGTGTTAGTGAGAAGGATGATTAACACGGTGTTAGTGAGGAGGGAGATTCACACGGTGTTAGTGAGATGGATGATTAACACGGTGTTAGTGAGATGGATGATTAACATGGTGTTAGTGAGGAGGGAGATTAACACGGTGTTAGTGAGATGGATGATTAACACGGTGTTAGTGAGATGGATGATTAACATGGTGTTAGTGAGGAGGGAGATTAACACGGTGTTAGTGAGATGGATGATTAACATGGTGTTAGTGAGATGGATGATTAACACGGTGTTAGTGAGGAGGGAGATTAACACGGTGTTAGTGAGATGGATGATTAACACGGTGTTAGTGAGGAGGGAGATTAACACGGTGTTAGTGAGATGGATGATTAACATGGTGTTAGTGAGGAGGGAGATTAACACGGTGTTAGTGAGATGGATGATTAACACGGTGTTAGTGAGATGGATGATTAACACGGTGTTAGTGAGATGGATGATTAACACAGTCTTACTGAGATGGATGATTAACACAGTGTTATTGAGATGGATGATTAACACAGTGTTAGTGAGATGGATGATTAACACGGTGTTAGTGAGATGGATGATTAACACGGTCTTACTGAGATGGATGATTAACACAGTGTTATTGAGATGGATGATTTTTTTTTATTTTTTTATTTGTTTCTGATTTTTTCCCTTTTTCTCCCAATTTGGTAGCCAATTGAACCCCTATTCTAATTCAATTCCCCCCCGTGTAGCAACCGCTAGAGAACCACTGCTACACAACCCCGTCAATCGGTATATTAGTAGTTGGAAGGCGGGCGCCACGTCCTCTACAGGGCGCAGCTCCTCGAGCTCCTGACCGTGACACGCCCTGGGTCCCCGTGCGCAGCGATTCTCTCCGAGCCCCTCCCCCCACCCGGAAGCGGCTGCCAATTGCCGCTTCCACAGGGCACCGGCCACGCTCGGATATGGCAGGACCGGGGCGCGAACCCCGATCCTCGGAGTACAACTCTTACCGTTGTACTACCGCGGCGGCCGAGATGGATGATTAACACGGTGTTAGTGAGATGGATGATTAACACAGGGTTAGTGAGATGGATGGTTAATTAAAAAAGGATGGGGAGAGGGTGGAATGCTATGGTTTTTACCTTTATTTAACCAGTTAGATCACCTGAGAACGCTGTCCTCGGCAAAAGTGGGTGTAACATTTCACAGGGCTCTTTAGCCAATCAGATGCAGCAGAGATGATTAGGAGCCTAGATGTAGAGCCATGTCTGTAGGAACATGATCTGAAAACCTGGGCTGTCACCCCTGCTCTTTCAAACAAGTGCCACAGAGTCTTTAATGAGCACAGTGAGTCAGGCACACACACACACACACACACACACACACACACACACACACACACACTGACACGCGCACAGGCACGCACACACACACACTCACCACTCCACTCAGACACAAGAGCACACACACACACACACACACACACACTGACACGCGCACAGGCACGCACACACACACACTCACCACTCCACTCAGACACAAGAGCACACACACACACACACACACACACATTTGTACATGCAAACTTGCATGACAGAAACACAAACACACACACACACACACACACACACACACACACACATATATATATATATATATATATACATAGTATTTACAGCCTTCCCAAAACACACATACCACTCAAATGCCTTTAAGCTCGTGTGCCAACACACAAATATGCACACGCAATAGGGTGCATCTTAGAGCCAGTAATGTCTAGACGTCCACTAACAAAGACAAATGTGTCCTATTCCTGAACTGCTGTGAAAACCCCCTTTTCCTCCCCATGCAGAATGAATGAGAGCCACAGCAAGCCGGCCGGAGCTCATAAATTATGATTAAGTTTAAGTTTAGTGAAACAGGCCCATTCTTACAGAGACCTCTGTGTATAAAAGGCAGTGAATAAGTCCCCCGGGTTCCTTATAGTCATATAAACAATCTGTACGTCCTTCAGGCAAGCTGTGCTGCTTCAGCTAGGGACAAGGACTGCTACCTCGTACACGCAAACGTGCACACACACACACACACACACACACACACACACACACACACAATTACAATTAACAGAGTTACAATTTCATACCCAACCACCTACACAAATATAAAAACACACACGTATGCACGCACACATGAATACACACAAACACTCACACACACACACACACACACACACACACACGCACACACACACACACACACACACACACACACACACAGATATACAGGGACAAGGCTTACAATTTCAAACCCACTTACCCACACTAACACACACACACACACACACACGCACACACACACACGCACACGCACACGCACACACACACACACGTGGGTAACATGCAGAAGATGGCAGATGAAGGTCATTAAACGCCGCTGTCTAAACATGACTGTGTCCATCTGCATAATAAGCGGAGGTCAGAATAATGGCCCATGAACCTATATACTGTATCTTTACAATATTATATAAATTAATGTAATTGTATGTAATATTTTGACATATGGGTTGTACAAAGCTAGCGCTAACAAGCTGGCATTCTCTACGCTGTATATAAACACACTGGGACAGGTTATTGGACAAGCATTATTTTAATAGCAAAAGAAATTAAATCATGCAATAAATACTTTTTATTTTTTAAATTAAGAAATCACCAATACAAGCACATCGTATCTTGGAAACATGACATGAGCCGTATGCAATTGATTTGCATCCTAGTTCACCAGGGATTGAAAACATATATGAAATATAAGTAAAATATTTGGACAGTACTTGCTATGATTACATTGGCTGCATGTTTGCAGTCTCGAATGCAGTTTCTCTGTGGGGTGGATTTCCACTGAGCCGTCATGCCATGATGAAGAGGTCCAGGTTAACTCTCTCTCTCTCTTTCAAACTGATCCTCTGTGACTGCGGGAATTCAGCATCAGACATCCTGACACGGCAGATCAGCCGAAAGAGAGAGGGAGGACGAGAGCCCAGAGAAAGACCTTTGATACTCCTTTATTTTAGCCACTCAGGACATCAATAGGCCTGCTCCAAATATATATTCACCCAAATTAGACAAAATCATTAGACAGAGAGAGAGGGAGGAAGAGAGTGATATGGGGAGAGAGAGAGCGCACGAGAGAGAGAGAGAGAAAGAGAAAGGGAGAGAGAGAAAGAAAATTGGGATTAATTACCCAAATGAGTAATTATCAAAGTGGTAATTTATGGTGAGGGACAGGTTTGTGCTTCCTTTTATTTTTATCTTAAATTCAGTGACCAATTCAGACCCAGGAGGTGAGATCTCTGCATTATCAACGTCACAGCAGCACCGAGCAGGCCCGGCGCCTCTCCGGGCCCTGGATTTAGCAGCACCAAGCAGGCCCGGTGCCTCTCCGGGCCCTGGATTTAGGGAGCCCGGCGGACTCCGATGGCGTACCTTGGATTAGAAATATAGATGAAGACAAGGGCATGCATCACCTGAGCCTCCCGCCCCTGCTGGGGTACCAGCCTGCGGGAGACGGGGCCTCGCTGTCTGAAGCCAGAAGCCTAAAATAGAAACAGATCAGGGAATAACGGGACACCTGACCTTTGAGTATTTGATAATGAACCCAGTCAAAGGCTTTCCGCCACGGCCCCTCCATCCTCATCCCATCTGCTCTGCTTCTTAACTGCAGGAGATTCTGGTGCCAAATTACAGTGTAGAACACACCGCACATTTGGGACCCCAAATTCTAAAGAAGAACTCTAGAACTCCATTGCTTTCAATAACCAGTAGTGACTTCACGTGGTGCTGTAATGGCGACATGTAGTCCAGCTGTCTCTCGCGTTCGTGTTTCTTAATTTGAATATATTCTGTTGTGTCTGGCTTTTGTCTTTAGTTTTTTCATGCGCCGTGTGTCTGTGGTGGGACGGGGAAGCGGGCTGGAAATTCAGGGCACTCCTGCTGCTCGTTTTGATAATATTGACGATTGTCTCGTCGATATCATTTTGTTTGTGGTCGTCACCATGGAGACGCATTCACAACATATGCTCTGGAATGTCCGTTGGATCTGCAGCAACAAAGTTTACCATCGATCTTCACCGGAGTTGAAGATGTCAGGACTGATCGAGGACTGCAGGCAATCTTCAAAGGCCACCATGGAAGAGAAGGAGAGGATAATGCCGGGGAGGAGTGAGGCGGCGACTGGGAAGGCTGACGCAGTTCGGTGCTCAGTTTCGACGATGTACAGAGACCGCGACGCTGCGTGTATGGAGGAGAGTCGTAGAGGCGGAGTTTGTGTGTTGGACTGCTTAATGCCAATGGAATTCTTGGGACAGCGGGGGCTATTTTTAATCATGGCTGTATTACTTTAATTTACTTTAATTCACTTAATTAGTTTGATCAATGCAATGATTCTATTGTATGTTTTTATTTGATATGTTTGTTTGTGTGTTGTGGGTCTGCCCCACTGTCTATGTCTTTTTTGTTGTTGCTGGGGCTACAACTGAAGTTCCTTAACAGAAAAATAAAAGTTATTCTATTCAGTTCATTTAAGAACATTCTAATTACATAATTATAATTGTGGTTTCCTTTCAATCAGCGGCCAATTAAGGCTTTGAGAACAAGGTGTGTGGATTTAGCCAAAGACTTTAATTAATCACGCATTCTGAAACACACCGAAAGCCAGCGCCCCCTCCAGGACTGGAGTTAAACCTGCAGACACAGCGCACCCTCCAGGACTGGAGTTAAACCTGCAGACACTGCGGCCCTCCAGGACTGGAGTTAAACCTGCAGACACTGCGGCCCTCCAGGACTGGAGTTAAACCTGCAGACACAGCGCCCCCTCCAGGACTGGAGTTAAACCTGCAGACACTGTGGCCCTCCAGGACTGGAGTTAAACCTGCAGACACAGCGCCCCCTCCAGGACTGGAGTTAAACCTGCAGACACAGCGCCCCCTCCAGGACTGGAGTTAAACCTGCAGACACAGCGCCCCCTCCAGGACTGGAGTTAAACCTGCAGACACTGCGGCCCTCCAGGACTGGAGTTAAACCTGCAGATATTGTGGCCCTCCAGGACTGGAGTTAAACCTGCAGACACTGCGGCCCTCCAGGACTGGAGTTAAACCTGCAGACACTGCGGCCCTCCAGGACTGGAGTTAAACCTGCAGACACTGCGGCCCTCCAGGACTGGAGTTAAACCTGCAGAGACTGTGGCCCTCCAGGACTGGAGTTAAACCTGCAGACACTGCGGCCCTCCAGGACTGGAGTTAAACCTGCAGAGACTGTGGCCCTCCAGGACTGGAGTTAAACCTGCAGACACTGCAGCTGAGATAGTCTTATGTGTTATAAGAGCCTGTCTTTGGTATAAGAGCCACAGTCTTTGGATTAGACTCTTAAGCACTGTAAAATCCACATAATTTGATAATCACTTCCCTCTGTCCCCCACTAGCATTGTACACAGATAAAGGGCGCTTTCATTTCTCTTTGATTAATCTGACAGAACCCCACCAGCAGTATTCTGCACAGTGTGGTATGCATACTAAACAGGACATTGTTCCCGACCACGGATTGCAAAACGTCCTGCTTTGTTTCACGTAAAAACCTATGTGTGATGCAAGGGGTTTATTTAAGCACCAAACTGCCAAAACTGTAACCAATTTGGTAAATAACCAGGATTAAATAGTCTCAAATGAAAAACATTGCCCACACTGCAATGTGCTAATACTGTGCTAATAAACCAATGGTCAGATAATTTTAATTCACCTTGATGAGGTTACATCTAGAGGTGGAGATTGAAGCCAACCAATAAAGTAACAGATAAAACTTACTATAACCAATCAGATTGCAGAAAACAAGCCTCAGAAAATGTCACCTCCCTTTTCAGGATTCTGTAGAGCAGGGATTGGCGACACCATTCCCAGAGGGAACGTTTTTGTTTCCACGAGTCAATGAACCGTGATAAGGGACATTAAATGACCCACTTTCATTAGTGTGGAAAATTTGAGATATGAGCTTGAATGGAGTAGGGTGGATAGTATTCAGGATTACTGTTGAGGACCGCGCGCGTGTGTGTGTGCGTGCGTGTGTGTGTGTGTGCGTGTGTGTGTGTGTGTGTACGTGTGCGTACGTGTGCATGTGTGTGAGCTGGAATCAACAGGAGCCAATGCATCTGGCTAAACCTGTCTGGATCTCATACTAAGGGAGACTAAATGTGATGACAGCCTGAGCTTATATCAGCCCTCCATTGCTGTTCCCACTGCTTCAGTCCAAATGATTCATATTTATCACGGAAGGGTCAGCGATGCGCATCTGAAACAAAGCAGAGCCTCCCTAGGGCCTCCAGCGGGATCGGTTCTCCGTGCGGTTCTACGGCCCTGCGGACCGATGCTGGAAGAAGACGGACATCGCTCGGGGAACCTGAGGGTCCATCAGCAGCCCCAGAGGGACCTTCTCACGGAGACGTTCCTGTGAAAATATTTGCACATTATTTTATATTTGGCAGAAGTTATAATAGCAGTGACTCATCCGTAGAAAGCATGCACATTTTTAATAGCAAAACACAAACTGCACATAAAACATTTTAAATGAAATTAAAGATCAGCAATAAAAGAGACAGGTAACTACACTCTGGGGTTTTACACACCATCTGTCACGAGAAAATTACACCACTGATCATCTATGAGCCTGACCAGGCTGCGCCCAACCTTACAGAACTATGAGCCTGACCAGGCTGCTCATAACCTTACAGCACTATGAGCCTGACCAGGCTGCTCATAACCTTACAGCACTATGAGCCTGACCAGGCTGCTCATAACCTTACAGCACTATGAGCCTGACCAGGCTGCTCATAACCTTACAGCACTATGAGCCTCACCAGGCTGCTCATAACCTTACAGTACTATGAGCCTGACCAGACTGCTCATAACCTTACAGCACTATGAGCCTGACCAGGCTGCTCATAACCTTACAGCACTATGAGCCTGACCAGGCTGCTCATAACCTTACAGCACTATGAGCCTGACCAGGCTGCTCATAACCTTACAGAACTATGAGCCTGACCAGGCTGCTCATAACCTTACAGCACTATGAGCCTGACCAGGCTGCTCATAACCTTACAGCACTATGAGCCTGACCAGGCTGCTCATAACCTTACAGCACTATGAGCCTCACCAGGCTGCTCATAACCTTACAGTACTATGAGCCTGACCAGACTGCTCATAACCTTGCAGTACTATGAGCCTGACCAGGCTGCTCATAACCTTACAGAATTATGAGCCTGACCAGGCTGCTCATAACCTTACATCACTATGAGAAAGTGTCTGAAGTCCGAACATACACAGGGAGATTGTTCCATAAGACAGGAGCTCTGTGTGAGAAGGCTCTGCCACCCCTGTTTACTATGTACCCTATCCCCTCACTTTGCAAGCAGTGCGCGAAAGAAATCCTGCAAAACTCTTTCCAAACTAGTGAGGAAGTAGTTTGTAATATGTCCCGCTCTTTTAAGTGCCTCCATTTGTGAGAAAAAGTCGACCACTCAAAAAACATTTAGACGAAAGGGTGAAGGGATCATATTGGGTCATGGCCTGTGGTTTGACCCAAGAATAAAACTACAAAATGTAAAGATGGTTCCTGTTCTCTCTGTTTCCCTCAGTACAACCAGGACTCCAGGGGTGCATCGGTGCCTCTACATCCTGCCCTGTGACAATATATTGAAGTACACTATATTATCAAAATATTGCAACACTTCGCAATATATTGTCAATTATACAAATTATTGTCACTACTGTTAGGAAATGTATTCATCATAATAATACATTTTCAAGTCGACATGTTTGTTATAAATTACAGCCCATTACATTTCGCTGAGGGTTGCACATCAAGCCAAATTTATTTATACATTGTATGAAGCCGAATTTACGCGTCATGTTTGGCGAGCGTACTGCGCACATGCGCACATGCACACGCATGTCTCGCTGATTCTTTGCACGCTGGCCAGTGGAGAGCACGCATGCAGAACGCACACATGCGTGCAGGGGTTTTGGGATTACATGATGACAGCGGAAGTCACTAACAGAAGGGGCCCATGGCATGATCTGGACTCAGCCTGAAGGGTTTTATATACAGGTACCATCCTGCTTAACCGCTATCCATCCATCCATCCATCCATCCTTCCATCCATCCATCCATTATGATGTGAACAGGCCATTCAGTCCATCAACACCCATTATGTGAAGATCAGATTTAAATGATCATTTTATTTTTAATTTAAAGTCAATAAAAAGTTAGTATTTTTCTCATTTAGAGTTAATTCCTTTAAAATACTTCTTGCTAGATTAGTTATTTGAGTTGTGCTACATAAAAGGAATATTTGTATCACAGTTTTTTAATATTAAGAGAATTTGAATGCAAAAACCTGAATGCAAAGTGCTATCCAACACAGCAAGTGCTGTTGAAATTTGATGTGAAATTTACACAAACCAGTAAGCAGCTGAGAAACGGTTTAATGAAATTCATATTCTGTGAAAGTGGATTATGTCACTATTAATACTGTAGTTAACTTAAATGAAATGCAAACAGACTTGCATGAGAAATATGATTATTTCTGTAAAATTGCCAATGCTTTCCCATTCTGAACATAATAGAACAGAGGTAGAACAAAACTAACTAAAGTAATAAATAACGATTTAAAACCAGGAATGATGGGAAGACAAACAGTTATTAACACAAACCGTAATTCCTGGACTCATGTTCAGGGGCCATCTTTGCATTCTGGCTGTTCAGCGCTGTTGAAAAAATGATCTGCCAGAAAGACTCAGGATGTTTATCATTCAAACTGAATGTGAGTTATGTTCTTCAATAACTGCTTATATCCACACTGCTGCTCTGACTACTGCTCCACAATGCCACTCTGATCCCTGCTCCACACTGCGGCTCTAACCACTGCTCCACACTGCTTCTCTGATCACTGCTCCACAATGCCGCTCTGATCCCTGCTCCACACTGCGGCTCTAACCACTGCTCCACACTGCTTCTCTGATCACTGCTCCACACTGCTGCTCTGATCACTGCTCTGGATTCTAATACAGCACTGGAACCTCCTGTAGTTGAGAAGCAGAGAGGGACAGGAGGAACAGAGGAGCAGAGTATCTGGTGAGTCTATACAATCTGTGGTATTGATGTACTGTGCTGCACCCTTCTATGACATCATAAACATTCTTACATTCTGTTAATATACTGTGCTGTACCCTTCTATGACATCATAAATATTCTGCTAATGTATTGTGCTGTACCCTTCTATGACATCATAAACATTCTTACATTCTGTTAATATACTGTGCTGTACCTTTCTATGACATCATAAACATTCTGTTAATGTACTGTTCTGTACCCTTCTATGACATCATAAACATTCTTACATTCTTTTAATGTACTGTACCTTTCTATGACATCATAAACATTCTTACATTCTGTTAATATACTGTGCTGTACCTTTCTATGACATCATAAACATTCTGTTAATGTACTGTGCTGTACCCTTCTATGACATCACGAACATTCTTACATTCTGTTAATGTACTGTACTCTTCTATGACATCATAAACATTATTACATTCTGTTACAGTTCCGTACTCTAATACAGCACTGGATCCTCCTGTAGTTGAGAAGCAGAGGAGAGAAGGAACGCAGGAGCTGAGAATCTGGTGAACCTGTAAAATCTACAGCTACACGATTGATGATAATTTATTACAAGATGTGTATTGTATGTGAATTGTGTGACTGTTTGTCTCATCCTCGCGAGCTGCACTGCAACAAAACCCTCTCAGTTTTTACTGATATGGCAATAAAGTATCTTGATGTTAGTCAGTATTCTCTTTCACTCAAACCTGACCTTTAACCCCTGACCCACTGAAAGCTGGTGACCTTTGCTCTGTGTCGCCCGCTTTGGGCTTCTCCTCTTACAGCCACCTGATCCAGGTGCAATCTGGTGGAACAATCTGTCAGCAAGTTCTGTTCTCCCAGGCTAAATCTCCATGAGATTCCCCTCCAGCCCTTTCAGTAGGTATGTTCTGCACTTTACAGCAGAGAGCGTGTGTGTGTGTGTGTGTGTGTGTGTGTGTGTGTGTGTGTGTGTGTGTGTGTATGTGTGTGTGTGTGTGTGGCCTACTGAAAGATACTAAATTTCTAAATATAACATTTTAAAATCTTTATTATTAAAAAAAAGAAAAGTAGAGAGGTTGCCTTGGTTACCAAAGCTAACCAAATGCATATAAAAATGTACGAAGATAGAGGGTCCCTAAAAATGGAGCATAAAAGCTTCTACTACCTAAGAAACAACATATCAATAATTAGCATGGCACATAAACAAAATAAAAACAATCTCAAACTGACTCAAACAACAACAAAAGATCTTTCGTAATAACAATTCATGTCATGTACAAAACATAGATGCACATTGTATTGGGTCAGAAAAATGATCATTTACTCAGTTTATGTGACCAGTGTACTAAATTCTACCCTTAAGCACATTCCTCCATTTACAACTGTTTAGTGCTTCATCCTACCCTCTGTCTGTATGGAGTCAGGTTCACTTAAATTCTGCCAATTCAGCAAATGACTGGAAATTAAATTAAACTGAAAAAAAAAATTTGTTTCATAGAAGCATATGTCTGGCAAAAAAAGCATTATTCTAAATAAAAAAATAAAACACGTAAAAAAAATAAGTAACTTAAGTGAATTTCTATTTATTTAAAAAAAGGAAATTCACCCCAACACTGGTTGCCATGGAGAAGAGAACACCGTATGACACAGGGGTTCTAGAACAGTGAACACAATTCCTGTACATATTTACACAGCCTGTCCCCATCATGTAGGATCTTTGCCCTGTATATTAAAAAAAAACAAAAAAACACTAAACCTCTATAAATTAAGACAAAGAGCAACAATGATGTATGTATAGAGTTCAAGAGTCACTTTCACAAACATTTCTGTGAGAACCCAGCGCAGTGTGGCATTAATGACAGGCCAGCACTGAGCAGCGAGAGTTTACCTAGACCTGCGATCAGTCTAATGATAGGCCAGCACTGAGCAGCGAGAGTTTACCTAGACCTGTGATCAGTCTAATGACAGGCCAGCACTGAGCAGCGAGAGTTTACCTAGACCTGTGATTAGTCTAATGATAGGCCAGCACTGAGCAGCGAGAGTTTACCTAGACCTGCGATCAGTCTAATGATAGGCCAGCACTGAGCAGTGAGAGTTTACCTAGACCTGCGATCAGTCTAATGACAGGCCAGCACTGAGCAGCGAGAGTTTACCTAGACCTGCGATCAGTCTAATGACAGGCCAGCACTGAGCAGCGAGAGTTTACCTAGACCTGCGATCAGTCTAATGACAGGCCAGCACTGAGCAGCGAGAGTTTACCTAGACCTGCGATCAGTCTAATGACAGGCCAGCACTGAGCAGCGAGAGTTTACCTAGACCTGTGATCAGTCTAATGACAGGCCAGCACTGAGCAGCGAGAGTTTACCTAGACCTGTGATCAGTCTAATGACAGGCCAGCACTGAGCAGCGAGAGTTTACCTAGACCTGTGATCAGTCTAATGACAGGCCAGCACTGAGCAGCGAGAGTTTACCTAGACCTGTGATCAGTCTAATGACAGGCCAGCACTGAGCAGCGAGAGTTTACCTAGACCTGTGATCAGTCTAATGACAGGCCAGCACTGAGCAGCGAGCGTTTACCTAGACCGGTGACGGGTCGAATTTACGAACAGCAGGGTTGCTGTTCCTGGGATCAGTATTATGGAAACTGCAGCCTCTTACCTATTGGAATAAATGGGGTGGTGGCGGGAGTGGATGATGTAAACCCTACATTGGATCCATTTGGATGATGTCAGCTCTATCACTATTTGGGGTAACTGGACTTCACAATGCAGCTGTTTAGAGGCACCGCACGAGTTTAGTACATGATGTGGCATCTTTACTTTTAGTTTGGTGAGGTGGTTTTGAGATGTGAGATCATGTGACTCACATGCAGCAGAATCAGGCGGTGTTTCTGTGTAATTAACAGAACTGTGGCGTTAATACATTGGTTTCCTGGTGTCAAGATGTATGCAGTCACATTCACTTCAGGAATAGCAGTGTCCTGATCTCCTTATATCAGTTTTTAAAAGCGCCCTTCTCAAGTCCCTCTCTTTGCTTTTGATACTCGTCTTAAGATACTGTGGTCTCCAGGGTAACGGTGGGAAGATGATGACATTCAGTGATTGGTGTACTCAGATACTTTGATCTCCATGGTAACGGCAGGGGGTGGATCACACACAGTGTTCACTGAGACCGGTGTACTCGGATACTTTGATCTCCATGGTAATGGCAGGGGGGTGGATCTCACGCAGTGTTAGTTGGTGATGGGTGTACTCTGATGCTGTGGTCCCCATGGTAACAGTGGAGAGCAGGTCACACATAGTGCTCGCGGTGATTGATGTAGACGCGGTCCGCCCCCTTGTGGTGGCAGATCCAGCTGTGATAGGGCAGCGGTTCGTGGGCGTGGTTTCGGGGGTCCCTGTGGGGCACCCCCCTCACGGGTGCTCCCTCTGGCAGCTCACCCAGTCTGTCCACCCGGCGGACCTTCAAAAGAGACAGGAAATACAAACAGACAACACATTCAATAATAGTGCAGATATACAGGAAGTGAGGACATATTCATGAACAGTGCACATAGACAGGAAGTGAGGACATATTCAGTAACAGTGCACATAGACAGGAAGTGAGGACATATTCATGAGCAGTGCACATATACAGGAAGTGAGAACATATTCTGTAACAGTGCACATATACAGGAAGTGAGGAAATATTCAGTAACAGTGCATATATCGAGGAAGTGGTTAAGCATTTGGGACACAGAATTTAAACAACTTTTAAACTATATTTGTTTGGTGAATGCGCTGCATATTTTCTCTTCTTAAATCAGTGCTCAAGGTGATAAATATTTGTTCCTCCATGTTTACACCAACAGGCCTTATGTAAGATGTGCCATACCAGGGGTGAACACCCCCCCAGGATGAATCATTAACAAGCCAATAATTAAAAACTCCTCTGTACAAGGCTGTCCCTTGTCTTTGCAGAAAGGGGAGCTTTGCTGTTCCAACATTCTCTTGAATAATGACCCACAATGCATCACTGTCCGTGTCCTAATTTGCATTTTCTCTAATGGGAATGTCCTTCTTGTAGCGCTTGCTAAGGCTAAGTGTATGCTGGGAGGGTGAGGACTGTCGCTAACTACCGTAAGCACGTGTGTATGAAAACCTGTGTGTGAGAATACGTGTGTGTGTGTGTGTGTGTGTGTGTGTGTGTGTGTGTGTGTGTGTGTGTGTAATGTGCAGTTATGCAGCACCTTAGCAGTCTCTTAGGAGTATAAATCAAGGTGTTAAATGGTTACATGTGGTACGGCTGCATATTTCGCCGCTCTGCCAAAACAGCACCACTCCACACAGTGAACCCTTGTGAAGGACTGAAATGGCCAATTAGCATGCCCCGTACAAACAGTGGGCCAATCAAAACGCACAAACAGTGGGCCAACCAAAAATACACAAACAATGGGCCAATCAAAACACACAAAAAGTGGGCCAGTCAAAACCTACAAACATTGGGCCAATCAAAACGCACACACAGTGGGCCAATCAAAACATACAAACAGTGGGTCAAACAAAACACACAAACAGTGGACCAATCAAAAAAAATCTGGTGATTCTGAGCTTCCAAACTGTCTCCAATTATATCAGCATTTTACTGCCATTTGTGTAAAAGGGTCAATAAAAAAAATCTAATATTAATATTACATTCATTAATATTTGAATCC
This sequence comes from Ilyophis sp. 1 JC-2022, assembly GCA_022702515.1. NCBI lineage: Eukaryota > Metazoa > Chordata > Actinopteri > Anguilliformes > Synaphobranchidae > Ilyophis > Ilyophis sp. 1 JC-2022. Next base: position 78,277,816 of record CM040401.1, read on the forward strand.
AAATTTTTTACGTGTATTTCCTAATTATCTAGGATGTATAAAAGGTGCTTGCTGAAGAAAATCACCAATTTGAAGTTATACCAAAGTAAAAAGTCATTTCGGGTCATATAGGCCCAAAAATAATAGGAAGGTTAAAAAAGTAAAAGAAACAAACTTGTGCATTCCGCTGTGAGAGGGAAGTAAAGTACAGAAGTACAGAAGCCCTGAGCCCTGAGCCCTGAGCCCTGAGCCCTGAACCCTGAGCCCTGAGCCCTGAGCCCTGAGCCCTGAGCCCTGAGCCCTGAGTCCTGAACCCTAAGTCCTGAACCCTGAGCCCTGCGCCCTGAGCCCTGAGCCCTGAACCCTGAGCCCTGAGCCCTGAACCCTGAGCTCTCAGCCCTGCGCCCTGAGTCCTGAACCCTGAACCATCCCGAGTGTCTCTAAAGAACCGTGTCCTTAAATGAGCTATGTAATAAGATCACGGACAGGGAAAGAGGGGGAGAGAAAGAGAGAGAGAGAACGAGGGACTGTGAAAGAAAGAGCGAGAGTATGAAGGTAAGAGAATGAGAGAGAGGGGAAGAAACAGAAAGTATCAAGAGACCAAAAACTGGATTAATAAGAGAGAAGCATAAAAGAGGAGAATAATGTCATCACTCATCATGTCATGCATTATAAAGTTTCAGAAAATCACCGCTCTCTTTCCCCCACTGTCAACAGAGTAACTTTAGCTTTATAATTTAATAGAAGCTCGAATCCAGAGCAACCAACATTCGTTCCCATATATTACATTTTGACAGGCTGGATTATTAGGGAAGAAAGGAAGTATGGGATGCAGACCAGCAACCTCTGAGGCATTACCCCAGTCCCTAAACCATTAAACTACACTGAACCCACCTCATAGGGACAGAACTCTGAGGGAGAGGTGTTAATGTTAGAGAGAGCTCACCTGAGGAACCTGGTGCATCACCCGTGTGTGATTGACAGGCAGTGGGATGGCTGGCGGTCTCTCAGCGTAGGGTGGAGGCGGCTTGTGTGTTGGAGGAAGATCAATCCTGCGGCGGAATAAACAGAATAGATCAAAATCATAATCATAATTAGAGAGCTGTCAATGAGCAGAGCAGGTTTCCGCATCACGTAGTCGAGGTCCTTTGGGGGTATTCATGCCCAGACTTGACGGTGTTTGATTTAATCTGTAGCAGAGTTCTGTATCCCGGGTCCAGGAGAGCTACCCATTCAGAACCAAGAAACCAGATGAGCCGAGTAAATTGTGTGAACAACTGATTTAACTGGTCAATTAAGTTCAGAGTAACAACAAAAACCTGCAAACCCTGTGGCTCTCCAGGACCAGGGATGGGGACACCAGCAGACCCTGTAGCTCTCCAGGACCAGGGATGGGGACCCCAGCAGACACTGTAGCTCTCCAGGACCAGGGATGGGGACCCCAGCAGACCCTGTAGCTCTCTAGGACCAGGGATGGGGACCCCAGCAGACCCTGTAGCTCTCTAGGACCAGGGATGGGGACCCCAGCAGACCCTGTAGCTCTCCAGGACCAGGGATGGGGACCCCAGCAGACCCTGTAGCTCTCTAGGACCAGGGATGGGGACCCCAGCAGACCCTGTAGCTCTCCAGGACCAGGGATGGGGACCCCAGCAGACACTGTAGCTCTCCAGGACCAGGGATGGGGACCCCAGCAGACCATTTGTCTCTCCAGGACCAGGGATGGGGACCCCAGCAGACCCTGTAGCTCTCCAGGACCAGGGATGGGGACCCCAGCAGACACTGTAGCTCTCCAGGACCAGGGATGGGGACCCCAGCAGACCATGTGTCTCTCCAGGCTCAGGGCTGGGGACCTCATCCTGGCTCTAGATCGGAGGTAGCCCAGCACTAAAACACCCGATTCAACTAATCAAGCTCTCAATTGAAGACCACAATCAGGGGATCTTTTGAATGAGACGTCATAGGGCTCTGCTAAAACAAAAACCTAAACCCACACTGGCCCTTCTCCCATAGGTTTGGATAACCTTGCTTTACAGTGCAGGTAAACGAAGATCCCATGTCATTTATCATATATCACCTAACGTTCTTATGAGCACACACTGAAGAAGCAGTCATCGCTCAGGTAATCTGAAAGACTTTCCGACTTCGCTCCATTGGAACGGTGAGATAAAAATCAGCCTTAACAGGAATTCAATTTCTTCTGAACTGCCATGTGTTAAATGAATGCCGTAAATCAAATCAGCTCCACTTGACTCTCTGCTGCCACCTAAGGGTCGAAGAGAAATTCTCGCATCATTTCTTCTCTCTTCTTCTGTGGTGTATATAAAGTGTGTGGCCCCACTCTGCACTTCCACAGGGTGCATCAATGATGCTGTCCCATTCATTTTCTGCATGGCCGTTCAGTATCACAGTTACACCTTTTGAGTCAAACAGCATTTCAACTGCATTAATCACAGTTCTGTACTGACATGACGCATACGCACACACACACACTCACACGCACGCACACACACGCACACATACGCACGTGCACATACGCACACACCCGCACACATACACACACACACACACACACACACACACACACACACGCACACAGACACACACACACGCGCATGCACGCGCACAGTATGGATTTTGTGGCCTGTCCGCCCTTGCTGGTGATGAATGAGCTCCAGTAAAATATAACGGTGAGAATTCTGCTACTATGAGGCTCCCTACCTGACTGTGGCCAGAAGCACAGGTCAGTTTACCTGATTCAGCCCAGGGCTCCACTCAACATCACCACTAACCTCCAGCACTGGTTTACCTGATTCAGCCCAGGGCTCCACTCAACATCACCACTAACCTCCAGCACTGGTTTACCTGATTCAGCCCAGGGCTCCACTCAACATCACCACTAACCTCCAGCACTGTTTATTCCTCCGTCTGCTTCCACAGCCAACTGAGGGCGTCTTCAACAGGCAGACCGTTTTACACCACCCCCCACAATCCATCTCTCCCTCAAACATGTGGGAACAGATTAAATTAGGCAGTAAAAAAGGTGGACGGAGAGGGGGGAGGGCTCTTAAATCAGAGCTCCATCTCAGTTGGCACTTTTTTTCCTCCCAAAGTAAATGTTCCTACAGAAAGGATTTTACATTTCATACATTTAAAAAATATATATCAATATATGAAGTGTAACTGATGTGAAAAGAAGAAGCGCAGAGTTGAGGTGGAGCCGAGCTGAACAGCTGGGCCTGACTGCAGCGCTGGGCCTGACTGCAGCGCTGGGCCTGACTGCAGCGCTGGGCCTGACTGCAGCGCTGGGCCTGACTGTTTCAGACACAGAGCTTCAGCCTTCGGGATCAAGAGAAGATGCGTTCACTGAGTAACTCACTATCGCAGAAGAGTAAATAAACACACATACTGCGGATTAAGCATTGGCACGGAGTCTCGCTCCCTCCATCTCTGCTTTTCAGCTATTCTCTCCATCTTTTCTGTCTCCTCTCTTTGTCTGTCCCCCTCTGTCTCTATTTTAACACTTCTATTTATGCCTTTAAATTCTCTTTGTCTCCTTCTAGTCACACATTTCTCTTTTATCTTTTTACATTTACATTTTCATTATACAGAGCAACTTACACAACTTTTTACATTTAATCAATTTATACATGTTGATATTTACTCTGCAATGGTGTCATTTTACTGTGTAATGGCTGTGCCCCACCTGAGAGTCAACGTTGCAATCTTTGCGTTATAAACCCAGTTCCTCTATTACAGAACACTGCTGCCATCTCACTCTGACCCTTTCCCCCCCTCTATTTCTCCCCCCCTCTATTTCTCCCTCCCCTCTATTTCTCCCTCCCCCTCTATTTCTCCCTCCCCCTCTATTTCTCCCTCCCCCTCTATTTCTCCCTCCCCCTCTATTTCTCCCTCCCCCTCTATTTCTCCCCCCCTCTATTTCTCCCTCCCTCTATTTCTCCCTCCCCCTCCCTTTCCCATCCTCTCCCTCAGCCTCAGCGCTCCCTGTTGTATTAGCATTGGCTCGCGGTTCTAGCCGATGCGCTCCCTCTGCAGCCAAAACCGTTTCAGGCGAGCGTATCCCAGGAGGGTTCCAGAATGTTCAGAGGCCAGTGAAGTCACAGCACGGATTCTACCGGCTCATCACGATGCTGAACTCCCTGCCATCCAAGCCCAACCATCCCGATGCAATGCATCCTCCGGGAATTCATTAAGAGTGACATCACAAAGGACAGAACTGCAGCGAGGGATGTTCTGCACTTTAAAACCCTTCCAGGTGTGAGGTCACAAATATGTGATCAGAATGTTCTTAACTGAACATTCTAATGCTGACGTCACAATCACTGCTCATCACTGAAAGAAGCAGTGGAGTTCCAGAACACTTTAATGCAGCACTGGAAACTTCTACTACCAAGCGGAATCCTCCTCTAGTTAAGACGCAGACGAACAGGAGTTTCCCGGTCTGTGAATCCGTCGAGTCAATAGAAACTGTGGGTTATTAGTCCTTCAGATAAACACTTCTAGCTATTCATTAGCACAAGCTTCACAGATTCCTCTTCAAACTCTATAGGAATTGCTATGAACGTTTAATCATGAAATATATCCATCCCTGTAAAAATGCCCAGCAGGAGTGCCTGTAGAGTCCCTAAAAACACCTCCCTCAGGTAGACCGTGAACAGAAGCCTACTGCTTTGTGTTTGAACAGATCTTTTTAACATCAGCTCGTCAGCCACTGAAAATCTCTGCTCTAGACACCGTTCAGTCAACGCGATGATGCACGCACTACACATCTGGAGAAGTATATTTGGCAAAAATATAAAAATATAAAAAAACAGATAAAAACATCATGTTTGGTCTGCGGGAATAACTGTAGGCCAATCTGACAGCCCTTTTAAAACACACTGCTGGTGTATAGACCAATCTGATGGCCCTTTTAAAACACACTGCTGGTGTATAGACCCATCTGATGGCCCTTTTAAAACACACTGCTGGTGTATAGACCAATCTGATGGCCCTTTTAAAACACACTGCTGGTGTATAGACCAATCTGATGGCCCTTTTAAAACACACTGCTGGTGTATAGACCCATCTGATGGCCCTTTTAAAACACACTGCTGGTGTATAGACCCATCTGATGGCCCTTTTAAAACACACTGCTGGTGTATAGACCCATCTGATGGTCCTTTTAAAACACACTGCTGGTGTGTAGGCCAATCTGATGGCCCTTTTAAAACACACTGCTGGTGTGTAGGCCAATCTGATGGCCCTTTAAAAACACACTGCTGGTGTATAGACCCATCTGATGGCCCTTTTAAAACACACTGCTGGTGTATAGACCCATCTAATGGCCCTTTTAAAACACACTGCTGGTGTATAGACCAATCTGATGGCCCTTTTAAAACACACTGCTGGTGTATAGACCCATCTGATGGCCCTTTTAAAACACACTGCTGGTGTATAGACCCATCTGATGGCCCTTTTAAAACACACTGCTGGTGTATAGGCCAATCTGATGGCCCTTTTAAAACACACTGCTGGTGTATAGACCAATCTGATGGCCCTTTTAAAACACACTGCTGGTGTATAGACCAATCTGATGGCCCTTTTAAAACACACTGCTGGTGTATAGACCCATCTGATGGCCCTTTTAAAACACACTGCTGGTGTATAGACCCATCTGATGGCCCTTTTAAAACACACTGCTGGTGTATAGACCAATCTGATGGCCCTTTTAAAACACACTGCTGGTGTATAGACCAATCTGATGGCCCTTTTAAAACACACTGCTGGTGTATAGACCCATCTGATGGCCCTTTTAAAACACACTGCTGGTGTGTAAGCCAATCTGATGGCCCTTTTAAAACACACTGCTGGTGTGTAGGCCAATCTGATGGCCCTTTTAAAACACACTGCTGGTGTATAGACCCATCTGATGGCCCTTTTAAAACACACTGCTGGTGTGTAGGCCAATCTGATGGCCCCTTTAAAACACACTGCTGGTGTGTAGGCCAATCTGACGGCCCTTTTAAAACACACTGCTGGTGTATAGACCCATCTGATGGCCCTTTTAAAACACACTGCTGGTGTGTAGGCCAATCTGATGGCCCTTTAAAAACACACTGCTGGTGTATAGACCCATCTGATGGCCCTTTAAAACACACTGCTGGTGTATAAACCCATCTGATGGCCCTTTTAAAACACACTGCTGGTGTGTAGGCCAATCTGATGGCCCTTTTAAAACACACTGCTGGTGTGTAGGCCAATCTGACGGCCCTTTTAAAACACACTGCTGGTGTATAGACCCATCTGATGGCCCTTTTAAAACACACTGCTGGTGTGTAGGCCAATCTGACGGCCCTTTTAAAACACACTGCTGGTGTATAGGTCAATCTGATGGCCCTTTAAAACACACTGCTGGTGTGTAGGCCAATCTGACGGCCCTTTTAAAACACACTGCTGGTGTATAGACCAATCTGATGGCCCTTTTAAAACACACTGCTGGTGTATAGACCCATCTGATGGCCCTTTTAAAACACACTGCTGGTGTGTAGACCCATCTGATGGCCCTTTTAAAACACACTGCTGGTCTATAGACCCATCTGCCACAAGGCTGCACTCCAGGAACAGTATCACAGTCCTATGTTTCCTCTCTGTACGGAGTTTGGCCGAGGCCTTGGGTCTGGATTTCCAGCCAAAACGCAAGGTCCACTCATTAATTAGGGGTTTGTTAATAAATTTGGGGGTGATCGTATTTCGCTGACGATACATATGCTCTGAGAACCACTTCTTAACTCCTAACTCCTAAATGACATCACTCTTTTCCCCCATGCTTGCGTTTAATGTTGTGGACGGGAATATTTATTTCTCAGTTTGTATTTTGATATATTTTAATATTTTTTAGTTTTTCAGATATTCCTTACAGTGCGTGGTCCCTGTAGGTCATCCCTATGCGGGTCCATCCTGATGGACATTGTGGTTTTAATTATGGCTGACCGCTACGATCCCGAAGAGCCGCAGTTTTCCACTGGTTTCTCTTTTCACCTTAAAACCAGAAACCAGTTCAGCCCAGAAACACCAGGTGAGGTCAGTTAACTGACATCCTCTAAAAATACTGTTTTTAGGGTTTTTACAACACCTTACATTCTCGGCGAGTCCCTTTCCATTCACCGTCTCCTTCTTTAGGAGCCATTTATCGGTCTAAATTAAATTTAACATGAACTATAAATCTATTTCCAATGGATTAAGAAGCGATGTACTCCTGTGGATAAGAGATGATGTGGTAATGCACTGTATGTCGCTCTGTATCAGAGAAGCCGGGGAACACACACCTCTTCACACTCGCTCTGTATCAGAGAAGCCGGTGAACACACACCTCTTCACACTCTCTCTGGATCAGAGAAGCCGGTGAACACACACTTCTTCAGACTCGCTCTGTATAAACTGTGTAATCAACTGCTTTAAATGATCAATTTAAACCAGGTAAGGCAAGTTAACTGTGTAATCAACTGCTTTAAATGATCCATTTAAACCAGGTAAGGCAAGTTAACTGTGTAATCAACTGCTTTAAATTATCAATTTAAACCAGGTAAGGAGAGTTAACTGTGTAATCAACTGCTTTAAATGATCAATTTAAACCAGGTAAGGCAAGTTAACTGTGTAATCAACTGCTTTAAATGATCAATTTAAACCAGGTAAGGCAAGTTAACTGTGTAATCAACTGCTTTAAATGATCAATTTAAACCAGGTAAGGCGAGTTAACAGTGTAATAAACTGCTTTAAATGATCAATTTAAACCAGGTAAGGCGAGTTAACTGTGTAATCAACTGCTTTAAATGATCAATTTAAACCAGGTAAGGTGAGTTAACTGTGTAATCAACTGCTTTAAATGATCAATTTAAACCAGGTAAGGTGAGTTAACTGTGTAATCAACTGCTTTAAATGATCAATTTAAACCAGGTAAGGCAAGTTAACTGTGTAATCAACTGCTTTAAATTATCAATTTAAACCAGGTAAGGCAAGTTAACTATGTAATCAACTGCTTTAAATGATCAATTTAAACCAGGTAAGGCGAGTTAACTGTGTAATCAACTGCTTTAAATTATCAATTTAAACCAGGTAAGGCAAGTTAACTATGTAATCAACTGCTTTAAATGATCAATTTAAACCAGGTAAGGCAAGTTAACTGTGTAATCAACTGCTTTAAATGATCAATTTAAACCAGGTAAGGCAAGTTAACTGTGTAATCAACTGCTTTAAATGATCAATTTAAACCAGGTAAGGCAAGTTAACTGTGTAATCAACTGCTTTAAATGATCAATTTAAACCAGGTAAGGCAAGTTAACTGTGTAATCAACTGCTTTAAATGATCAATTTAAACCAGGTAAGGCGAGTTAACTGTGTAATCAACTGCTTTAAATGATCAATTTAAACCAGGTAAGGCGAGTTAACTGTGTAATCAACTGCTTTAAATGATCAATTTAAACCAGGTAAGGCAAGTTAATTGTGTAATCAACTGCTTTAAATGATCAATTTAAACCAGGTAAGGCAAGTTAACTGTGTAATCAACTGCTTTAAATTATCAATTTAAACCAGGTAAGGCAAGTTAACTGTGTAATCAACTGCTTTAAATGATCAATTTAAACCAGGTAAGGCGAGTTAACTGTGTAATCAACTGCTTTAAATTATCAATTTAAACCAGGTAAGTCTAGTTAACTGTAATCAACTGCTTTAAATTATCAATTTAAACCAGGTAAGTCTAGTTAACTGTAATCAACTGCTTTAAATTATCAATTTAAACCAGGTAAGGCAAGTTAACTGTGTAATCAACTGCTTTAAATGATCAATTTAAACCAGGTAAGGCAAGTTAACTGTGTAATCAACTGCTTCAAATGATCAATTTAAACCAGGTAAGGCAAGTTAACTGTGAAATCAACTGCTTTAAATTATCAATTTAAGCCAGGTAAGGCAAGTTAACTGTGTAATCAACTGCTTTAAATGATCAATTTAAACCAGGTAAGGCAAGTTAACTGTGTAATCAACTGCTTTATATGATCAATTTAAACCAGGTAAGGCAAGTTAACTGTGTAATCAACTGCTTTAAATGATCAATTTAAACCAGGTAAGGCAAGTTAACTGTGTAATCAACTGCTTTAAATGATCAATTTAAACCAGGTAAGGCAAGTTAACTGTGTAATCAACTGCTTCAAATGATGATCAATTTAAACCAGGTAAGGCAAGTTAACTGTGTAATCAACTGCTTTATATGATCAATTTAAACCAGGTAAGGCAAGTTAACTGTGTAATCAACTGCTTTAAATTATCAATTTAAACCAGGTAAGGCAAGTTAACTGTGTAATCAACTGCTTTAAATGATCCATTTAAACCAGGTAAGGTGAGTTAACTGTGTAATCAACTGCTTTAAATGATCAATTTAAACCAGGTAAGGCGAGTTAACTGTGTAATCAACTGCTTTAAATGATCAATTTAAACCAGGTAAGTCTAGTTAACTGTAATCAACTGCTTTAAATGATCAATTTAAACCAGGTAAGGCAAGTTAATTGTGTAATCAACTGCTTCAAATGATCAATTTAAACCAGGTAAGGCAAGTTAACTGTGTAATCAACTGCTTTAAATTATCAATTTAAACCAGGTAAGGCAAGTTAACTGTGTAATCAACTGCTTTAAATGATCAATTTAAACCAGGTAAGGCAAGTTAACTGTGTAATCAACTGCTTCAAATGATGATCAATTTAAACCAGGTAAGGCAAGTTAACTGTGTAATCAACCGCTTTATATGATCAATTTAAACCAGGTAAGGCAAGTTAACTGTGTAATCAACTGCTTTAAATTATCAATTTAAACCAGGTAAGGCGAGTTAACTGTGTAATCAACTGCTTTAAATTATCTATTTAAACCAGGTAAGTCTAGTTAACTGTAATCAACTGCTTTAAATGATCAATTTAAACCAGGTAAGGCAAGTTAATTGTGTAATCAACTGCTTCAAATGATCAATTTAAACCAGGTAAGGCAAGTTAACTGTGTAATCAACTGCTTTATATGATCAATTTAAACCAGGTAAGGCAAGTTAACTGTGTAATCAACTGCTTTAAATTATCAATTTAAACCAGGTAAGGCAAGTTAACTGTGTAATCAACTGCTTTAAATGATCCATTTAAACCAGGTAAGGTGAGTTAACTGTGTAATCAACTGCTTTAAATGATCAATTTAAACCAGGTAAGGCGAGTTAACTGTGTAATCAACTGCTTTAAATGATCAATTTAAACCAGGTAAGTCTAGTTAACTGTAATCAACTGCTTTAAATGATCAATTTAAACCAGGTAAGGCAAGTTAATTGTGTAATCAACTGCTTCAAATGATCAATTTAAACCAGGTAAGGCAAGTTAACTGTGTAATCAACTGCTTTAAATGATCAATTTAAACCAGGTAAGGCAAGTTAACTGTGTAATCAACTGCTTCAAATGATGATCAATTTAAACCAGGTAAGGCAAGTTAACTGTGTAATCAACTGCTTTATATGATCAATTTAAACCAGGTAAGGCAAGTTAACTGTGTAATCAACTGCTTTAAATTATCAATTTAAACCAGGTAAGGCGAGTTAACTGTGTAATCAACTGCTTTAAATTATCTATTTAAACCAGGTAAGTCTAGTTAACTGTAATCAACTGCTTTAAATGATCAATTTAAACCAGGTAAGGCAAGTTAATTGTGTAATCAACTGCTTCAAATGATCAATTTAAACCAGGTAAGGCAAGTTAACTGTGTAATCAACTGCTTTAAATTATCAATTTAAACCAGGTAAGGCAAGTTAACTGCGTAATCAACTGCTTTAAATGATCAATTTAAACCAGGTAAGGCAAGTTAACTGTGTAATCAACTGCTTCAAATGATGATCAATTTAAACCAGGTAAGGCAAGTTAACTGTGTAATCAACTGCTTTATATGATCAATTTAAACCAGGTAAGGCAAGTTAACTGTGTAATCAACTGCTTTAAATTATCAATTTAAACCAGGTAAGGCGAGTTAACTGTGTAATCAACTGCTTTAAATTATCTATTTAAACCAGGTAAGTCTAGTTAACTGTAATCAACTGCTTTAAATGATCAATTTAAACCAGGTAAGGCAAGTTAATTGTGTAATCAACTGCTTCAAATTATCAATTTAAACCAGGTAAGGCAAGTTCTGTGTAATCAACTGCTTTAAATGATCAATTTTAGTCCTGCAGCCCTCCAGGCCTGGGATTGCAAAATGTTGCTCAAGATATTAGGTAAACCGGAGAGCCTTGATGAGTCAGCTGACCTGTTCTGGTCATAACCATAGCCATTAAAATGTGTTTTTTATATATATCTATGGTCATAACGAATATGATCAGAAGTCTAAGTCCCAGACAGGTTTGGACAAGCTCTGTGCTGAGGGACACTAACATTACAGCAAAGCACAACAGTGGCCCAGCTGTGTAAATTAGGCTCGCGCTCCAGACGAATAAATGCATGAAAACCATAAAGAGAGAATCATAAACAATGGAATGTTCTGGAAACTTCTCTTAACACCTGAGAATTCTCCACAGCTCAATGCTGAAGCCACAATCTAAATAAGGTCACGGCTGTAATGCATGCTCCAGGTGGTTAATTGGCGGGATAACTCTCTGTGCCCGTCTTCAACGCAAATTGTGTGTGTGGACATTTTATTTTATTTATTTACTTGTTTTCTGGAAACTGAAATGGCTTGCCTTCCTTCACGCAGTGTGATAGTACGGCATAACGAGAGTTGCACTTAACCACACAGCAAATAGCTTTGTAATCTCTATATTAAGAGTTATTTATTTGAATAAAGAAAAAGTTCTGTATTACTGACATGCGAGAACTGATTGTATTTCTCTGGACGTGACATACTCTTGTGTTTTCTTACATCAAAGTTGCCGTAGTTTAGGTGGACATTTGAATGAGGGCATGACCTGACAGAAACACAATGGCCTCTCTTCTCCAGCTGTCACTACAATATGTCGTGTGCCGAGGACAATCTCGCAAACGGATATGAAGACTCCTCCCACCTTGCCTAGCCCAGTCGAGTGTGTGTTGTGATTTATATTCCGAGGTAACCGTTCGAGCAAAAATCAATCAAACTTGAAATGTGATCAGATTTACAAACGTATTTCTCAACATCATGAAGATATGAGGCGATGTGGCCTATACTGTATGCACTGTAGTATAAGACTATGCTACCTTACAGTGCAAGTACTACACACTGAGAACAGCATGGAATTGTGTTGCTAAGCAACCACGTGTACAGCACTGTGCCTTGTATGACTGTCCAATATGGATGTACCTTTGGGGCCGCAGTCACACACATGCACAGACAGTGTGTAGCCCACAGTAAGACTACACGCACAGTGAATGGGAAACTATCGTTTGCTGTTCAACTCAAACTGCCTGTGTTATAAGTAAAATACGGTCTTTAACATTCCAACAGAGATTCTTCAGAGGCGGATCTAAGGTAACAGAAACGATCCGTCGGTAAATCAACTGGCGAGTCGTCGTCTACTTGCATTGTGGTTTAGTATAAGTACACAGCATCAAAAGCTTCATTACCAACTTATTCTTATCCGATTATCCGATTGTCAATGCACAAAGCTATCTTGGTCAGTACATTGTGATTATAAATGTCGCAAGAAAGAGGTTCTGGGTTCGAGTACCGGTGCCGGGGCCTCTCCGTGTGGAGTTTGCACGGGTTTCCTCCCACACCGAGGAGATGTATGTCAGGTTAGGTAAACTCCTGCCATTTCCCCTGACCATGGCCTCAGAACTGGAGTTGCTCCCTGGGTGCTGCTCTGTGGCTGCTCCCTGGGTGCTGCTCTGTGGCTGCTCCCTGGGTGCTGCTCTGTGGCTGCTCCCTGGGTGCTGCTCTGTGGCTGCCCACTGCTCCTAAGTAGCTCCCACAGGGTCAATAAAGCATAACTTTAAACGTAACTTATTTGGGAACAGGTCACCTATTTGGCACGTTTGATTATGAAAGGAACCATTAGCATTACAGCATAGCAAATTTACCCTCAGCCCACTCAATTTGGACCCCTCAAAGAAGGACAAGAATCACTGGATTTCTATTGGCCCGTTTTAATTGCGAATAACAGTGGGATGAGTATACAATTCCACAGCACCTTTTTCCCCTGACGTGTAAGCTAGACAACCGACAAACGACATGTTATAACAAAAATACGATCATATTCAAAGCAAATGACGACATCCCCATCTTCTGCAGTGTACATTACTCAGACACCGGTTGGAATTCTTGCGATAGTCTCTGCGGCGGCAGTCTTATTCTCCGAATAGCTCAAAGAAGCGCAATTTTGAACTCGGCGATAACCTCTCTGAAAAACGGAACCGATCGGCTGTTAAATTAATCTCTACTGACGGATGAGGGAGCTGCGCACAGCCGGAACGAAAGCACTTCTTCATCGTTATCGGCAACGTCTCCGACAACGACGGCCCCTCCCGCTGACACGGCCATATAACTACAGCTGAAATATGAAATAAAGACTCGGCGTCAAAAAAAAATGAAGAGCTGGCTTTACAGGAGACGCGCATCTCGTCTGTCTCTCAGTCGTAAAGAGAGTCCCAAAGTTACAACGTGGAAAGGAGACGAAAACAGGTGATGTCATCATTCTTGGATTTACACCGAAACCTTCTTTTTTAAAGTCCCTTCGCTGTCAAGAAATATCACTTTCCATATTCCACATTAATTACACGGTGGGGGGAATAGATAAACGCAACCATATGTGATTTACTATTTATTTATATATTTTGTTAGTGCTTTAAAATTCCAGAGCTTCTTAACATCTTTCAGAAAAATGCAAAAAAACAGAGAGAGGGGACTAGAGCGGGATTTCATCTTTCATAAATAAAGTACCTAAAAAGGTACAAGCACTTGTCACTGGAGTGATACCCTATAGGTACATAAAATTGTACCCCTATCCAGCAATACACAAAACATACCTTCTTATTAGTACCCAAATAGAACATTATTGTACATTCAGGGTACATTTGAGAAATGTGTTCCTTAAAGAAGTAAAATGCACCTCCACTGTACCTTTATTTCTGAGTGTGCTCAGTCAAAAATCAATTCTTCGATCAGAGGAAGGAACGGTACGGTACGGTACACACACAAGCCTTCTCATTTATACCAGCGGTGAAGTCAGCGTGATGAAAAAGGCCTGCGGTGTGTTGACACGGAAGATGCTCATTTGGAATGGTGTGAGTAACAGAACTATAGAACTCTTCTCTGTGATCCAACAATGATTCAACCCCCCCCCCCCCCATTGGCCTGAAGCTATGCCAGCATCCGACACCAGCGCACACAGTGAGAGACCCCCCCCTCCCCCCTCCACACGCACCCCACGGGTCCTTAACCTGCCCCCCCCCCCATCAGTGAGCCCTAGTTTCAACATCACTCCGTTTACAGATGTAGAGAGGGATGTCTGCTTGCATTTATGCATTTGGGGTTATATGAGCATTTGGGGTGTAGAGCGTTTGGGGTGAAGAGCGTTTGGGGTGAAGAGCGTTTGGGGTGAAGAGCGTTTGGGGTGAAGAGCGTTTGGGGTGTAGAGCGTTTGGGGTGAAGAGCGTTTGGGGTGAAGAGCGTTTGGGGTGTAGAGCGTTTGGGGTGAAGAGCGTTTGGGGTGTAGAGCGTTTGGGGTGCAGAGCGTTTGGGGTGCAGAGCGTTTGGGGTGCAGAGCGTTTGGGGTGTAGAGCGTTTGGGGTGTAGAGCGTTTGGGGTGAAGAGCGTTTTGGGTGAAGAGCGTTTGGGGTGAAGAGCGTTTTGGGTGAAGAGCGTTTGGGGTGCAGAGCGTTTGGGGTGCAGAGCGTTTGGGGTGCAGAGCGTTTGGGGTGAAGAGCGTTTGGGGTGTAGAGCATTTGGGGTGTAGAGCATTTGGGGTGTAGAGCGTTTGGGGTGTAGAGCGTTTGGGGTGAAGAGCGTTTTGGGTGAAGAGCGTTTGGGGTGTAGAGCGTTTGGGGTGTAGAGCGTTTGGGGTGTAGAGCGTTTGGGGTGTAGAGCGTTTGGGGTGCAGAGCGTTTGGGGTGCAGAGCGTTTGGGGTGCAGAGCGTTTGGGGTGCAGAGCGTTTGGGGTGCAGAGCGTTTGGGGTGTAGAGCGTTTCGGGTGTAGAGCGTTTCGGGTGTAGAGCGTTTCGGGTGTAGAGCGTTTCGGGTGTAGAGCGTTTCGAGTGTAGAGCGTTTGGGGTGTAGAGCGTTTGGGGTGTAGAGCGTTTGGGGTGAAGAGCGTTTTGGGTGAAGAGCGTTTGGGGTGCAGAGCGTTTGGGGTGCAGAGCGTTTGGGGTGCAGAGCGTTTGGGGTGTAGAGCGTTTGGGGTGCAGAGCGTTTGGGGTGTAGAGCGTTTGGGGTGAAGAGCGTTTTGGGTGAAGAGCGTTTGGGGTGCAGAGCATTTGGGGTGCAGAGCGTTTGGGGTGTAGAGCGTTTGGGGTGTAGAGCGTTTGGGGTGTAGAGCGTTTGGGGTGTAGAGCGTTTGGGGTGAAGAGCGTTTTGGGTGAAGAGCGTTTGGGGTGCAGAGCGTTTGGGGTGTAGAGCGTTTGGGGTGAAGAGCGTGCGTTAGAACGTAATGTGCCAAAATGACCAGGTCTCACTGCAAGTCTTCTCCCCACCTCCCCTAATTAAGCATTCCTCCCCCCTGACTCAGGGATGCCTGGTACCTCCTCAGAACAGCTCTGGGCCTGTATTCAGCACACTTGATTTTTTGCTGTGTTAGATCCCTCATTACATTTGTATTGCCATCCATTCCACCTTTAATTTAAACTGGGCCGGCCAGCGAAGGATGGGCCCCCCTCTCTAGCCAGGTTCCTTCTGAGATTTCTTCCCATTGGAGAGTTTTTACCTCCATCAACCTTATCCACTGTGGGTGCAGGATTTAGTTCCAACCAAGCAGTTACACACCTGATTCTACTAATCAAGGTCCTTAGAAAAGACTCCTTTGGTTAATTAGTAGAATCATGTGTGTAACTGCTGGTTAGAACAAAAGCCTGCACCTACACCAGCCCTTTCTGGATAAGATTGAGGACCCCTGCAGTAGATGAACAGACCTTTTCTGGATGAGGTTGAGGACCCCTGCAGTAGATGAACAGACCCTTTCTGGATGAGATTGAGGACCCCTGCAGTAGATGAACAGACCCTTTCTGGATAAGATTGAGGACCCCCGCAGTAGATGAACAGACCCTTTCTGGATAAGATTGAGGACCCCTGCAGTAGATGAACAGACCCTTTCTGGATAAGATTGAGGACCCCTGCAGTAGATGAACAGACCCTTTCTGGATAAGATTGAGGACCCCTGCAGTAGATGAACAAACCCTTTCTGGATAAGATTGAGGACCCCTGCAGTAGATGAACAGACCCTTTCTGGATGAGATTGAGGACCCCCGCAGTAGATGAACAGACCCTTTCTGGATGAGATTGAGGACCCCTGCAGTAGATGAACAGACCCTTTCTGGATGAGATTGAGGACCCCTGCAGTAGATGAACAGACCCTTTCTGGATGAGATTGAGGACCCCTGCAGTAGATGAACAGACCTTTTCTGGATGAGATTGAGGACCCCTGCAGTAGATGAACAAACCCTTTCTGGATAAGATTGAGGACCCCTGCAGTAGATGAACAGACCCTTTCTGGATAAGATTGAGGACCCCTGCAGTAGATGAACAGACCCTTTCTGGATAAGATTGAGGACCCCTGCAGTAGATGAACAGACCCTTTCTGGATGAGATTGAGGACCCCTGCAGTAGATGAACAGACCCTTTCTGGATGAGATTGAGGACCCCTTCAGTAGATGAACAGACCCTTTCTGGATAAGATTGAGGACCCCTGCAGTAGATGAACAAACCCTTTCTGGATAAGATTGAGGACCCCTGCAGTAGATGAACAGATCCTTTCTGGATAAGATTGAGGACCCCTGCAGTAGATGAACAGACCCTTTCTGGATAAGATTGAGGACCCCTGCAGTAGATGAACAGACCCTTTCTGGATAAGATTGAGGACCCCTGCAGTAGATGAACAGACCCTTTCTGGATGAGATTGAGGACCCCTGCAGTAGATGAACAGACCCTTTCTGGATAAGATTGAGGACCCCTGCAGTAGATGAACAGACCCTTTCTGGATAAGATTGAGGACCCCTGCAGTAGATGAACAGACCCTTTCTGGATAAGATTGAGGACCCCTGCAGTAGATGAACAGACCCTTTCTGGATGAGATTGAGGACCCCTGCAGTAGATGAACAGACCCTTTCTGGATAAGATTGAGGACCCCCGCAGTAGATGAACAGTAAAAGAGGAGGGCCGTGGGGGGGGGGGTGGTACTCACACTTTGTCAGAGTAGGTGGGGGGCTGGGACCTGCAGGCCATGAGGGTGACAATGATGAAGACGGTGATGAGGAAGAGGGCGAGGATGGCCCCGATGACTGCTCCTGCCACCGCCACCAAGGATGCCCGCTGCTTCTGCGACAGGTCTGTACGGCACAGCACAGCACAGTGAGGGTATAGCACAGCACAGCACCGTGAGGGTATAGCACAGCACAGCACAGTGAGGGTATAGCACAGCACAGTGAGGGCACAGCACAGCACAGTGTGGTAGTTACAGCACAGTTTGTTGCAGGAAGCACACAGCACCATACTGCACAGTGCAATAAAAGTACAGCACACAATAGCACAGCCAGAGCTGAGTCAAACACGCCTTGGAAACACTTCAACATGCCAGTCAAATCTGAAAACACACAGCAGACCACTGAAAAGATTCAACTAAACAACCAAAACATACTATCTTCTGAACACTGGTGATGCAGCATTGCACAGCCATGCAATTGACACACACACCCATGCAACACACCCATGCAACACAGCCATGCAACACAGCCATGCAGCACAGTCATGCAGCACAGTCATGCAACAGCAACATAGCCGTGCAACACAAACGTGCAAGACACCCATGCACCACACCCATGCAGCACAGTCATGCAGCACAGCTATGCAGCACAGCCATGCAGCACGGTCATGCAGCACAGCCATGCAGCACAGTCATGCAGCTCAGCCATGCAGCACAGCATGGAAAGATGACTCAGAGGCACTCTGGTGCACACACAGAGAGAAGATACAGACCACAGGAGAAACCTGTAATTATATAAATACAGAATAATAAATCAGCCATCATTTAAAAGTCAATACTGTTCTGTGGAAAAAAGAACATGCTGAAATATTAAAGTCCGATCAAAAACACATAAATCTTTGCACTTATATTTTCTAATAGATTATATTTGTAAACCACAACATTCAATTTTGTGTACAATTACTTGTGAATGTGGGGGCAACTAGTTTATTATACAGTTATGGAAAAATGTTCTCTCTTGTTTGAGGGAGCCATATTGGGCTCTAACACCCCCTGCTCTCTCTCTCTCTGCACCTCATGTGCCCTGCCCGCCTCCACAGCAACTAGAATAAATCCAGCAGATTCTTCCACTATCTGCTGTCTGAGGGAAATGCATTTATTTCTTGTGGGTTAGGAAGGCATGGGCAGTGAGCAGAGCCTGATGAGCCACAGCGTGAGGTCGGCGTTAGCCAGGCGCTAAGTCCCCGTAATTAGGCTTCACGCTGCTCCCCGTTAAAGACTCTCACATACTTCTCCGTACTCGTTTCCTCGCGATCCGTCAGGGTCGGCGTCGCTCGATCTGCACCTCTCTCTTCGGCCGGCTTCTGTTACGCAACGGAGGTTCAGAGAGATGTTTACTCTCTCTGCTCGTTCAATCACACGCTCGTTATCCATCGCAGCGGGGGGGGGCTGGTCCAACGAAGGGATTACCGTCAATTAATTTAAATGAATTAAGTACGGTGGACCGGGTCTGACCACGGGGATCACACGCCAAGGTGAGAGAGCACTGGGAGTCAGGAAGCAGACTCACAGACCGGACAGGTGAGGTTATGAGATACAGTGAGTCAGGAAGCACACTCACAGACCGGACAGGTGAGGTTATGAGATACAGTGAGTCAGGAAGCACACTCACAGACCGGACAGGTGAGGTTATGAGATACAGTGAGTCAGGAAGCACACTCACAGACCGGACAGGTGAGGTTATGAGATACAGTGAGTCAGGAAGCACACTCACAGACCAGACAGGTGAGGTTATGAGATACAGTGAGTCAGGAAGCACACTCACAGACCGGACAGAGAGGTTGGTTGCGATAGCATACAGTGAGAGGAAGCACACTCACAGAGAGACAGGGTGAGGTTTGATATACGTGAGTCAGGAAAGCCACACAACAGACCACACAGGTGAGTGATGTGAGTGAGTGAGTCAGAAAGCACACTCACAGGCCAGACAGGTGAGGTGATGAGACGCAGTGGCAGTGAACGAAGACCGAAACCAGGAAGGAACCATGTAACCACTGTGGTGAGTGTGCTAACTCCATGTGCAACAGAATGCTAGCTGGACCAGCTGTGTCACTGTCAGAGATGTTTTGACAACAGTGAGAACTTTTTTTTCTTGTGTTTGTGTGTGTGTGTGTGTGTGTTTGTGTGTGTGTGCAGGATATGGGTTCTTTCCAACACCCTGGAGAGACGGCTACCCTGCCCTGTCACTCCCGCTCTCGTCACAGTCCTGGGGGATTCTGGGATTGACACAACCACAACCACAACACCCCCCAACCCCCTTTAAACCAAAACCCTTCAAACAAAAACACCACAAAAATCCCGTACACTTCAAGGCGAAAAACACAACAACACAATAAAAACAACATAATACAATGAGCCCCTTTAGAAAGCAGTGTTCACATAAACATCCGCAGGCGCTTTGGGCCAATGTTAGAGTTAAACACACAGCTCCGTCTGAATGCAGCACAGAGCAGGGCTACAAGCTTACAGCCTTTTCCATCTCCCAGCGCAGAAACACACCAGCGGCCCGAAAACCAACCTGCCCACAGCGTCAGGGGGAAACGATGAGCCGGGTACCTCCCATCGTCCCCGTATTTCTCACTTACGGGAGACCCAAACGGACAAACAAAAAAGGCCTCTTTCACTCCACTGGTGCCTGTTGTCCCTGTAACTTCCATTTGCCGTTGTTTCATGGTTTCTATAAGATCTGTTCTATATGTGTCATTATCAGCCTTTGCTGGGGACCAAGGCTTAGGATCGTACGTCTCTCCCCTCAGGTCAAGAATGGATCATTTCATTTGTCACCATTTCCTGACCTCTCATCAGCTTTCGACTGGTGCTGTACCATCAAGCAGGGCGAAGATTAACCTTAAGAGTTCATATGCCAGGAACTAACCAAAGGGTCTATCGACCCCCTGGATACCCAGTTCTGTTCCATCCTGTCCTCTCTGCTTCTTGACTACAGAAGGTTCCGGTTGGGAACAGGAGTTTCGGGTGCTCCGTTTTAGCACAGAACATCCATTGTCACAGTATTGTACCATGTCATGACCCCAAGACAAACGGAACTAGAATAGTTTGGCTTCTACGCAACGGGAAACAGAAATTCCAATGTTAAGTACACGGAGATGAGTATCTACTGTGCTGTAAAGACTCTGGTATATTTCCCTAAATTACACCTTCATTTATAACTGAACCCAGCCCTCTGAAGACCCACGTCTCAGCCAATCACAGCCTCTCTCAGAGCGTAGGCGGCGTTTCAGCGGAACGGCAGCAGACGGAAAGGAGGTCAAACAGCCAGCAGTTCTGTCGTTTCCAAGACATTCTGTTAACCAATGAAGCAGCAGGCCTGACATCATTGTAGCGTTCTGTTAAGCAATGAAAATTCAATACCCACTCACACACACACACACGATAACAGGCCTGTAATAACTCTCCCTCCCCTGCACCGCCCTCCACCCCCCACCCACTTTCATCTTCCACAATTTCTGGCACTTTTAGCTCCAAGGCGTTAGGGGTCAGATGATTGGCTGATCTTTGATATTCTCTCTCCCTTGGCGCTCTGACCGCCCTGGTTAATTGGCGGCCATAATGCCCAAACCTATTTTGTTCGCCCAGCGTCATGTTGGCGGGGGTTGAAGGGGGGCTTTTCAGGCCTTGACTTCGTCAACCCCCCGAGAGTGAGAGAGAGAGAGAGGTAATGAGAAGGAGGGATGAATAATGGAGACAGAGGGAGAGAGAGGGATAGAGAGAGAGGGATAGCAAGACTGATTTCTTCCACACAAACAGGTGTTGTGTGCCTGCTGTGTAAAGACGGGGGCTTTCACTTTGATGGATTAGGGAGAGGCTACAGGACAGGTACAGGTGAGGTGCGACGGATTAGAAACGCCCCCGCTGAAGTGCTGACGGGGGGGGGCTGTGTCAGAGAAGGATCGGCCCTCTTCAGGGGGGATTAGAGGGGTCCGGTTTCCATCTCTACGCCTAATCGAAGATAGAGGACAGTGAACCTACACTTTGACAGGTAACAGAGCTCCTGAGCTCACCTGGGACGCTCCACAGGTAAACAGAGACAGGGAGAGGGGCGGAGCGGGGACGGACAGGCTAAGAGGGGAACACAAGGGTCCTATTGTAGACCCCACAAAGCCCCCCCCCCTGTGGGATCCTCTGGTCCTGAAGCCCTGCCGGCTTGGCTGGGTCTTCATTTAGACTCTTAATTACACAGGTAACTCACCTCTCCGGGTCTCCAGGGGCCAAACCGGCCGCTCATTTACAGGTGAACATCCTGCTTTAGAGGGAACCTAAATCTAAATTTTAACATTTAATATTTCATAAAATAAAAGAAAGCATCTAGACAGGTCTATTGGTGAGAGGCCCAGGTAACCTGGATGTAAAAAGGAGATATTTTATTGAATCCCGGTCGCCTGAACTTTACTCCGTTTCAGAGAATGCCTGAAGATGTGAGGTTTTAGCATGACGCAGGCAATGGGGATACACTGTGTTACGCTGACAGGAGGTAGAAAAGCAAAGGTGACACACTGATGATGGATAGAGGTGTTAAGATCACACCGGTCAAGCTTTTTCTCTGCTGCTTTTGCACACCAGGCGCCTCTCTGGTTTCAGAAAAACACACAGAGCTGAAATCATCTTATCTTGATGCGCTCTGAGAAAATGAGCGCTCGTCTCCTCTGTCCAATTGCACGAAAGTAGAGGCGGGTCTTGATTCTGCCATTAGGTTTCCGTTGTAAACAAAGACGATTGAGGAGAAATGGACCTTTACAGCAGGTGCAGCTCAAAAAAAAAAAAAAAAAAAAGTGTCAGAAAGTGAAACTCATATATTATATAGATTCATTACACATAGTGAAATATTTGAAGCCTTTATTTCTTGTAATTTTGATGATTATGGCTTACAGCTAATGAAAACCCAAATTCAGTGTCTCAGAAAATTAGAATATTACATAAGATCAATAAAAAAGGATATTTTAAACAGATATGTCAGCCTTCTGAAAAGTATGTTCATTTCTATGCACTCAATACTTGGTTGGGGCTCCTTTTGCATGAATTACTACATCAATGCGGCGTGGCATGGAGGCGATCAGCCTGTGTGGCTGCTGTGAGGTGTAATGGAAGTGTTGTTGTTTTGATAGCGGCTTCAGGTCGTCTGCTTGTGTGGGTCTGGTGTCTCTCTCTCTTCCTCTTGACAATACCCCATAGATCTCTATGGGGGTTCAGTGTCAGCCATTTGCTGGCCAATAGCACAGGTATACCATGGTCATTGAACAACTTTTTGGCTTTTGGTACAGTTGGCAGTGTGTGCCAAGAAAAAAAATGAAATGAAAAAGGAATCAAGCTTGTCTAAAAGCAGCAGAGCAGAAGGAAAATTCTAAAATTTCTTGAGATGGCTGTGATGGACTGTGTGGACTTCAAAGAAAAAACACACCATGACCAACACCAGCAGATGAAATGGCAAATCCACACTGACTGACTGAACTTCACACTGGACTTCAAGACTTCTGGATTCTGTGCCTCCACCTCTCCTCCAGACTCTGGGGACCTTGATTTCAAAATGAAATGCAAAATTTACTTTCATCTGAAAAAAGAGAGCAACATTCTTTTTTTTTTCTCCTAGCTTAGGTAGACGCTTTCTGACGTTGTCTCTGTGGTCAGGGTGGCTTGACACACGAGGAATGCGAATTTTGTAGATGTGTCCTCTGATTTCTCTGTGCGTGGTGGGTGGTGATCTGATGACTCCCAGCCTCAGTTCAGTTCTTCCTTGCTCCCCCCCCAAATTGAATGGATTTTGCTTGACAATCCTCTCAAGGCTGCGGTTATCCCTGTTGCTTGTTCACCTTTGCCTACAACACTTTTTCCTTCCACTCAACTTTCTATGAATATGCTTGGATACAGCACTCTGTGAACAACCAGTTTCTTTAGCAATGACCTTTTGTGGCTTACCCTCCTTGTGGAGGGTGTCAATGACTGTCTTCTGGACATCTGTCAAGTCAGCAGTCTTCCCCATGATTGTGTAGCCTACTGAACCAGACTGAGAGACCATTTAAAGGCTCAGGAAACCTTTGCAGGTGTTTTGAGTTAATTAGCTGATTAGAGTGTGACACCATGAGTTTCCAATATTGAACTTTTTCACAATATTCTAATTTTCTGAGACACTGAATTTGGGTTTTCATTAGCTGTAAGCCATAATCATCAAAATTACAAGAAATAAAGGTTTGAAATATTTCACTATGTGTAATAGAATCTATATAATATATGAGTTTCACTTTCTGAAATGAGTGACAAAAAATATAGAACTTTTTCACGATATTCTAATTTTTTGAGCTACACCTGTATGTTTTCATAAATCCTGAATACCATGGCTTTTTAAACACAAATAAGGAAGCAAACTTTCAGGTATAAATTAGTTGGCTAATGCCGTTAACAACGTCAGCTAAGTGATTGACAGGAGCGGAGTTCGGCTGCCTAGCAACAGCACAAAAGACGCCTCCAATGCCCTTTTCAGAGTAGGCTTCACAAAATTGAGAGGTAGTGCGACTCGCATTTTCAAGCCTAAAAAAAAAAAAAGAGCGTCCGGTGTGATCGCAGCCTTACACTCATAGAACGGTAATGGTGTTACACTATAGAACTGTTAGGGCTTTACAGATTATGAATAGAACTGTTACGGTGTTACACTAATGACAGATAGAACAGTAATGGTCTTACACATAGAACTGTTCGTGTTACACTGATGAAAAGCTCAAAGCGCTGCTCCCTGATCCCCCAGCAGGAGGGGCAAAATGTGACCCCTCCCCTTTCACTGGCCTCCAGCCACATCTCTGACCTTGTGCGCTCTGATGCTGCTCTTTCCACGTCTCCTCCTTCCCTCTCTTCTTCCCCTCCTTCACCATCTCTCCCTCTCTCCCCATCGCTCTTCTCCCTCTCTTCTTTCACCTCTTTCTCCATCTCCCCCCCCCCTCTCTCTCTCTCTCTCTCTCCCTCTCCCTCTCTCCTGCGCTGTGAAAGAAAAGAAGCTCAGGTATTGGACGCCATTGTCGAGGGAACCAGCCATTGTCGCTGGGCCCCGGAGGAGACTGTTGCCATGGAAACACCGCTGACGGCATCGTCGGCGTGTGAGAGGCCTGAGGTTTGAGTTGACTGGGGGCGGGGGAGATAAGGGGGGCACAGGGTCTGTACAATGGGGTGAAACCATGCACAAAGAGACCTGAAACAAGGGAACACACCATGGCACATTTGGATAAACCCATGAGCCCTGTATTCATGAAGCATCTCGGAGCAGAAGCGCTGACCTGGGATCAGTCCGGCCCTTTTGACTCATAATGGATAAGGTTAGGATATGAGCAGGGGAAACTGATCAGCAGTCCCGCTCTCAGGTGGGCCCCCACAGCAGCACTGCCAGGCTCTAGATCACAGCGTGAGAGGATGATGTCATAAAGCAAGTCCCCAGAGATGTGAACAGAGAGGAGGCTACAAACACACAGAGGGGAGAGAGGAGGCGTCCCCACATAGTCACTACAGACACACAGAGGGGAGAGAGGAGGCGTCCCCACATAGTCACTACAGACACACAGAGGGGAGAGAGGAGGCGTCCCCACATAGTCACTACAGACACACAGAGGGGAGAGAGGAGGCGTCCCCACATAGTCACTACAGACACACAGAGGGGAGAGAGGAGGCGTCCCCACATAGTCACTACAGACACACAGAGGGAAGAGAGGAGGCGTCCCCACATAGTCACTACAGACACACAGAGGGGAGAGAGGAGGCGTCCCCACATAGTCACTACAGACACACAGAGGGGAGAGAGGAGGCGTCCCCACATAGTCACTACAGACACACAGAGGGAAGGGGCCTGTGTGTGTGTGTGTGTGTGTGTGTGTGTGTGTGTGTGTGTGCGCGCGCGTGTGTGTGTGTGTGTGTGTGTGTGTGTGTGCGTGTTTTTGACAGTCTGTGTGCAAGCAAGTGTGTAATGAGAGGAAGGACAGAGGGAGAAAGAGTGTGGAAGAGAAAAAAAGAGGGGGCAGAGACAAAGAGAGAGTGAAAGAGGAAGGGAGGAGAGAGTGAAAGAGGGAGGGAGGAGAAAGAGAGGGAGGGAGAAAGAGGGAGGGAGAGAAAAAGAGAAGGAGGGAGGGAGAAAGACGGAGAGGAAGCGAGATGAGTGAGGGAAAGAGAGGGAAAGAAAGAGGGAGGGAGAAACAGACAGAGAGGGAGGAAGAGAGAGATGAGAAGGAGGGAGATGGAGAGTGAGAAAGAGACACAGATCTACAAGAAATTGCAGTGTTTCACAGTATATTGAGAATTTACACATTTAGCAAAACAACTTAACTTCCCGCAAATTCTGACCAAGAAATTGCCTGGAAATGAAATTCTGAAAAAAATCAGTTAGCAGAAAAAGGTGCTTTATTCCAATCAAAAAGGATCTAAAAAAAATACAAAAAGAAAAAATTCATTCAATCCTTTTGTTGTTGCTGTAAATCAAAAACTGCAAAAAGTCGTTTTTTTGTTGTTGCAGTAAATCAATGTTTGTACATTTTACATTACAATATCTCTTATGTACACAAGAACATGAACACATTACAAGTTTCTCTGGAGAATTTCCTCAGAAACAAACCTAAAAAACAAACCTTTTGGGCACAGCGAGCGAAAGACCGGTGGTTTCAACTTCATCAGGCTTTTGTACAAAACAATAGTAAATTAAGAGTACGAAAAAAAAACTTAGCCGGCATATATACAGACAATATAACTTACTTCCTCCCCCTTTACAGAAAAGCACTGACCAGCTCCAGTGACAACTCATTTACATTAGCAGGTTCTTTGTAACTTTGTTGTTTACTTGTGTCCACGTCTGAAATTAAAAAAGGCGGCGCTACCGTTCCCTCTCCGACTACATGCGTTTGAGAAAACACAAAAACAAGGGACCGAAACAAGTGGCAAAAACAAGGCTGCGCCTTTGTACTCTGTGACATCATAAAGAATGAGGACGTCTGTGACATCATAAAGGATGAGGACGTCTGTGACATCATAAAGGATGAGGACGTCTGTGACATCATAAAGGATGAGGACGTCTGTGACATCATAAAGGATGAGGACGTCTGTGACATCATAAAGGATGAGGACGTCTGTGACATCATAAAGGATGAGGACGTCTGTGACATCATAAAGGATAAGGACGTCTGTGACATCGTAAAGGATGAGGACGTCTGTGACATCATAAAGGATGAGGGTCAAATGATAGTGACGGCAGAGTGAGCCTTCCTGAGATGATAAATGGGCAGAGCTACTATGTACATTTGGTGATTCACAGATTTCCCCCCCAATGGACAGTAAAACCCTTTCGGAGTGGTTCAAACTATGCAAGTGATTCTCCTTGTCAATGTAACTCCGCCCATTACGAGGTTCACAAAGCCTCACTCTCCAGTCACCAGTGGCTCCGCCCATTACGAGGTTCACAAAGCCTCACTCTCCAGTCATCAGTGGTGTCAACATTTCAGCTAAACAAGACTAAGAATGAAAATACTTTTTCTTTTTTTCTTCTCCCTGGTAAGGCACCGATCTCACACCACTGACAGCGCTGTGATACTAAAGTTATTTTAATATTATTACCATTTATTTTCTTTTTTTTAGTAGATCTATTAATTAGTCTCTACAGTACACAACTGAAATTAAACATTTTACAGTATTTTTAACCGTTCCCTTAGCGGGTTTATTCTCCTTAGCGGGTTTATTCTCCTTAGCCCATTCACTGATGAATAAGCAAAAACAATGCAATGTTCTGAACCATGAAACAGGGACGAAACACTCACAGTTCTGAGACAGAGATGAGAGAGATGAGACAGACTGGCATATTCCATCTCTGACTGCAGAGCCAGCCTGTGCCTGGGAGATAACAGGGACACCAGCTCAAACCTGAGTCCCAGTGACAGACCATTCACAGCAGTACTCTGAGAGTTGTACAGAGTCTACCGATACCGAGACTCGCACACATACGTCCATAAATAGACAGGAATAAGAGTCACACAGACGAAGATGATGAAGTGACACAGCAAAAAGAATACAATCTCTCTCCAACTTAGTACCAGAAAAAAAGGCGAATCAAATGTAAACCAAATTAAAGTATGCTCATGTGTACAAGACAAAAACAGACCGGAATGCCAAAGAACATCTCACAGTCAAGGGCCTTAAACACAGCCCTGCAGGCACGAGCATGAGATTTGATCGATACCCAGCAGGTAAGAAAATGAGATTTGTTCAATTCCCAGAAGGTAAGTGGATGAGATCTGATCAATGCCCAGCAGAGAAATGGAAGAAGTTTGATTCATGCCCAGCAGGTGGGAAGGGTGAGGTTTGATCGAGGCCGAGCAGTGTGAAGGGGGAGGGGTCTATGTGTAACGGGTGTGACCTCAGCCCTCCTGGTGTTTCTCTCTCGTAGATGTGTGACCAGGTGCGACTGCAAGGTTTTCTGTGATGCTGGCATCAGTGACTCCATCTGGACCTCAGCCATTAGGATAAGAACTGTGTGACATCACAGAGGGAGGAACCCAAATTAACCCTTTGAAGAGTAGGTTTTTTGGAATGTTTTTTTTCTTCTTCTAAATTCTAAGTCAGTGTTCTAGAACTCTAGCGGTGTCGATTACCAGTAGTGATTGTTGCATTATCAGCATTAGAATGTTCGGTTAAGAACATTCTAATCACATATTTGTGATCTTACACCTTAAAGCAGGGGAGGGAAGCTTATCGGAAAAGGGCCGGTGCGGGTGCGGGTTTTTGTTTTAATTAACACAACTAATTAACTAATCATGGTCTTCAATCAAGACCATGATAAGTAGTATCAAATCAAAAACCTGCACCCACACGGCCATTTTCAGATAAGGTTCCCCTCTGTGGGTGTGTCAGAGAGACTGTACATGCGTGCATACTTGTGTGTGAGAGACTGTCTGTATGTGTGTGTGTGTGAGAGACTGTCTGTATGTGCGTGTGTTAGGGTGTTAGAGAGATAGACATTTTGTGTGTGCCTGCTTGCGACAGAGGGAGAGGGAAGGGGAGAGAGAGGGGGCGAGAGAGAGACAGATGTGAGCAGGTCTACAGGTTCAGTGATGGGACAGGGCACAGTGAGGGGGGGGGCTGAAATGGAGGCATAATTAAAATGTCAGTCGAGTCCCTGGAGCCATAAAAACATCAGAATTCAGCGTTAGGACTCCTAAACCCTAACCCCTCCCTCCCACCCCTTATCCCACCAGACACTGCCTAAATGAGCAGGTAAGGCTAACCCACACCCTGCCAAACCATCGTCCTTTTCCTGCAGCGCACCACGATAAGCTCTACTTAAGCGCTTAGGGATATCGTTCCCGATTCATCAGGTATTACCCATTTATTTGCCCTTTTTGCTGAATATACTGTCTTGCCACCAACCGCTCTGATGTGTGTGTGTGTGTGTGCGTGTGCGTGCGTGTGTGTGTGTGGGGGGGGGTACATGCTGTTTGTGTGTGCGTGTGTTTGCGCGAGTGGGGGGGTCCATGCTGTTTGTGTGTGTGTGTGTGTGTGTGTGTGTGGTGGGTACGCTCTGTTTGTGTGTGTGTGTGTGTGTGTGTGGGGGGGGGGGTACATGCTGTTTGTGTGTGTGTGTGGGGGGGGTACATGCTGTTTGTGTGTGTGTGTGTGTGTGTGCGTGTGTGTGTGTGGGGGGGGGGGTACATGCTGTTTGTGTGTGCGTGTGTGGTGGGTACGCGCTGTTTGTGTGTGTGAGTGTGTGTGCGCGCATGTTCATGACTAAGCCAACTCCTCTGTCTCTGTCCTGCACATTTATGGTCTGAAGTTGGAGACAACTAGATCAGTATTTTCCCTGATTAAGCAGGAAATACAGCACTCCAAGTTAATGACAAAAGTAGTTAAACTACAGAAGCTATGAGCCAGTGGAGTGAGACTGAGATCCCATGTAAGAGGTGGGACAGGGGTCTCTGCAGACACGAGACTAAACCTTACACAATCACGGGAGGTGAGAATGATAATCACACAAAGTCTGACGAAACGGCAGGCTTGTCATATTTTCATTGTCCTCCAAAAAATATTGATTTAAAAAAAAAAGAAAAAAAAAGGTCAATACTTCAGTGAGAAGTGTGAGCTTTTGGCACCGAGATGCAGAGGTTTGCCATCTCACACGAAATCTCTGCTTCTCTCCCTCTTTCTCGCTCTCCGTTGTGATGTCACTTCCTTCGGGAGGGCAGCGTTGGCACAGAGAGGCTGCTGTTCATCTCACTGCATGCAGGGGGAGCTAGTGTGATCTCCACAGGAGACAGGGCAGACCAGGGGGAAAATCACCAGAAAGTATCCAGCACTGTCACCCGCTGTTCTATTGGTTGTGACGTCACAATTGTTTTGTTTTTTTTGTTTTTTTTACTATCCAGTTTATTATCCCTGGGAGAGACTAGGTCACATGACTCTGTGGTTTTTACGAGTAAAACCAGTGTCTACACAGGAGTGAGGCCCGTTTCCTGGCGAGGCTTGAACCGCGCGCCTCGAGCCACGGAACGCTGGCGGGGGCCATATCGACGGTAACAAAACTCGACATAGTAAGCAATTCATTGTTTACTACTACGAATAATAATAATCATTTTAATAGATTTGATAAACCAGTAAACACAAAACGAGTGTCCCGTCGACTGCGACGTTGAGAAACGCGCACTTATTGCAACACCAAACTGTGAGAATCTCCAGGGTAAAAATAGTAAATGTGGGTGACTGCAAAACACCAGACAAGACAGCCCAGCCAGGACAAGTGTGTGGAGCCAAATAACATATCTCTCTACAGGCATCTCACACACTCCCTCTCTCTCTCACACACACACACACACACACACACACACACACACACACACACACACACACACACACACACATATATTACCGTCCCTTGCAAAGTGAAATCACCACAACGACACACAGTAATTGCAGTCTAGCGAACATTTTTCCCACTGAAGTAGTGTAAAGTCAGTGACGCTGTGAGAGGCTGGCTGGAATCCCTGTTAGCGTTCCTGGGAGGTAAAAGCGAAATAGCCGCTCGGTTCATTAAATACGAGGTTTTGTGAAAACACAAGTGCGAAAAGTGACAGAAAATTAAACGCCTTTTAGTT
>CM040401.1:78313352-78370852 GCA_022702515.1 Ilyophis sp. 1 JC-2022
CTATGGTTCGATATCTATGGTATAAACCCCAATTCCAAAAAAGTTGGGACAGTATGTAAAATGCACATAATAGCAGAATGTAGTGATTTGTAAATTCCTTTTTACATATATTTAATTGAAAACAGTACAATGAAAAGATATTTAATGTTTTACCTTTTCAACTTTAATGATTTTTGTAAATAAACGCTAATTCCGAATTAGATGCGTGCAACACGATCCAAAAAAGTTGGGACAGGGAAAAAAAGACTGAGAAGTTCAAAAAAACACTTGTTTGGAACATTCCACAGGTAAACAGGTGATGCTATCATGACTGGGTATAAAAGTATATCAAAAAGGTACTCTTACAAGCGATGTTATAACCTCTCTGCATTTGAATGGATCTCTATTTGAATTGGGGGGTGGGACTAGATTAAGCTGTAAATTACAGGGAAATAGTATGGAACCCATGGTTGGCTAAATGGCTGTAAGTCATCAAGGGTCTGAGGTATCAAACGAGCCTCAAACCATCACTCTGCTGCCAGATATGCAGTAGATATGGATGGTTCACTTTAAGGGTAGTTTCTCCTCCTCGTTTCTGACTCATTTTCCTATTGAACTCTATGGAAAAAATAAGTCAGGAGAAACAACCCGTCAAGTGATAAAAACAACACAAAACAAAACGTGAAACACTCTTAGGCTTATATTAACTACAGACCTTAAATTTGGCACAAATCCAAATACGTATGGGGGAAAAAAGCTTCTGCCGAGGGATACCCATGGCGGAAAAAACTT
Organism: Ilyophis sp. 1 JC-2022; assembly: GCA_022702515.1. Taxonomy (NCBI): domain Eukaryota; kingdom Metazoa; phylum Chordata; class Actinopteri; order Anguilliformes; family Synaphobranchidae; genus Ilyophis; species Ilyophis sp. 1 JC-2022. The sequence continues at coordinate 78,314,124 of CM040401.1, forward strand.
CAGAATTGGCCTTCAAAAATACGTCATGACTGCATTTTGTGCGTGCATGCAACAGAGACAGAGCCAGAGACAGAGCCAGAGCCAGAGACAGAGCCAGAGACAGAGAGGGGTTTGGTGAATAGAGAAGATTGAAAGAGTAAAGTAGAAAGAGTAAGAAAGACAGAGAGAGAGAGAGAGAGAGAGAGAAACAGAGAGGGACCCACCTTGAATCCTGACGTCCAGGTCTCTGGTGCGCAGACCGATGTCGTTCCCCACCTCACACCTGTACACCCCCGAATCATTCCTCTGCAGAGGGTGCCCAAACACCAGAGTGTTATTTACCACATCCACACCCTCGGGAATCTCTCCACCCAGCCTGAGAGAGAAAGAGAGAGGGAGGGGGAGAGAGAGAGAGAGAGTAGGTGATCCCTGAATCCTGTCACATTCCATCAGTGCCACACAAAGCGTTTCTGCATCTCACATGTTTTTTATATTTACATCAATAAATGAAAAAATTCCTTTAAAACAAACCCCGAGGTCAAGGCAGTGCAATTCCACACTGTGTCAAATAAAAAGCAGGCGGTTTGTCTGAAAGTTTAGGGAACACGTGGTTCCCTTGGAAGAACTTGGAACAGTTTCCACATCACTAACCAGGGATACTGACAAGCTGGACCGTCATCCCGCTAACGAGGGAATGTTTTGATTAATGGCTGGAAACAGGAATGCTGATCCCAGTGGAGAGAGGGAGAGGGGGTGGGTCAGTCAGGTGGGAACAACCTTGCTGCCAAAGGCACTTGACCTTTGAAACGTCAATCAATTGGGCAGTTTATGCAAACGTAATACAAACGTATATAACAGAGGGAGCAAAAAAGAAAATATGTTCTCAATAACTTACCTGCTCAGGTACCGGATCAAATAAATAAAGGTCAAATAAATGAATAGTGGAGTAGAGGAATAGACAGATGTGTGTGTATGTGTGCGAGCGAGAGAGATAGAGATAGAGAGAGAGAGAGAGAGAGAGAGAGAGAGAGAGAGAGAGAGAGAGTAAGAGAGCGAGAGAGCGAGCGAGAGAGCGAGAGAGCGAGAGAGAGAGTGTGCGAGTGCGAGTGCGCGTGTGACCGTGTGAGTGTGACCGTGACCGTGTGCGTGTGTATATTTGCGTGTGCGTTAGCTCACCTGGCCAGGTGTAGTACCGGGGCGGAGGGTGTGCGAGTGACCGCGTGTATATGTGCGTGTGCGTGTTAGCTCACCTGGTCCAGGTGTAGTACCGGGGCGGAGGGTTTGCATCGGCTCGGCACTGGAGCTGCACATTTTCCTGACCCACAAACCAGTCGCCATGGTAACCCCCCAGCACAATGTCTGGAGCCGCTGCAACCAATCAAAGACAAAAAATTTACATACATGATACATCTGAAATGTAACATACAACCCGTCATCTAAATCTCATAAGACATGATACAGCTCAAACCTTATAAGATATGACACAGCTCAAACCTCATAAGATATGAAAACGCAAATAACGTAAGATGCGACCATTCAAATATCATAAGACTTGATATACAAACCCCAATTCCAAAAAAGTTGGGACAGTATGTAAAATGCACATAAAAGCAGAAAACTGATTTGTAAATTCTCTTTTACATATATTTAATTGAAAAGGGTACAAACAAAAGATATTTAATGTTTTACCTTATCAACTTTATTGATTTTTGTAAATATACGCTCATTCCGAATTTGATGCCTGCAACACGTTCCAAAAAAGTTGGGACAAGGGCAAAAAAATAAAAGACCCGTTTGGAACATTCCACAGGTAAACAGGTGATGCTATCATGACTGAATATAAAATGATATCAAAAGATATTTTATTTTCAGGTATTCTAACAAGCGATACTACAACCTCAGCATTTGAATGGATTTCTATGGGAATTGGGGGGGTGGGACTAGATTAAGCTGTAAATTACACTGATACAGTATGGAACCCATGGTTGGCTAAATGGCTGTAAGTCATCAAGGGTCTGAGACTCATTTTTCTATTGAACTCTATGAAAAAATAAGTCAGGAGAAACAGCCCTTAAAGTGATCCATCCATATCAACTGCATATCTGGCAGTAGAGTGATGGTTTGAGGCTAGTTTGACACCTCAGACCCTTGATGATTTACAGCCATTTAGCCAACCATGGGTTCCATACTATTCCCGAGTAATTTACAGATTAAAGTTGCAGTAGGCAAGTTTGAAAACATACAAGGCAAAATGACTTCCCTTTGTGCTCTCCTCCCTCCCATCTTTCTCCTAAGCCCCTCCCACCACATGATGCTCCAGTGCACAGGCAGACAGGGAGGGGTTTATTCTACTGGGAGGATCTTTTGCTTGTAGATAGTTGCCCTTATTGGTAGCTACATAGCTAGCCCTGATTGGTTGGTTTTTGGAAAACCGGCTTGACACAGCCTAGTAGAGAGCCCAGGACACTCACAGAAACCGGATTTTTCACACTTGATTTATTCATAGCTGCTGGTGGAATGTAATGAGCAAATGTAGTCATTTTCCCAAAATTATATTGAAAAATCGTGCCTACTGTACCTTTAATCTAGTCCCACCCCCCAATTCCAATAGAGATCCATTCAAATGCAGAGAGGTTATAGTATTGCTTGTAAGAGTACATGAAAATAAGATATCAAGTCTTTTGATATCCTTTTATACCCAGTCATGATAGCATCACCTGTTTACCTGTGGAATGTTTCAAACAGGTGTTTTGAAACTTCCCAGTCTTTTTTTGCCCCTGTCCCAACTTTTTTGGAACTTTTTGTACTGTTTTCAATTAAATATAAGTAAGAAAATGTACAAATCACTGCTTTCTGCTTTTATGTGCATTTTATATACTGTCCCGACTTCCAACTTTTTTGGAATTGGGGCTTGTAGTTAAAACCTAATCAGATACAATGCAGCTCAAACCTCATTAAGATGCAGCTCAAACCTTCTAAGATTTGACCGTGCAAATCTCCTAAGACAGAAAGCAGCCAAAATCTCACAAGACCTGATACAGCCCAAATCTCGTAAGACATGATACAGAATGTCAAATATCATAAGACATCAGAGTGCAGAGGCAGCAGAACAGAACAAAACAGTGTATGCCTGTGAGAACGTACCAGTACCAGGAAGCACATTCAGCCAAAAACCAATATTCACTTTTAATTATTCATATTAAAATCTCATTAAAATATATATTTTTTATGTTCAATTATTACGATTATTAATTATTAACACCCATAATAAAATTATACGTAGAAACACTGAAGACGACTTGAGAATTCACTGGAAAAATCTAAGATAAAACCCCCCTTGGGGAGTCAGATGAACTCGTATTCCAGGGCGGGGCTTCAGCGTTACCTGGCGGTGCTTTCCAAACTTTCACCCGTCAGCCCTCTGCTAAGGGGAGGGGCTCCTCACCTGGGGTGCGTTTCCCAAAAGCATCGTAAGGCTAAGACGTCGTAAAACCCTTCGGACGAAGCTTCTTGAACTTTGGGTGCGTTTCCCAAAAGCATCGTAAGGCTAAGACGTCGTAAAACCCTTCGGACGAAGCTTCTTGAACTTTGGGTGCGTTTCCCAAAAGCATCTTAACTTAACGATTACTCCAGACCAGTCGTTGACGGTTTAGAAGCCCATAAATCACATACTTTATTTGATTTTTTGTGTTAGTGTTTATTTCATTTTACGGTTACCATCACCACTGATTGTTTTTTTTTATATAGTGATGTAAAATGCAACAATATTTATGTTTATTTATTTATTTTTAATTTACTTATTTTTATATATTTTGAAATTACCCATAAAAGCCATTTCTTAAATAGCCCTACAAATAAATAAGTTTGAGACCAGTAAAATCAGTGGGAAAAAAACCGTGTATTGGGCATGGGGTTCGCGTCTCCCAAACTATCACCCCTCCTACTCTCGAATCAACAGCACCACAGACAGAAGTACAGAGATATAATATCCAGGGATCAGAAAGGAAAAGTCCTGCTTTGTGTTTCTTCCACCCATAGACTCAGCCAGCTGATTTCACTAATTAGTTCTACCACCTGGCTGAAGAATTGTGCAAATTAGCAAATCCAGGTGATTGGAACTAAATACTGGGGAGGACTTTTTACTTTCTGAACCCGGATTTCACACTTCTGGTTAAGTAGCACTTAAGAGGTGACTGCGCGTTCACGCTTTAAGAACTGTTTTGGTTAAAAAGTCATCGTAGAATTGCTTGTTAAAATCGCACTTAACCCTCAGATTGATCGTTATCGGGAAACGCACCCCTGGTTAGTTCTCAATTAGTTTTGAATACATATTCCAAATTAACTCCTTTTCCCCCTTTAATAGCAGGCGCCAGCTAAATGTATATTTTCCTGAATGAGTGTGTTTGCTGTTGTTTGTGGTGAATGAGTGTGTTTGCTGTTGTGTGTGGTGAATGAGTGTGTTTGCTGTTGTTTGTGGTGAATGAGTGTGTTTGCTGTTGTTTGTGGTGAATGAGTGTGTTTGCTGTTGTTTGTGGTGAATGAGTGTGTTTGCTGTTGTTTGTGGTGAATGAGTGTGTTTGCTGTTGTTTGTGGTGAATGAGTGTGTTTGCTGTTGTGTGTGGTGAATGAGTGTTTGCTGTTGTTTGTGGTGAATGAGTGTGTTTGCTGTTGTTTGTGGTGAATGAGTGTTTGCTGTTGTTTGTGGTGAATGAGTGTGTTTGCTGTTGTTTGTGGTGAATGAGTGTGTTTGCTGTTGTTTGTGGTGAATGAGTGTGTTTGCTGTTGTGTGTGGTGAATGAGTGTTTGCTGTTGTTTGTGGTGAATGAGTGTGTTTGCTGTTGTTTGTGGTGAATGAGTGTGTTTGCTGTTGTTTGCGGTGAATTAGTGTGTTTGCTGTTGTTTGTGGTGAATGAGTGTTTGCGGTGAATGAGTGTTTGCTGTTGTTTGTGGTGAATGAGTGTGTTTGCTGTTGTGTGTGGTGAATGAGTGTGTTTGCTGTTGTTTGTGGTGAATGAGTGTGTTTGCTGTTGTGTGTGGTGAATGAGTGTTTGCTGTTGTTTGTGGTGAATGAGTGTGTTTGCTGTTGTTTGTGGTGAATGAGTGTGTTTGCTGTTGTTTGCGGTGAATTAGTGTGTTTGCTGTTGTTTGTGGTGAATGAGTGTTTGCGGTGAATGAGTGTTTGCTGTTGTTTGTGGTGAATGAGTGTGTTTGCTGTTGTTTGTGGTGAATGAGTGTGTTTGCTGTTGTTTGCGGTGAATTAGTGTGTTTGCTGTTGTGTGTGGTGAATGAGTGTGTTTGCTGTTGTTTGTGGTGAATGAGTGTGTTTGCTGTTGTGTGTGGTGAATGAGTGTTTGCTGTTGTTTGTGGTGAATGAGTGTGTTTGCTGTTGTTTGTGGTGAATGAGTGTGTTTGCTGTTGTGTGTGGTGAATGAGTGTTTGCTGTTGTTTGTGGTGAATGAGTGTGTTTGCTGTTGTTTGTGGTGAATGAGTGTGTTTGCTGTTGTTTGCGGTGAATTAGTGTGTTTGCTGTTGTGTGTGGTGAATGAGTGTTTGCTGTTGTTTGTGGTGAATGAGTGTGTTTGCTGTTGTTTGTGGTGAATGAGTGTGTTTGCTGTTGTTTGCGGTGAATTAGTGTGTTTGCTGTTGTGTGTGGTGAATGAGTGTTTGCTGTTGTTTGTGGTGAATGAGTGTGTTTGCTGTTGTTTGTGGTGAATGAGTGTGTTTGCTGTTGTTTGTGGTGAATGAGTGTGTTTGCTGTTGTGTGTGGTGAATGAGTGTTTGCTGTTGTTTGTGGTGAATGAGTGTGTTTGCTGTTGTTTGTGGTGAATGAGTGTGTTTGCTGTTGTTTGCGGTGAATTAGTGTGTTTGCTGTTGTTTGTGGTGAATGAGTGTTTGCGGTGAATGAGTGTTTGCTGTTGTTTGTGGTGAATGAGTGTGTTTGCTGTTGTTTGTGGTGAATGAGTGTGTTTGCTGTTGTTTGTGGTGAATGAGTGTTTGCTGTTGTTTGTGGTGAATGAGTGTGTTTGCTGTTGTTTGTGGTGAATGAGTGTGTTTGCTGTTGTTTGTGGTGAATGAGTGTGTTTGCTGTTGTTTGTGGTGAATGAGTGTGTTTGCTGTTGTTTGTGGTGAATGAGTGTGTTTGCTGTTGTTTGTGGTGAATGAGTGTTTGCTGTTGTTTGTGGTGAATGAGTGTTTGCTGTTGTTTGTGGTGAATGAGTGTTTGCTGTTGTTTGTGGTGAATGAGTGTGTTTGCTGTTGTTTGTGGTGAATGAGTGTGTTTGCTGTTGTTTGTGGTGAATGAGTGTGTTTGCTGTTGTTTGTGGTGAATGAGTGTGGTTGCTGTTGTTTGTGGTGAATGAGTGTTTGCTGTTGTTTGTGGTGAATGAGTGTTTGCTGTTGTTTGTGGTGAATGAGTGTGTTTGCTGTTGTTTGTGGTGAATGAGTGTTTGCTGTTGTTTGTGGTGAATGAGTGTTTGCTGTTGTGTGTGGTGAATGAGTGTGTTTGCTGTTGTTTGTGGTGAATGAGTGTGTTTGCTGTTGTGTGTGGTGAATGAGTGTTTGCTGTTGTGTGTGGTTCTCTGCACTGTTGTAGGAAATGTGGAAATGCAAGAGCTCTCGTGGGACTCTGTCCTGTCCTAATAAAAGCACCAGCACAGAGAACCTGCCGGAAACAGCCGGGCAGGATCATGGGAGAGAGAGAGATCAGAGGGGGACGAGAGGGTAAGAGGGTAAGAGAGAGAGAGAGAGAGAGAGAGAGAGGGAGAGAGGGGGAGAGAGAGAGGGAGAGAGAGGGGGAGAGAGAAGGGGAGAGGGATGAGAGGGAGAGATGAGCAGGAAAGAAAGGGAGAGAGAGTGAGAGAGGAGAGAGAGGGAGAGAGAGAAGGGGAGAGAGGGATGAGAGGGAGAGATGAGAGCAGGAAAGAAAGGGAGAGGGAGAGAGTGAGAGAGGAGAAAGCAGGAGAGAGGGGGAGAGAGGGATCAGCGGGAACAAGAGGGGAAGAGAGAAGGACGAGAGAGAGAGAGGAGGGTCAGATTTTGGCACGCCACATATGAAAGGATGCAGACGAGCTTGATCACATTACTGCTCTAACCCCAGACTCTATTCGCAGCTTCAAAAAATGGATGTTTCAAAAAATCCTGCGTTCCGATTGGTCAGTTTACAGACACAGCACCAGAGAATCTTTAGTTTGAAATTAATCCAACTCTAACTGAACCATCTACACGACATCATAATTAGTCAGTAGTAGTAACTGACCTTTTCGTTTTTCAGCAAAACACATTCCCAGAATGAACCTGTTCAGGCTCATAGTACAGCAAGGGTAACCAGGTCAGGCTCATAGTACTGTAAGGTTAACAACCAGGTCAGGCTCATAGTACAGCAAGGGTAACCAGGTCAGGCTCATAGTACTGTAAGGTTAACCAGGTCAGGCTCATAGTACTGCAAGGTTAACAACCAGGTCAGGCTCATAGTACAGCAAGGGTAACCAGGTCAGGCTCATAGTACTGTAAGGTTAACCAGGTCAGGCTCATAGTACTGCAAGGTTAACCAGGTCAGGCTCATAGTACAGCAAGGGTAACCAGGTCAGGCTCATAGTACTGCAAGGTTAACAACCAGGTCAGGCTCATAGTACAGCAAGGGTAACCAGGTCAGGCTCATAGTACTGTAAGGTTAACCAGGTCAGGCTCATAGTACTGCAAGGTTAACCAGGTCAGGCTCATAGTACAGCAAGGGTAACCAGGTCAGGCTCATAGTACTGAAAGGTTAACCAGGTCAGGCTCATAGTACTGTAAGGTTAACCAGGTCAGGCTCATAGTACTGCAAGGTTAACCAGGTCAGGCTCATAGTACTGCAAAGTTAACCAGGTCAGGCTCATAGTACTGTAAGGTTAACCAGGTCAGGCTCATTGTACTGCAAAGTTAACCAGGTCAGGCTCATAGTACTGTAAGGTTAACCAGGTTGGGATCACTTTCAGAGCGATTTGATGAACGATAAAAACACTGACAGCCAATAAAAATCCATCAGAATTTACAGGGCGTCACGTTCAAAATGGTAGATGACATCGTTCATCAGTGTGGATGCTCACATCGTCATAGTTATCGTTCTTGGTGTGGATACTCACATCGTTATAGTTATGGTTCTTGGTGTGGATACTCACATCGTTATAGTTATGGTTCTTGGTGTGGATACTCACATCGTTATAGTTATGGTTCTTGGTGTGGATACTCACATCGTTATAGTTATGGTTCTTGGTGTGGATACTCACATCGTTATAGTTATGGTTCTTGGTGTGGATACTCACATCGTTATAGTTATGGTTCTTGGTGTGGATACTCACATCGTTATAGTTATCGTTCTTGGTTTGGATACTCACATCGTTATAGTTATGGTTCTTGGTGTGGATACTCACATCGTTATAGTTATGGTTCTTGGTGTGGATACTCACATCGTTATAGTTATCGTTCTTGGTTTGGATGCTCACATCGTTATCGTTATCGCTCTTGGTGTGGATGCTCACATCGTTATCATTATAGTTATCGTTATAGTTCTTGGTGTGGATGCTCACATCGTTATTGTTAATAGTTATCGTTCTTGGTGTGGACTGGCTTTAATTGAAAGTGCAAAGTCCTGTGCTCTCCTTCTCGCTCTCTTTCGCTCTCATTCCTGCCCAAGTGCATGTCACTTCCTGTCTTCCTTCCCTAGCAGGTAGGCTTTGATCAATATTTATAATTTTTTTTTTTTAAAAAGCTCTTCATTACAGGAATGAGGAATCCACACCACAGAGCTCTACTCCCCAAAAACACTGAGGTGCTGAAATAACCTTTTACTGGCAGGAAGAGAGAGGGAGGGAGCGAGAGAGGGGGGGTGGGGGAGAGAGACAGAGAGTGCGAGAGGGGGAAGAGAGGGAGTGGGAGAGGAGAGGGAGAGAGAGAGGGAGGGGGAGAGGAGATTGGGAGAGCAAAGGAGAGTGGGAGTGGGAGAGGAGAGAGAGAGGGGGAGTGGGAGAGGAGAGAGAAGGGGGAGTGGGAGAGGAGAGAGAGAGGGGGAGTGGGAGAGGAGAGAGAAGGGGAGTGGGAGAGGAGAGTGGGAGAGGAGAGGGAGAAGGGGAGTGGGAGTGGGAGAGCGAAGGAGAAGGGGGAGTGGGAGAGCAAAGGAGAAGAGAGAGGGAGAGCGAAGGAGAGGGGGAGTGGGAGAGCGAAGGAGAGGGGGAGTGGGAGAGGATAAAGAGAGAGGGAGAGGAGAGTGGGAGAGCGAAGGAGAGGGAGAGGAGAAAGGGAGAGAGAGAGATATCCAGCTGGTTTGGGCTCTGTAGAGCCACCAGACAGAGAGGATGACAGCAGTGTAGTATAGTGGTTAGGGAACCAGACTTGTAACTGTAAGGTTGTGGGTTTGAATCCCAATTGGGACTCTGTGGTTGTGCCCTGGGGCAAAGTACATAACCTGAATTGATTCAGTACATATCCAGCTGTATAAATATGCAGCACAAATAAATGTAAGCTGTGCAGGTTGCTCTGGATACGAGCGCCAGAGTAAGAAATGTAGGAGCCGGCGCATCTACCGAGTTCTTAAACTCTATGGTTGGACAGCCAGCCGACACACAGAGCCCCGTGTATGTATCTCTGACAGGACTGGAGGCCTTTTACTGAAGTCTGTAATTATCATGGTTTGTAGTCTGGATTATTAATATTCTGCAGTGATATGAAAAGCAGATGTCCTCAAAAACGAAGAAACCAAAAACAGTCCCACCGATCCGCTGCCAAAACAAACGGTAAGAGAAGCTCGCAGACGTCCGCCGGGCCATCTGCATCGGGGTTCGAGCGAGCCATTTTACGCGAGATGTCTCGTGCTGTGAGAGAACGGCGCTCTCCTGGCTCCCAGTCCAAAAAACACACACACACACACACACACACACACACACACCACGTTGAGCAGGTCTCGCACGCACACGCACGCACACGCACGCACGCACACACACGCACAGCACATTGAGCAGGTCTCTCACACACACACTTACACTGCACGTTGAGCAGGTAAGGGATCCTGAAGTCACTCTGCAGGGCGGGGTGTCGCACCACGCAGGTGAGGGCGTGTCCCTGGGCGTGGCGACTGGGCTGCCAGGTGTAGCGCACCTGGGTGGTGGTGGTGCCGTTAGGCTCCTCCTGCACGCGCGCCTCCGAGCGCCCTGATAGGCCTGACTCCCACACCACCTCCGCAGGGGGCCGCGCCCGTTCAGCGGTGCAGGTGGCCACGACCGTCTCATTACCGCCATCCAACAGAGCCACTGAACCCGCCGACACGTACACCTTAGGCTCAACTACAGGGAGAGAGAGGGAGGGAGAGAGGGGGGGAGAGAGAGAGAGGGGGGAGAGAGAGGGAGGGAGGGAGGGAGAGAGAGAGAGGGAGAGAGAGGGAGGGAGGGGGGGGGGAGGGGGGGAGAGGGGGGGAGAGAGGGAGAGGGAGAGGGAGAGGGAGAGAGAGGGGGGGAGAGAGAGGGAGAGAGAGGGAGAGAGTGAGAGGGAGAGAGGGAGAGAGGGGGAGAGAGGGGGAGAGAGGGGGAGAGAGGGGGAGAGAGGGGGAGAGAGGGGGAGAGAGGGGGAGAGAGAGAGAGAGGAGGGAGAGGGGGAGAGAGAGGGAGGGAGAGGGGGAGAGAGATAGAGAGAGAGAGAGAGAGAGAGAGGAGGGAGAGAGAGGGAGATAGAGAGAAGGAGGGAAGAGGGAAAGAAAGAAGAAGAGGGAGAGAAAGAAGAGGGCGAAGGCAGGGAAAGAGGGAAGGAGAGAGGAGAAGGGACGAGAGGAAGATTTGGTCATTAGGTTTTGTCCCTCTCACATGATATGCAAAGATGCCCAGTTTCTCGCACGCACGCACAGACAAATGGACAGACATACAGACTTCAGTCCTCAGACCTCAGCTACACTGTGTGATGTTAATGACGTGTTCAGTGGTGCTTAGGGATGTGCGTGGTGTTGGTGGTACGGTGTTCAGCTGCTCTGTCGTATTACGGTCTCAGCATGCAGCTGTAGCGTTCAGTGGCGTTTAGGGCGTTGGTGGTGTGGTGTTCAGTGCCGTTTAGGGCGTTGGTGGTGTGGTGTTCAGTGGCGTTTAGGGCGTTGGTGGTGTGGTGTTCAGTGGCGTTTAGGGCGTTGGTGGTGTGGTGTTCAGTGGCGTTTAGGGCGTTGGTGGTGTGGTGTTCAGTGCCATTTAGGGCGTTGGTGGTGTGGTGTTCAGTGGCGTTTAGGGCGTTGGTGGTGTGGTTTTCAGTGCTGTTTGTGCAGTTGTGATTACTGCGGTCAGGACTGATCACATTACCAGAGTCCGCACGCTGCTTCTCAATGAAGCAACTTAATACACATGCCTGGATACGTGCATGCCTGGATATGTGTTCTGTGTATTATATACCCTCTTATCTTTAACATATGTGTGCTTTTATCTCTGTTCTGAGATATGACTGAACCAACAGTTTATATGTACAGACCAGCAGGGCTTGGGGGAGGGCCTGTCACTCAGAGCTAAAGGGGCGGGGCTCTGCTCTCACCTCACATGCTGAAGGACAGTGTACTTCTATAATTACATTTACATCCATCTTCCTCCCCCTTTCTTTCTCTCTCCCACTCACCTGTTCTCTCTCCACCTCCCACTCTCTTTTCTCACGTCCTACTCTGTCTCCATCTCCATCCCTCTCTTCTGCTTATTCTTAAATTGGGGGGGGTCGCAACAGCCGTGCCACACTGACAGACGCACACCTGTCACTCAAATACCTCAGGAATCCCCCTCCCCCTGATGTAGAGACCCCCTGTGTCCCAGGAATGGCAAATCTAAATAACCCCTGAACTGGGGGTCCCTAAGAACGGAGGGGTATCTAAAAATAGAGGCGCCCCAGCCCCCGAAATTCCCCTGATCAATTTATAGCTCTGCTGTCCCAGAAGGGGGTACAGTTACACAGCTCCCCCAGGTATGATTTAGGAGTCAGTCACTCAGTCACTCACCCCCACGCTTGCGCACGCTCTCTCACACGCTCTCTCACACGCTCTCTCACACGCTCTCTCACACGCTCTCTCACACGCTCTCTCACACGCTCTCACACACGCTCTCACACACGCTCTCACACACGCTCTCACACACGCTCTCACACACGCTCTCACACACGCTCTCACACACGCTCTCACACACGCTCTCACACACGCTCTCACACACGCTCTCACACACGCTCTCACACACGCTCTCACACACGCTCTCACACACGCTCTCACACGCTCTCACACGCTCTCACACACACACTCACACACACTCACACACACTCACACACTCACACACACTCACACACACTCACACACACTCACACACACTCACACACACTCACACCGTACCCATAACGCTGACAGTAGTAGAGGCCTGGGCGTTCCCCAGGGGGAAAGTGGCCACTTTGCAGATGTAGACTCCGATGTCAGCGAAGCCCACGTCCTCCAGCACGATGGTGGCATCGTGGGCGGAGGGTGAGCGGAAGGACAGGCGGCGCTCGTAGTCGGGGGCGACGGAGATGCCAAACTGGGGGTTGTACACGGCCAGGGTGACGGTGACAGCGCCCCGCTTGCGTTCCCACGAGCTCTGGGTCAGACTGAGGTTCGACTCCACCCGAACCCTGCAGCCCAGCGTGATGTTCTTCCCCAACACGGCGTTCACACGCTCCGGCACCAACACCTGGCTGCTTAACACACCTGCACGGGGGGGGGGGGAGAGAGGGAGAGAGGGGGGGATAGAGAGAGGAAGGGAGAAAAAGAAGAAGAGAGGGAGGGGGAACCACTGTTAGCCTGGTCTATATCACCGCTGTTAGCCTGGTCTATATCACCGCTGTTAGCCTGGTCTATATCAACGCTGTTAGCCTGGTCTATATCACCGCTGTTAGCCTGGTCTATATCACCGCTGTTAGCCTGGTCTATATCACCGCTGTTAGCCTGGTCTATATCACCGCTGTTAGCCTGGTCTATATCAACGCTGTTAGCCTGGTCTATATCACCGCTGTTAGCCTGGTCTATATCAACGCTGTTAGCCTGGTCTATATCACCGCTGTTAGCCTGGTCTATATCACCGCTGTTAGCCTGGTCTATATCACCGCTGTTAGCCTGGTCTATATCACCGCTGTTAGCCTGGTCTACATCACCGCCGTTAGCCTGGTCTACATCACCGCCGTTAGCCTGGTCTACATCACCGCCGTTAGCCTGGTCTACATCACCGCCGTTAGCCTGGTCTATATCACCGCCGTTAGCCTGGTCTATATCACCGCCGTTAGCCTGGTCTATATCACCGCCGTTAGCCTGGTCTATATCACCGCTGTTAGCCTGGTCTATATCACCGCTGTTAGCCTGGTCTATATCACCGCTGTTAGCCTGGTCTACATCACCGCTGTTAGCCTGGTCTACATCACCGCTGTTAGCCTGGTCTACATCACCGCTGTTAGCCTGGTCTACATCACCGCTGTTAGCCTGGTCTACATCACCGCTGTTAGCCTGGTCTACATCACCGCTGTTAGCCTGGTCTACATCACCGCTGTTAGCCTGGTCTACATCACCGCTGTTAGCCTGGTCTATATCACCGCTGTTAGCCTGGTCTACATTACATTACATTACATTATAGGCATTTAGCAGACGCTCTTATCCAGAGCGACTTACACAGCATTTCTTTTGCATTTATACATAGAATCCATTGATACAGCTGGATATATACTGAAGCAATGCAGGTGAAGTACCTTGCTCAAGGGTACAACGGCAGTGTCCGACCTGGGAATCGAACCGGCAACCTTTCGGTTACAAACCCAGTTCCTTACATCACCGCCGTTAGTCTGGGATACATCACCGCCGTTAGCCTGGTCTACATCACCGCCGTTAGCCTGGTCTACATCACCGCCGTTAGCCTGGTCTACATCACCGCCGTTAGCCTGGTCTACATCACCGCCGTTAGCCTGGTCTACATCACCGCCGTTAGCCTGGTCTACATCACCGCCGTTAGCCTGGTCTACATCACCGCCGTTAGCCTGGTCTACATCACCGCCGTTAGCCTGGTCTACATCACCGCCGTTAGCCTGGTCTATATCACCGCCGTTAGCCTGGTCTACATCACCGCTGTTAGCCTGGTCTATATCACCGCTGTTAGCCTGGTCTACATCACCGCTGTTAGCCTGGTCTACATCACCGCTGTTAGCCTGGTCTATATCACCGCTGTTAGCCTGGTCTATATCACCGCTGTTAGCCTGGTCTACATCACCGCTGTTAGCCTGGTCTACATCACCGCTGTTAGCCTGGTCTACATCACCGCTGTTAGCCTGGTCTATATCACGGTCAAGTCAAGTTTATTTGTATAGCACATTTTCATACACAAGGCAACTCAAAGTGCTTTACATAAGACATAGAAAGACATTATATAAAACGTAAATTAGAATTGAAAACATTTGAAACAATGTTAATAAAAAGTTAAAACAGTTAAAAACAATCTTAATAATAAGCTGCGAAACTACTGGTTGGGCCCACAAGACAAGCTTGCTACCTGCTATCTGCTGTGCACTAGGGATGTGCGCGTTTACTCGACTAGACGATTAAACGTTGCTACCCTCGCTAGTCGGCACAAGAAATACTAGTCGGTTAAACTTATTGTTTTATTAAGGTACACATTTAAATTACATATTGACATAATTTGCACTGAAATGTCATGTTTTCCTGGTTAAATGTTGCTTTATAAAAAACGAGCATCCGTTACTAATGTTAACAACGCCGGATTTAAAAAATATATATATTTTTAAACGAAGGAAAAAAACAAAACGCATTAGCCTGTTCGCCCTGCAAGTTAAACCAGCGAGGTGGAAAGAGTAAGCCGATCGCATTGTTGAATAGCCCAATAAAACGAATCTAATGTCACGTCGATCAGTAGGCCTAATTTTTTTTTTTTTTGTGGGCCTATTATTGGTAGCTTTTCTGATGACCGATTATAATTTTTTACTGTATTTGCTATGCGATCGCGTTCACCCAATGAAAATACCGTTGTAATAATCAGGCACGTTTCCTAAAAACGTTTTGTTATGTTGAATATTGTTTTCAATAAATGTTATTTGTTAACTTTTATTTAGTGAGTTGTCATGTTTTGTAGGATAATGTGCAATGTTCATAATGCAAGGCGCAAAGTGCCACACATTTCAGCGGCATTTAAAATACGATTTGGTTATTGAAGAATGTGATTAACGGTTTCAAATGGCTCTTATAATATACGCAATATTTTTTCGGACAATGTTTAACCTTATAGATTAAATTGTGCTCAATTTTTCTGAGTGTTTTCTTACTTTTAGACTAGTCGACTAGTCTAAGTTTAAACTTCCGTTTAAACGTCAAGGAAATTAGTCGTTAGGAACATCCCTACTGTGCACAGTACATACAATAAAAATATGAGACAAGCATACTATGTGCTCTTTAGCCCCTTAGCCTCTCTGAGGGTGCTCTTTTTTATACTTTTATAAACCGCTGCAGGACTTTTGCCTCTCCTGAATAGAGGACTTTTCTTTGGCTACGTCAAAAGGACTTCCTGCCACCTGTATAGAGGTCTTTTGCCCCGGTCTTTTGTTAGCCTGGGCTACATCACTGCTGCTGTTAGCCTGGACTACGTCCCAATAGTCTTCACTCCCCACCTCCCTTCCCCACAACCACTCCTCTCCAGAAGTATCAAAACTGTCTGAACGTTTCGAGTACAAGTATTTGCATGTACAGTATACAATGTACCTGACATTGTGGTTTGCGTCGAGACATTAATTAATATGAAACCATTAATACGTAATTAAGATGTAATCAGCAACATTAGATTAAAACACAAAGATCCATTTCCGGGGCACGGAGGAGAGGAGGTGGTCGTGGAGGAAGGGAGGGTGCATTTTTCGACGATTGGGACGCACCCCTGGTCTAAATCACTGCTGATCTCCTGTGCAGGTTGTTATATTCTCACACACCGAGTGTGGCTCTGACCAGAGACAGTTAACTTAATTTAAAAATTACGTAAGGAAAAGCAAGTTTCTCATTAGTAAAATTTTTTTTTTTTAAACGGATAAATAAATTTCACATTCCATTGCAGTTAACACAGCTTTTCCACCAAACACAACACTGTTGCCAAGAGACGGTTTAATCGGAGTTTGATCACCTGCGATTTACAGCGGCATTGGACAGAAATCCAACAGTTTTCACAAATGAATAAATAAAATCACTTGTTTAAGGCAATTCCAGTGTAAAGCACACAATGACCACTGCAGAAATTAAACCTTTAACAAATTAAAAGCTTTAAAGAAACACACCCACTTTTGGGGAAATTGGTTTATTTGCCATCTTCCCCAGAGTCAGACAAGAAGATGAATACCTTTTCTTTCCTGTGTGCGTGCAGTAAGAAGCAAAGAGACCCGCACTGTTAGCCTAGCTTAGCCGCAATCACTGGAAGTGGGTTAGACCAGTTAGCCTAGCTCCCTCAAAAGTGACGAAATACACTTTCCAACAACTCCAAAACTTTCTTATTTACATGTTGTGACTTAACAATGAGATATTGTAATTTTCAAAGCAGATGCCCTTCATTAACTATTTTCTTCTTGCTGAACCACCGCTAGTAAACCACCGCTGCCTGGGCGCAGTGATTGCACGCAGCACCTCTGTTTGACAGGTAACGCGTGCTCAGTGAAGTGAATATCATCAGCTAGCTAAAGAAAATAGTTCCGGATATGCATCTGCTTTGAAAAGTACAATGTCTCATTTTACATTGTTATTTCTACATGTGGTAAATAGACAAGTCACAACATGTAAATAAGAAAGTTTGGGAGTGGACGTTGTGTGGTCGTTGTGTGGTCGTTGTGTGGTCGTTTGATGGTGACAGCAGAGTAGAACTCGGTATGGCACCAGTGGCGGCTCGTCCATAGGGACGCTAGGGGCGGCGCCCCACTTGATTGGATAGAAGAAAAAAAATTTTTTTTAATAATAAATAATTTTTTTTTTTTAAAAATAATAATAATTTTTCATCTGAACACATTTCATAGATTGATTGTATAAATGTATATAAATTCTAGTCAATACATGTATGTTGAATAATTGGCTTTGGTTGGTTTGCGGACATCATTACCGTCTCTGTTGCTCTGGGGCGTCGAATCGTACGTCCCTCACACACTACATTGACATGCATTGCTACCTAGCGGTTGTTGGAAGGACTGCACTTTAGCTTGAGGTCTATGACAGCATTTGGGGCGTTGGGCAGAACGCCCTGGCCATTCTCATTTAACCCCATTCAAACGAACATTGTAGTCATGGTCAGTAGATGGCGCAAGAGAGCACACGCCGATGTCACATTCGTCCGACGAACTTTGGTGAACTTCGTTGTTGACGCTATCTTCCAGCGACATGGCGGCTGCAGCAGATAATGTTACGTTAACGTTAGCACTCAACAGCGTGGAGTCTATTTTTAAAACTCACTTTGAGAAGCTTAGTCTACAAGAAAAACTCCGTTTAAAAGAGCTAGGTCCAGATAGGCCAGATATTCATCTACAGCAGGTGGCTAAGGACAGAGGGAAGTCGTACACACGAGTGTTCTCCAGGAGCTGGTATGATAAGAAATCATGGCTATGTGGCTGCCCAATTCGGAATGCTGTTTTTTGTTTTCCCTGCATTCTGTTCCGTTCAGAAAAACATGGCCAGGGTGAAATGCTGTGGACGAAAACAGGGATGACAGACGTTAAGCACTTTTCCGAACGAGTGAAAAAACACGACACGAGCAGAGCACACATGGAAGCGTGCCTTAAGCTATCCATGCTAGGAAGAGCTAACATAGCTACACAGCTGTCGGATGGATATCACGCCAGTATTCGAAAACACAACAACCGACATATCCTTTCTAAATTGATCGACTGTGTGAAGTTCTGTGGGGCCTTTGAACTAGCTTTGAGGGGGCACGATGAAACGGAATCATCCGAGAATCCAGGTGTGTTTAGGGGATTTTGTATCGACACTGGACGGTGCAATGAAAGAGCACTTGGAGAATGCAACCGGATTTAAAGGCACCCCACATCAACTCTGTCATCAAAATTTCATTCTTCCACCTCCGTAACATTGCAAAAATCAGACACTGCCTCACCCCCTCTGCTGCTGAAACCCTCATTCACGCTTTCATCTCCTCCCGTCTGGACTATTGCAACTCCCTCCTTACCGGCATCACCTCTCGCTCCCTCCATAGACTCCAGATGGTTCAAAACTCAGCTGCCCGCCTCCTCACCCACACCCGATCCCGTGACCATATCACCCCTGTCCTCATTAATTTCCACTGGCTCCCCATCAAATTCCGCATTACCTTTAAAGTACTCCTCCTCACTTACAAAGCTCTCCACTCCCTGGCCCCCCCCTATCTGTCCGATCTCCTGATCCTTCACCACCCCACCCGAGCCCTCCGATCTGCTCACACTCTCACCCTCACCGTCCCCCCATCCAGACTGAAAACCTACGGTGACCGAGCATTTTCACGCACAGCACCCCGCCTCTGGAACTCACTCCCCCAGCTCATCAGAGACTCACCCACAGTACAAATTTTCAAATCCCGGCTAAAAACACATCTCTTCTCCCAGGCCTACAACCTCCCCTACCCCTAACCATGCACTTCATCCCCTGACCCCCCCCCCCCTCCCCATTTGTCATCTCCTGCATCCACTCACTACTGCTGCTACTGTTGTACTGTTGTCACCTGCCTCTACTGTTGTCCCCCCTACCTTTGATGCTGTTACGATCTGTTTTCATGTTTTGTTATGTTCCAGTCCCCCACTGCTACTGCCCATATGTTGTTGCTATGTTATGTGTTATTACGTGAAATGTGTTCATTATGTGTTTTTGTTTTGTTTCTTTTGTTTTTGTTTTTTGTTTTTTTGTACCTATGTAATTGCGTCTTTGGGTTCCTGAAAAGCGCTATATAAATAAAATGTATTATTATTATTATTATTACCTCAAAAACCATACAGAATGAGCTACTGGACTGTATGCTGTCTGTCATGCAAGGCCACATTGTCCAGGACCTACAAAGCACGGATTACATGTCTACCCAAGCAGATGAGACCACCGACATAACGACGCATTGTCAGCTCGTCATTGTGTACCGCTACATCGACACTGCCAACACGGTGCAGGAGAGATTTTTTGGCTTTGTTCGATTGGAAGGAGGCACGACTGCAGATGCCATTGGAGGTGCTCTCCTTGAAAACCTGGCCCTGCAAAGTTTCTTTATAAGTGAGGAGGCATGCTGATAGTGGAGCAACATTGTAAGGTAGGCTAGGCCTATTCATTTATTTTTCCTTTTTTTGTGTGCGAGATCGTCATGTTGTTCTCCCAGCTACACGCTGTCGCTCTCCAGTGTCAGTGCCGCTGTCAAGGATATATTTTTTTGCTTTATATTGTTTGCGAGTGCGACCATGATCAATGATCAAAGAATAATCTTCTTTAGAAAACAAATTCAGTAATTTTCTATATAGCCTAGATCAGGGGTCGCAACCTAAATGACAGAAATAGCCTTTTTTTTTCAAATTCTCTAGTTTGGGAGCCGCAAGGAATGTACCCCTGGATATGAGAATAAATAAACGGTAAAGAGATGCACGTTGATTGTACAACAAACGTTTAGTAATGTCAATAAATACCCTATTATTTTTTCCCTACGCTATTGATGTCACTGGTGTTTTAATGAGTCGATCCTCTGTTGCATGAATATGAGCATAGCCTATAGCAGGTAGCCTACATTATTAATGTGCATTAGCCTAAACAGTCAAAATGTAATCGAGCTAAATATAGACGTGATGAGTCATATTTGATTGACTGCGCTCCGGCAAAAATAGCACTACAACTGTAGCAGTTAAAAGCCCTGTTTGTGCACTCGAGTCGGCCACAATGTTACTCTATGATCTCCGTGTCTGTCATGACCCGCCCCACTTAGTCAGCCAATCACCGGCCGCCACTGTATGGCACGGTTATGAATGTTTAATGTTTGCATTATTCAGACAGGTAGAAAGCATAACAGATAGAGATCACAGCTCAGAAGGAGCTGTGTTGGGGGGTGGGAGACACGAACAAACTCCCTCCCTCCCACGGAGGAGAATCATATATAGGCCATGTCTCGAGAGCCACACATCTCGCCAGTATGTTCGCATGGTTAGCATGTGATATTGAGCACTGCCACAAGCTGTAATGTTAGCCTGTTTCTCTATCCTTAAAATACCTTCCTCTCTAGGTAACGTTACATGGCTATATTTGTGACAGATGTTTACCATAGCGTTGACTGTATTTATGCCTCTAATGAAGGCCATAGCAGGCCAGTTGCAAAAATATCTGAGGAAAGGTCAGAGGTTATAGGTCAGAAAGGATGTGGACACCCAGTCCATCTTATTCTCTTTGACTGTGTCCCAAATCGCATACTTCCATGCTCCGCACTACCATACTTCACTATGGACTCACATGGATGCACATACTCGCTATGCGTGCTCGGATTTGGGACACAGCCGCGTGTGTGTGCATGTGTGTGTGTGTGTGTGAGTGCATGTGTCCCTGGCCTGTGTGTGTGTGTGGTATATTATATTAGCTTATAAAGTTATTTATCAGACTGGTATGTAGGATGCAGTGTGTGTGTGTGTGTGTGGTATTGGGTTGTTTGGGTATATATTAGGTTATAAAGGTATGCATCAGACTGGTATGTAGGATGCAGTGTGTGTGTGTGGTATTGGGTTGTTTGGGTATATATTAGGTTATAAAGGTATGCATCAGACTGGTATGTAGGATGCAGTGTGTGTGTGTGTGTGTGTGGTATTGGGTTGTTTGGGTATATATTAGGTTATAAAGGTATGCATCAGACTGGTATGTAGGATGCAGTGTGTGTGTGTGGTATTGGGTTGTTTGGGTATATATTAGGTTATAAAGGTATGTATCAGACTGGTATGTCGGATGCAACAGCAGCATAAAACACAGAATTGTGGGATATAAAAGCCTAATAAGGAGCCTGGTTAGTTACTATGAGAGCACAGCACTTCACTCTGTCCCATTAACCTCAACTTTACCACAAATTACAAAGGACTCACTCACTCACTCACATATGCATACACACACACAAAATGTGAACTACACCACACTGACATACACACACACAAAATGTGAACTACACACACAGCTATACACACAGGCACACAAAATCCATAGTACATTACATTCTGAGCCACACGCACACACACAGAATCTGAACTACACCACACACACACACACACACACACACACACACTCTACAGATGCAAGCCACTAAAGCGGTGAAACTCTTAGTCTTGCATAACTCGATATCCCCTAGAGTTCAAACGCAAGAACACTGAACTGTGAGCTCCATTCATATTTGATGTTAAACATGAAGGATTTATGCTGTAAGGATTCATGACACACGACCCGTAAGAGAAACACCACCAGTGTGATGATGAAAAGCCACCGTGGGCGGCCCAGCCAATGAGTGAGCCAAGAAAGCCATGACATCACTGTTGCCAACGTGATCGCTGCAGACATGCACACCGCAACTGTCAAACTGCTCTCACTCTCTCACTCTCTCACTCTCTCACTCTCTCACTCTCTCACTCTCTCACTCTCTCACTCTCTCACTCTCTCACTCTCTCACTCTCTCACTCTCTCACTCTCTCACTCTCTCACTCTCTCACTCCTCAGACCAGGGAAGCAGGGCTTGCATTAGTTTGATTTTGTGCTTAGATGCTACTTCATGATGTTACCATGTACCAACTGGCTGGCTAATTTTAATTACCCAAGTACTAGCAAACGTTAAGCTAGTTAATGGAGTGCATCCGTGTCAAAAGTTAATCAACTTATGTGGAAAATAATCAATCACTCTTTATTCATTTAGGCCAAATCTGGACCTCAAATCCAAATCCGGCCCTGTTTTCTTTCTCCCAGGTAAGTAACTGAAGAATTAGTGCTACTGATTGGCCAGACTGTCTTCACACCTGACTCCCAGGTAAAGGGAGGGTGGAAATCCGGCCCTCGAGGACCGTGATTTGATAAGAGGGATTTAGGCTTACCTTTACAATGCCGTATGTACGGGAGGTGTTATTTTATGTGGACTGTATCCTCAAGCTGGTTTGTGGGGAGGCGGGGTTGAGAATGTTGTGTTTTATTGTTCGATATTTCCACGGCACCCTTCTCATGTTGTCTATATGTTGTTATGCACTATGTACGTCGCTCTGGATAAGAGCGTCTGCTCAATGACTATAATGTAATGTAATAATGTAATGTAATATGTATGTGCATGGCCTTGTGTTTACACGAGCACCGTGCTGGCCAGAGATGCGTCTAAAGGCACCGCCTAGAACGCCATGGTTGGCGTCGTTTTACAACCATTTTTGAAATGCGTCTGGTGGCGTTGAAGAGCATTTAACCCTTTAAGGTGTAAGATCACAAGCATGTGATTTAGAATGTCCTGAACTGAACATTCTAATGCTGACGTCACAATCACTACTGCTAATGAAAAACAATGGAGTACTGGAACCATAGATATATTGTTCTATATCTATGACTGGAACACAGTCTTAATTTTGAGAAAAAAAAAACCCTACTCTTCAAAGGGTTAAGGACTAGTGACACGCCGTGCACTATCGCAGTGCTGACATTGCTCTGCAAAAGGACAAAAGAACACAGCAACATTTCATCTCAAACCTGGAGATTTAAAACGCTGTACGTACAGGAACACGCCGTGCGCGCCTGCTCTCGATGTTCCGAACACTCGCTACCTGTCCGCCCATTCTGTTCTGCGAGCGGGGAGTTGAGCTGCTCCTGTGGATGAGAACAGGACGTGCAAACCCCTCTGCAAGGTGTACCCCCCTTTAAAACTGTTCTTATTTTAGAACCGAACCAGGCAACATAAATAGCAGTCAAAATGAACGGCTGTTTTTAACTGCAGAGAGAGTACCCTGCTGTGCGAAGACTAGCCTTTTACGACAGGGGTCTCAAACTACAGTCCAGTGTCCACAGGAGAGGTCAACAACCCCTGATCCAAATTACAGCATCACGACTCATTACCACTCTGCTGGGGGAGGGATTTCACCTGCACAACAGTGTCCCTCCCCCAAAACACATAACACACAGAGATATATACGAACACGCACACACATGCACGCACACACGCACACACACACAAATATCAACATATTTATAAGTCTGCTCAAGTGTCAAAGATAAAGCCATCGTCACCACGACCATCACAAAACCCCCAAGACCCAGCATACCTGTGATATCACAGAAAGCCAGCAGGGCGGTGCCACTGCAGTGGAGTCAGGCCTAACTGGGGGGGAGCTACAGACATGGGTGTCCCATAAGGACAGGAGCAGAGGGTAAAAGTCAGAATAAAAAATAATAAAGGCTGAGAAAACAGGAAAATATTGCAAAAAAATGTAATAAAAAAAAAAGTATAAAAACTGTGGGAAAATATAATTTTGGGTCTCGTCTGAAGCATGTTCTGGGTTTGAGTTTCTCTCCCTCCACATCACTAATTACAACAAGCTGCTGCCCGACGACGTCATCGCAAATCAAAACCCTTTGTGTCGCTTGGCAACGGCACCCAAACATTCCGACCGGGCTCTTGCCGTTCCAGAGACCCACGCCCCCCCCCCCCCCAAAAAAACTAACGTTGTCCACAAACACTCAAGCTTCAGAGTCACTGACACACAGGGAGGGAGAGAGATAGAGGGGGGGAGGTAGAGAGAGAGAGAGGTAGGAGGGATAGAAAGAGGGAGAGAAAGAAAGAGAGCAGTAGAAAGAAGAAAAATGTAAAGACTGGAGAGAGGGAATGAGAGGTGGTCAAGCGGAGGAGAGGAAAAGGTGGTGAAAGTGGACGGAAAAAAGAGAAGGAGGGAGGAGTGGAGGAGGGGGGAGGGGTCTGTGGCGTCGTGTTTGGCTGCTGTCCAGAGAACACACACTTCCCAAAGTATGAATGAAGTACGGGCGCCCCGATCACATCCACACAATGTCCACACAACGTCCACACAACATCCACACAACATCGCAGCATGGAGACAAAGCCCTCAGAAAGAGAAAGAGGTCTGAGAAAAAGGGGGAGGAAAAGAGGAGGGAGAGGGAAAACCGTAAAAAAATCTATATATATATATATTTATTTTTTTTAAACATCCTGGACGCGTGACAGACACACCCATGAGACGGGCCCTTTTTCCGGGCCTTTCCGCATGGCGTTCCGTCACGAGAGAGAACACGTCACTCTGCACCCATTTTAATAACTAAACAGGGCCGTCAGCCTGCCAGGCTATTAATAACCAAACGGGGAAATGTGCTGCGTGCAGATATTAATAACCCTGACCCGGAGGAAATACCTGCACTGACTGACGGCACGCGGCGATAACAGAGAGAGAAAGACGGCTAAAAATAAATATGAGAGGCAGAAGTGGAAACAAAGTTTTAATCTCACATCGAGAGCCATTCAGGCACCATTCAAACATCAGAGTAGAGAAAAGAAAGCAGGAAATACAAACACTCCAGTCCTGGAGGGGGCGCTGTGTCTGCAGGGTTAACTCCAGTCCTGGAGGGGGTGCTGTGTCTGCAGGTTTAACTGTGAGCCGAGTGTACTGTGTAACCCCCCTGCTCTGTAGTATACCCCTCAGGTGAGCTGAGTTTACTGTGTAACCCCTCTGCTCTGTAGTATACCCCTCAGGTGAGCTGATTTTACTGTGTAACCCCCCTGCTCCGTAGTATACCCCTCAGGTGAGCTGATTTTACTGTGTAACCCCCCTGCTCCGTAGTATACCCCTCAGGTGAGCTGAGTTTACTGTGTAACCCCTCTGCTCTGTAGTATACCCCTCAGTTGAGCTGATTTTACTGTGTAACCCCCCTGCTCCGTAGTATACCCCTCAGTTGAGCTGATTTTACTGTGTAACCCCCCTGCTCCATAGTATACCCCTCAGGTGAGCTGAGTTTACTGTGTAACCCCTCTGCTCTGTAGTATACCCCTCAGTTGAGCTGATTTTACTGTGTAACCCCCCTGCTCCGTAGTATACCCCTCAGTTGAGCTGATTTTACTGTGTAACCCCCCTGCTCCATAGTATACCCCTCAGGTGAGCTGGGTTTACTGTGTAACCCCTCTGCTCTGTAGTATACCCCTCAGGTGAGCTGGGTTTACTGTGTAACCCCCCTGCTCCGTAGTATACCCCTCAGGTGAGCTGTAGTATACCCCTCAGTTGAGCTGTAGTATATCCCTCAGGTGAGCTGAGTTTACTGTGAAACCCCACTGCTCAGTAGTATACCCCTCAGGTGAGCTGTAGTATACCCCTCAGGTGAGCTGCCTTGTCTGATCGTTTAAATGCTGCAGAGTAATAATGAAATCCAGCTGACTGCTGGGGGCGGATAAAGAGATGAGCTCATCGCTAGCGCAGGCTAACAGAGCGTCTCTCCGGTTCTGACGGAGCGCAAAGCGCTCACCTGCTGATAGAGCTATGGTTTGGCACCGCGGCTCTCCATCTGCCGCTTTAGCGGGACGCAATGGGGGAGAGGAGGAGAATGAAGAACTGAGAGACAGAGCTGGTGACCAGCGCTCTGAACCCCATCTCCACCGTTTACTCTGGGAAGGAAAAGAGCTGCGCTGACGGCTCTCTAATTACACACCAACACATCAGCCACACAATGCACACAATGAAATAACAAAGACAACAATAATACTACTATCAACAACATTAACAACAATAATAGCAATAATAACAACAACGCTGCTGCTCACTACTGCTGCTCACTACTGCTACTGCTGCTCACTACTGCTACTGCTACTGCTGCTCACTACTGCTACTCACTACTCACTACTGCTGCTCACTGCTCACTACTCACTACTGCTGCTCACTACTCACTACTGCTGCTCACTACTGCTACTGCTGCTCACTACTGCTACTGCTGCTCACTACTGCTACTGCTGCTCACTACTCACTACTGCTGCTGCTGCTGCTACTGCTGCTCACTACTGCTGCTGCTGCTCACTACTGCTACTGCTGCTCACTACTGCTGCTCACTACTGCTGCTGCTACTGCTGCTACAGCCGTGCTTTCCAATAACACAGCAACACATAATATAATCAAAGAATGCAAATCAATAAATTAATGTAAGGACTGCCATGCAGGGTGAAATACAGGCAGATCATGAACAATAATGGGTATGGCCGTGTCCAATACAGTCTATATTTAATAAGGGACTATGACATGACTCAATATCAAGAAGTACATTTATATAAAAAACCCAGATGAGCCTCACATCCACGCGGGGGTGGGGGTGTAATAATTGGCTGTTAGCCCATTTCTCTGACAGGTAAAACACATGGGACTCTCAACTCAAACACTGGCAGGTGCTGTGGACAGGGGCGTGATATTGGGGAGGGGGGATTGCGGCAGCAGTCAAACCTGACAGGAGGGGGGGGGGTTCCATGTGTCACACACAGGTGCTGTGCACTAAAGCACACAGACAAGCGCACCAATGTCACCGGTCTCTATAGAGGAGCACCATGACTACAGGACTTAGCAGAGAGGCGGGCCACCGCATCTGTTCCTATTGCAGAGAGGCTAACGCTAACGCTAACACTGACCCTGCATGAGATGCTGAACAACTGCGCCGGTTTCTATAGCAGCGCGCTTACACTAAAGCTGTTGTTACACGATGCAATTCCCACGCAACTTTGGTTGCGGCAACTCATTGCTCGTGAAGTCATTTTATGTAATTCCACTGTTACACGGGGCAATAGAGTGCTACAGTTTGTGGTCGTAAAAACCCGGAAGTGAGTTAGCATTTTTGAGCCATGGGTTCCCTTGCCGATTTCCAATGGGATTTTAACATGGGGTTTTCGGATTTGTGCCGAATGTAAGGTCTGTGGTTAATATGAGACTAACAGAGTTTTCACGTTTTGTTCTACGACATAAATGACACATATTAATATATTAACCACAAATTCTTAGGCTTTTATATAGTTTTAAAAAGTATGTTGCTCACCAGTTTCTATATTCAAACTACAACTTGTGGGAATAAATACACGTCATTACCTCAGCAGATCCTTGCCTGGCTGCTCAAGTGTAGCTCACAGCTAGTCCTGTCAGCGCTTCTTTCAAACTTTTCCAAATTGCTTGATGTAACAACACATTTACACTGCATACATTAGGGGAGATGCTGACCAACTGCCCTCGGTTCTATAGCAGAACGCTAATGCTAACCCAGTGCGATTTAGCGGAGATACTGACTAACTGCGCCCGGTTCTATAGCAGAACGCTAATGCTAACGCTATCACTGCATGCATTAGTGGAGATACTGACCAACTGCGTCCGGTTCTATAGCAGAACGCTAATGCTAACGCTAACACTGCATGCATTAGTGGAGATACTGACCAACTGCGTCCGGTTCTATAGCAGAACGCTAACCCAGTGCCATTTAGCGGAGATACTGACCAACTGCGCCCAGTTCTATAGCAGAAACTCCGGACCCTGCAGAGGCTAACGGCACCCTAAAGAGCGCACTTCTGTTTAACAAACAGGGCCTGCTGCCAGAATCACCTGGGCTACACTTTCAATGGATCCCTCTGTTCCCTCGCTAGTTTCTCTCCAGGTCTACACTACACACTGGCTGGTGGCGTGTTGTGTGTGTGTGTGTGTGTGTGTGTGTGTGTGTGTGTGTGTGTGTGTGTGTGTGTGTGTGTGTGTGTGAGTGTGTGTGTGTGTGTGTGTGTGTGTGTGTGTGTGTGTGTGTGTGTGGTGCTCATAACTGAAACAGCAGCCTTGAGGTCTGAACTTAAGCAGCAGGTTTAATGACAGTGGCCAGTGAACCACCCTCACATCCTCCTTTTTAGCAGCAGAACACACTCTAAACCCACCGTAACCAAATCCAAATAAAAAGAGACTAAATGTGACAGATGCGCTGCTGGAAGGCGGCGACGGGCCACTGGAAAGCGCTCACTCTGTGTGACTGCTCCCTGGTCCTGCTCCTATCCATTATAATTTAGGGATGTGTTTTGGGAGCGTGTGACAGCCCAGCGGGATGAAGAAGCCCCAGGGGGCTACATGGACTGTTCCTCAGACGGGTACGGTCTGTTCCCGCCCAGCTCCCGTTTGATTGGTGTGTGATGAGCGTGCTCAGTGCAGCCTGGAGCAGTGTAAATAAAGGCATGCTGAGAGCAGGGTAACACAGGAGCGCCCCTGTTCCTTTAAAAGGTCACACGCACGTGCTCTCTCCGAATCTGGCACACCAGACGCCGCACTTCCTCTTCGGCTATTTTTGGCCAGTTTTACTCAGTTCATTCATTCCGGAGAAAAGAGGCAAGACGGGGGATCCCTTACTCTGTCTCCCCAAAGCTGGCTCCTGTACCCCAACATTCCCACCCTTCCTGTATCCTGACATAAACCCCAACCCCCAAAACATATTTACATTAAATATATTTTATTATTATTATTATTATTGTGAAATGGGGCCACTGGGACTTAAACTGATTTTGACACTAATTTAAATCAAATAACTTTAAATAAAAACATGTTTCCAATGTTTTTTTGAGAGAATTGTATGGGTCTTGAGGTACACACGTTGGCGGTGGTACTGATTTGATTGTAGCTGTAGCCATCCTAGCTCTGCTGGTGGCTGATTACCATGTTCAAAGCCCTGGTTTTAAGTGGCTTTGGTGAAGCGTTAACTAAACGACAGTAAAAGCGTTTCCAGAGCTCTGTACCGCTGACGCCTTTGGCCCGCGTCCCGCCAGGAGCCAGCGACTGCGTTCGGGACGTATGATTCAGATTTCACCCGTCCTGCTCTTACTCCTGGCTGGCAGCCCAAAGGATTTACCCACAGACAGAAAGTGTTAAAACAGCCCATATTTGAGCCATTAGACCAGCGTCTCTCTCCACATTCACGTGCAGGCATGAGCACTCGCACAAGTCCTCCCATCTCCCACTGCTGACCAGCAAACAGGAAAAAGCCCTCACAAGACAGCTCACAGCTGAACATTTTCCTCTTCCCCTCCCAGCCTGGCACTGTAAATGAGTTTATTTCAGGTCTTCCACAGTTTCCATACATATAAACATGTATAATAAATAAATATATAAAATGGAAGAGACACATTTCAACTTAGTGCTTTGAACAGTTTGTCTGTTCTCACCCAGTCCCCAAACGCACGCGCACACCCACACACGCACACACACACGCACCAGTGCCATTGCCAGCTCTCAGCAGCTGCCTGTGACGTGATGTCACAGCGAGGTTAAAACAGGTATGACTGATGTCAGGTAGGTGCGGAGCTATAAAGGTGAAAGAGCAAAGGTCGGGGGCAGTCTGGCCCTCCTTATACCCTAATCTGGGAGGTGTGGTGGCCCGGGGTGCTCTGGAGGTGTGTGTAGGTGTGTGTGTGTGTGTGTGTGTGTGTGTGTGTGCGTGCGTGCGTGCGTATAATCTCAGGGGTTCAGTAACACTGAGGAGATGAAGCATTGTGACAGACTCCTCTGCAATTAGCATGTATGAGTCAGGCTGCTAAGCACATAGCACAGTATCCATCAACACCTGTGTGAAGGTGATGCATCTAAAATCACTGGCAGGGCTGAGTGCCACAAAGTGGACTGACATCTTTGGCCCGCGCTCTTCCAGCAGAGGCAGCTGGAGAGCCCTGTACAAGCGTCCGATTGAAAGACGGACTGCTGACCTCCGGTGGAGGATTGTTCATGGGGCTGTAGCTATGTACAGACATCTGGCGCACCTAGATCCAGGGGTGGGAGAGGAGTGCGCACCTGGGTCCAGGGGTGGGGGAGGAGTGTGCACCTAGATCCAGGGGTGGAGGAGTGCGCACCTGGGTCCAGGGGTGGGGGAGGGGTGTGCACCTAGATCCAGGGGTGGGGGAGGAGTGCACACCTGGATCCAGGGGTGGGGGAGGAGTGTCCTTTTTGTTCTCAAGTTGAGACACTGGAACATCTTTGTATTAAATGTGTTCGGTTAGGCCAGCTCTTTCTGTTATTAAAGCAGTGGTTTATTTCTTTTGGGGAGGTTTTCACCTTTAAAACTTTTATTTTGTGTCCGGAATATGTTTATTGTACGTGTAATGTATGTAAATGACTAAATTATTTGTCTGGATTAACAAAGTTAGCCATTTGGAAAACAAGAAAAAATGGTATTCTGGGGCAGGGGTCAGTGGACCCCGAGAATATGATGTTGGGGTGTTGGCCGCTCGCCTCAGGACTGAACATGCCTGTTACACTGGGGGATAGTTTAGCATGTTTTGTGGAGGTGTGGGGAGTCTGGGGACGGGTAGATGTTTTGCGTTCAGTGGACCCCAATGACGAGGCCTTAGTTCTAACGCACTGATTGGGGTTGTTTGTTTTTTATTTTTCTTTCTTTTGAAATTCTGTCATTTCTGTTTTTGAAGAATGTCCCAATAAAGGGGGTTAAAACCAAATCTCTCATTTCGTTCACTTGGTTTAAAATGTTTCAGGTCACACTTTTGAATAAATTGCCAAAGCCTTCGCAATACAAAAAAAAAAGTCCTATTTTTGAAACGGCAACAGAATTTGCCATTGTGTTTGTAAGGGTACAAAAATGTGTAACTTTTGTTGAAATATAAATAAATTTAATTTAAATAAACACTTGGATAATATTACTTGGGTAATAACAATATTTGTTTTTATGTACAGTTGTGTTAAAAAAAAATAGCAGTACAACATCAGTAACCTGGTGAACCACTGTTATTAGTAGTAGTGATATTTCTGCATGGCAAATAATTTACTTGTAGATGTAGTAGTGTAATAGAAAAACAACAGACCCAACTGTCATGACATGCACGCTGCTTGTTCTGAGTAATTGACTCATTCATTGAAAGGGGCGCGTTCAAAATAATAGCAGTGTGGAGTTTAATTAGAGAATTCATTCATTCAGTGAAAAAACAGGTGTCATAAATTGTCCTTTATCAAGGAAGAAGGGAAGCAAATGTTTCACACTGTTATAAAATATATTTCCTTCTGAATTGCTAAGTAAAATGGGCCGTTCCAAAAATTGTTCGGAGGAACAACGTAATTTGATTAAAAAGTTGATTGGAGATGGGAAAACATATAAAGAAGTGCAGCAAATCAAAGGATGCTCAGCTAAAAAGATCTCAAATGCTTTAAAATTGCAACAAAAACCCGAAACACGCAGAAGAAAACGAGCAACTACTGTTAAAACGGATCAAAGAATAGTCAGAATGGCAAAGATTCAGCCAATCATCACCTCCAGAAAGATCAAAGATGATCTAAAATTGCCTGTAAGTGCTGTTACAGTCAGAAGCCGTTTGATCGAAGCTAAGCTATCAGCAAGAACAGTACGTCAGACGACTCCCGGGTACTGAATTCAAGCCACAGTACACTGTGAAGACAGTGAAGCATGGTGGCGCAAAAATCATGGTATGGGGACACTATTGGGCCTATTTATCGTATACAAGAGATCCTAAATAAGTTTGAATACATCAAAATACTTGGAGATTATGTTGCTCTATAAGAAGAAAGACAACGACCCCAAACACACGAGTAAGCAAGCAACATCTTGGTTCCAGACAAAAAGGATTGAGGTAATGGAGTGGCCAGCTCAATCCCCTGACCTCAACCCCATTGAAAACTTGTGGGGTGACATTAAAAATGCAGTTTCTGAAGCAAAACCCAAAAACTCACAGGAACTGTGGAATGTAGTTTGTTCATCCTGGGCTGAAATACCTGTTTCTAGGTGCCAGAAGTTGGTTGACTCGATGCAACGCAGATGCGCAGCAGTTATCAAAAACAATGGTTATGCAACTAAATATTAGTTCAGTAATTTAAAGTGAAGTTAAATCTTGAAAAATGTCTTCAGTTTATACAGTAAGTGTTTGAGTTTGAAGAGAAAAATGTTGACACAATGTCGCTATTTTTTTGAACAGATTAATATTCCTTTTCTTTGCTTCCTGTAAAAGAATAATGCAGACTTGATAAAATTTGTTAATGCTTTGATTTGGAATTGAATGTGTAATGTTTCCACTGCATTTGAAATATGGAACTAAAAGCTATTAAAAAATATTTGCACTTTATTCACTTTTCTTAACGCACTGCTATTTATTTGAACAACACTGCGTATAATTAAATTTGAACTGACGGTGCAGTGACACCTTTAAATGTGTGTCACTCCAAATGTGTGTGTGTGCGCGCGCGTGTGTGTATACAGGGTGTGCCTCGGCAGAGCGTAACCGAGAGGACAGCAAACCCGCTCCACCAATCTAACCTTCATAATCCTCTCTCTTCCTCTCTTATCTCTGTCACTCACTCTACACTCAAATTATCCCTTCTAATGAGGAGTTTCATTCCATTCCATGCCTCTCTCTCTCTCTCTCCCTTTCTCCCTCTCCATCTCCCTCTCCATCTCTCTCTCCATCTCCCTCTCCCTCTCCATCTCCCTCTCTCTCTCCATCTCTCTCTCCATCTCTCTCCATCTCTCTCCCTCTCTCTCTCTCCCTTTCTCTCTCTCCATCTCTCTCTCCATCTCTCTCTCCATCTCTCTCTCCATCTCTCTCTCCATCTCTCTCTCCATCTCTCTCTCCATCTCTCTCTCCATCTCTCTCTCCATCTCTCTCCATCTCTCTCTCTCTCTCTCTCCATCTCTCTCTCCATCTCTCTCTCCCTCTCTCTCTCCCTCTCTCTCTCCATCTCTCTCTCCCTCTCTCTCTCCCTCTCTCTCTCCATCTCTCTCTCCATCTCTCTCTCCCTCTCTCTCTCCCTCTCCCTCTCCCTCTCCTACATGTGTAAATCACAAGCCCTCAGGCCTGCTGTAATAATGACATAACCAGGCAAAGGGAACTGAAGCGCTCTGTATCTCTGCACTCCTCTACCTGCTGAACAAAAAACTCCACTTCCTTTCAATCTCAGTGTTTGCTAATTTCATTCCCTGCTGTGAATCTGGAATCAAACCGGACAGTGGGGCCCCCCCCAATATCTCTCGCTGTCTGGGGCCCCCCCGATATCTCTCGCTGTCTGGGGCCCCCCCGATATCTCTCGCTGTCTGGGGCCCCCCCGATATCTCTCGCTGTCTGGGGCCCCCCCGATATCTCTCGCTGTCTGGGTCCCCCCCGATATCTCTCGCTGTCTGGGTCCCCCCCGATATCTCTCGCTGTCTGGGGCCCCCCCGATATCTCTCGCTGTCTGGGGCCCCCCGATATCTCTCACTGTCTGGGGCCCCCCCGATATCTCTCACTGTCTGGGGCCCCCCCGATATCTCACACCGTCTGGATCCTCCATCGTGCTCTGGCCAGGGAGAGAGGGAGGGGCCCTCCTTCACAGCAGCGGATTCGAGCTGGGGAGTCTCTTGCTTTGTCTCTCGTAAAAACAGCAACCACACGAACAGACCAGACCTGCCGGGAAACAGGAATGCGACCACTTCCTGTATCACTCAACTACACCGCTCTCACCCTCTCCCTCTCCATCTCTCTTCATCCTTCCCACTCGTCTCCTCCTATCCCCCTCCGTATCTCTCTCTGCCTCACTTATATCCTCTCCCTCTCTTCCCAGACACAGACAGTCAGACAGACGGCATTATTACAGAAAGGCTCTCCCGTCGTCTCTCTCTGCTGTCAGACATGCAGTCAGACGGACAGTCAGCAGCAGAGCAGAGACAGAAAGAGCAGTCAGCTTCAGTCGCTCTGCCGGGTCCCCAGAAGGTCGGGAACATGATAAGTGCTCTACACACTCTCCAACGTCCTGTCTTCGGCTACACGCTCTCCAACTTCCTGTCTTTTCATTACCAATCCCCTCTTCCCATTCTGTGTTTCTCACTCTCATACATACACACACATACACACATACACACACATACACACACACACACACATGGCTAGTTGGTTAGCTGCACACAGACTGCTCACTCTGTGGTAGGTGAGGAACCTCCTCCAGTACAGCGTGCCTAAAAACACAGGCTGGGCTGGACTAGGCGGATCCCTGAGGCATCTCTGGGATATCTGGGGCTGGGGGTGTGGCTCTAACTCAATATCACACGCCAGACTCAGGATTTCAACACCGTTTCATATCCTGCTTTCTTTCACACGATTCCCACAAATTCTTTCCGCCCAACATCTCTAAAGCAGGAGGTTTCTGCATCATTAACACTCTGTCCAAAGCCCCCAAAACAAATTCAGCACAGAAACACATCTCTCTCTCTCCCCGTCTTCCCCCCCTCTTTCTCTGCCTCCCCAAAGAGCGAGGGAATTTAGTTTCCATCCTTCAGCTACAAAAGAGCAACTTACTGAGATCAAGGGAGAGAGAGAGAGTGGGGGGGGGGGGTGAGATAGGCACAGAAGGATGGAGAGAGTGAACGAGGGAGCGAGAGGAGGATATTTTATTCATCGCTCAGCAATGACTCAATCTTAGCAGAAACTGCAGAGCTCCCTCTGCTACTGTAAGTGTGTGTGTGTGTGTGTGTGTGTGTGTGTGTGTGTGTGTGTGTGTGTGTGTAAAGCCTGCTAATGAGAGACTGGCTTTAAAGGTCTTAAAGAGCATCACACACACACATCTCCTGCTGAACAGAAAAGCTCACCTGCCATCGGATAGACCAGGGGTGGCCAACCCTGGTCCTGGAGAGCCGCAGGGTCTGCTGGTTTTTGTTTTCACCCTAAATACAGCAACTACTTAGACTAAAGAAACCAGGTGAGGTGAGTTAACTGTGTCATCAACTGCTTTAATTGATCAATTAAGTGGCGAGTAACAACAAAAACCAGCAGACCCTGCGGCTCTCCAGGACCAGGGTTGGCCACCTCTGGGATAGACACAGAGCTGAGCCTGTGACCACCCTGTCAAAAATCACCCCTTCCACTCTTCTTAAAGAACACCTGTGCTTTTCATCTGAAAACAGAGAGGCCCCCAACATCTCACATCAGTCACAGAGATCTAACCCCCACACCCAACATCACACACCAGTCACAGAGATCTAACCCCCACGCCCAACATCTCACACCAGTCACAGAGATCTAACCCCCACACCCAACATCACACACCAGTCACAGAGATCTAACCCCCACGCCCAACATCTCACACCAGTCACAGAGAGGGGTTGAAGAAGGAATGACATCATTAGCCCTTTTTCGGGGGCACATTCACATGTAGGCCTCCTGGTTACTGTAAGACATTGGTCCCTCCCCCTCTCTTTACTTCTCTCTCTCTCTCTCCCCGTCTCTTTCTCTCGCCCACTGTCTGTCTGTCAGTCCGTCCGTCCGAGGCGTGAGCCTTTTAAAACTCCATAACTGCAGAAAAGGCCGTCTGCATCGAGAGAGAGAGCGTCTCTAATTACAGTCATTCAG
Source organism: Ilyophis sp. 1 JC-2022 (assembly GCA_022702515.1). NCBI lineage: Eukaryota > Metazoa > Chordata > Actinopteri > Anguilliformes > Synaphobranchidae > Ilyophis > Ilyophis sp. 1 JC-2022. Next base: position 78,349,451 of record CM040401.1, read on the forward strand.
AAACGGCGCGTTTTAAATGGGAGGCCATTAACCCTGTGCACCGCTGCTGCCTGGCTCTCTCGTCTGAGTGATTTCACTCGGGGGGGGCACGACTCCAACTGTCACCATTCAAAACCAGAAAAGCTATCAAAAAATGACAGGAGGGGGGGCTCAAAATGGAGCATTACATTTAGATTTAGTCACTTAACAGATGCTCTTATAGAGCCACTTACAGAGCGCGCATTCTTCACATGCAATCTATTTTTACAGCTGGATACGTGCGGGAGCAATGCAGGTTGCCACAAGGCCGACCGAGTTGGGAATTTAACCTGCAACCTCCGAGTCGCAAAATCCAGTTCACCGAACGTGGCATAGCCCGGGGGGGCAGGCTGAAATCCCCCCCCCCCCCACACACACACACACACACTGAACACCGAGTGCATTTTGTGGAAATGCAACCTTACGCTGTAAAATATTTCAGTTTGCCGTTCTGCTTGTACAGACAGTTTCTGTAAGTCCATGTTCGGACAGCCTGAAACCCCCACACACACGCTGAGCATTTAAAACCAGCCCCCCCCCCGCCCAGCGGACGATAGCGATGTAGCAGTACGAGAGGGTTTCAGCCAGAGAGACGCTCGTTCTAAAGCATTGTTTAGACACACCTATTTGAGCCATTTCCTGCCCGCTGAAGTTTGGATAGCAGCACAGAGACAGAGACTGAGCTTCTTTTTTAAAATGTACGGTGACGCCACATTACTCACTCCGTTTGATCACAATTGGAAGGAAGCGTTATTTGATAAGGGGTCAGAACGTACCGAAGCGCATAAACGCAGGCCGTCCCGCTCTAATGAGAGACGCGCGGTCGCCAGGATACGGGCAGCCGAGCATTATGGGGAAAGGTCAGGGAACTCAAACACACAAAAGAATAGTCACTTTAGAAATACATGTTCACAAGCCTTGATGAAATCTTTAAAAAAAATTCACTTCACTGTATGACCACTAATGAAGGCTTTATGTTTACCCGTGAGCGAGTGCTTTTCAGACCTGGCCCACGGTTTGAGCTGCCTGCTCTCCACTGTAACACTCCGACCTCTGGAAGGGAGTAATGAGGTCACGACCTTCGTGTCCTGTAAACTCGCACCTGGGGGGGGCTTTCTCATTTGAAAGGAGGTATGAGGGGCGTGCTCTCGCACTCACACATTTACTCCAAAATAACGGTAATGTGGGAAAAGCAAAAGGTACGGAACCATGATGGCTCAAACAGAAGCACACTGGCTACGGCAAGCCTCATGGGACAAACACTTATTTCCACCTTTTTAACCTGATGGGTTTATTACCCTTAAACCACTGGCAATTGATGACTATTCCCAAAGACTTTCCCAACGTTTTTTTAAATAATTCTATTGTTCCAATTGGCCTACGGGATGTTACCTGGCCACAGGTAAAGTTCAGTGAATGTGTCAGTTTAAATAAACGCTCTGGATCCTGATGGCAACTGTTCCTTCTCCACCGAGTCCGCCCGCACGAATAAAAACTTTAAAAATGACTCCTCTGAAGTGACTGTGGATCTGTTGGGTCTCCTGCACTATATTTATACTCCGTTATCCTGCGCTGTCTCTTCACACTTTTCCCCAAAGACGGATATTTCACTCGCGCCAAAAAAGACAAAATCCTTACATCCTCCCCATAGCTCCCTACACGGGACCATCTATCAATCCCAAGCTCCTTTGCAACTACTCAAGACGCAGACAGAGGGCGGGGCCTGAGGGCCAGGGATTGAGAGCACTTTGGACACCGAGTGCGTATTGTGGAAGTGCAACCTTACGCTGTAAATGACTTCAGTTTGCCGTTCTGCTTGTTGAGACAGTTCCTCTAAGTCCATGTTCGGACAGCCTGAAACCTGCTGACCCACCTCAAACCGTTCATGCACAAAAGAGGAAGTGAAAGTTTAACATTGACCAATGACATGAAAGATGGGTGGGGTACACTTTCCTATCACTTGGGTTCATAATCCATAAGCCAGGAGCAAACTTTAATAACCCTTACAGCACTATGAGCCTGACCAGGCTGCTCATAACCTTACAGCACTGTGAGCCTGACCAGGCTGCTCTTAGCCTTACAGCACTGTGAGCCTGACCAGGCTGCTCGTAGCCTTACAGCACTGTGAGCCTGACCAGGCTGCTCATAACCTTACAGCACTATGAGCCTGACTTGACTGCTCATAGCCTTACAGTACTGTGAGCCTGACCAGGCTGCTCATAGCCTTACGGCACTGTGAGCCTGACCAGGCTGCTCATAACCTTACGGTACTATGAGCCTGACTATGCTGCTCATAACCTTACGGCACTATGAGCCTGACCAGGCTGCTCATAACCTTACAGCACTATGAGCCTGAATCCACTAGATTAATGCTGGTGTGCTGGCTCATAATTATTTGGTATTATCTAGATTAATTTTTTAAAATTCATTGAATTCGTAATAATTAATTTCAGTTAATTTTTAATTAAAACTATTCACTATCTGCCGAAGTCTTTGAGAATGGGCTTCTCAGCCAGGTGGCGCAAGGAAATAAAGTCTGTGTGTCGGGTTATAATCAGGGCATCACAAACTGCTGTTGGGCCTTCTCTCCCAAAATATGAATGCCTCAAAGCATAAACCCGTGTTTCTTTAAAAAAAATTAAATTTTCATTTTCCTTGCGGCGGTTCAAAGCTGCTTGCAACCAGCACGTCAGTTTGATGTGGGTTTTTTTCACCCTAACTGTTCCATGTGAGGAATTTTCGAATTATCGTGGTAACCCGTATGGTCTGTTATTCTTTATTTTTGTTCTGTTTTATGGTTTTTTCCCTTGCATTCGTTTCTGTTTCATCGCATTCGTGTGTGTGTTCTGTGTTTGTGTTTGGCTGTTGCTGTGTTGTGTCGTGTTTTTTTTTTCCCGTAGGTGTTTTTGTTCTGCTACTTCTGGTTTTAGGTCCTTGTGTACTTAGGTTTTTACTTATGCTAATTAACTCGTATTGGGACTTATACTCGGTTGGTCGTTCAGTTTTATTAGTCTAAAATATTACTTATAATATTTAACTAATAAAGTTACTAAACGGTATGTTATATATAGGTATTTAACAATTAACACTATGTCTCTTGTTGTCCCTGTCGTTATTGTTTGTCACCTGTTGTGCCTCTCGTGTTTACTCTCTTGTTGCTCGACTCAGCACACTCCGTTTGTTTGTTTCATGTTTCCTTGTCCTTTGTTCCCTTGTTATTCTTCCCTGTTTTTCCGTCATTGTTTCTGTTTGTTACCAAAGTTGTTAACCCCTCCCTCCCCTGTTTCCCATATAAGATTATACGTCTGTTATATCCCTGTCAGAGTGTTGTTCCTGAATGGAACGTTGCCTTTTTCTGTTCTGCCCAGATTGTTGTGAAAGTGAGAGAGACTTGACCTGAGACCGTACACCCCGAGATAGCCTAGCGATTTTGTGTTGTTTTTTTTTTTGTTTTTTTTTTTGACGTTTTCTGATTGTTTTTTTTTTGCTGCTTTGCCTTTTTTTTTCCCTTGCCTTGCCTTTTTTTTTCCTTTTTTTTCCTGACTGATTCCTTTTTTCTTTTTTTTTTTTGTTTTTATACTGTGATATCCTGGCTTTTTTTTGACCTTGACTGAAATAAATAAAAACGTTTCTTTTTTGCTTATCTGTCTGTTGCTCTTGGGTTTTCTGAGAGACGACTACAGTAACTACAAGTGCGTTAGGTATACCGCCGCGCGCGCGCTTCAAATATAAAAAGTCAATCATATGCGTAGTATAGTAGGACCTCCCAACCCAACTTTGAGAATAGATTAACGGCGATATTTTTTTTATCGCCCGATAAGAGTCTCACGCTAACGCAGCACGTTAACGCCGATAACGGCCCACCACTACTCATAACGTTACAGTACTGTGAGCCTGAATCAGATTGCAGGAACTTGTTCTGATGTGAGACCTCGTTCTTAGCGGGACAGTATGGTTCGGTACAGCGAACCCCCTCGCCACTCCACCCCCCCTCCCCACTCCCCCTCCGTCTCTCTCACACACCTGCAGCCCTGAATCGACCCAGCAGGGGAGCCCTCCAGCCCTACAGCACGATTTCCATTCATAACACCAGACATTCCTCTGAAGAAAAAACTTCTTCAAGGCATTTTTAATATCATCCTCGCTCTCGCCAAATTGTATGCACATGGAAAAACTCCGGAGTCCGGCACGGAGCCGACGGTTTCATCGCCCCGAGCGTCTGAGCTGCACTCCAGATGGGTCACCCCAGCACGGAGCCGATGACTTTATCGCCCAGAGACCGTGAGCTCCGCTCCAGAGAGGTCACCCCAGGACGTTTATCAGTGCCGATATGAGCGATATCGGGAGGGCAGGCAGCCAATGGGTGGCGGTTACTCAAGGCCACGCCCCCTCTAGAGGAGGGAGACAAATGAGGAAAAAAATAGTGTGTCAGCAAAGTGCACATCTGCTCCTGTACGTACAGCGTGAGCGTGTGTGTTAGCGCGAGTCTGTGTGTGAGAGTGAGTGTGTGTGTGTGTGTGTGTGTGTGTGTGTGTGTGTGTGAGTGTGTGTGTTAGCGCGAGTCTGTGTGTGAGAGTGAGTGTGTGTGTGTGTGTGTGTGTGTGTGTGTGTGAGTGAGTGTGTGTGTTAGCGCGAGTCTGTGTGTGAGAGTGTGTGTGTGTGTGTGTGTGTGTGTGAGTGAGTGTGTGTGTTAGCGCGAGTCTGTGTGTGAGAGTGAGTGTGTGTGTGTGTGTGAGAGTGTGAGTTAGCGCGAGTGTGTGTGAGAGTGAGTGTGTGTGTGTGTGTGTGTGTGTGTTAGCGCGAGTCTGTGTGTGAGAGTGAGTGTGTGTGTGTGTGTGTGTGTGAGTGAGTGAGTGAGAGTGAGTGAGTGTGAGTGTGTGTTAGCGTGAGCATGTGTGTGAGTGAGTGAGTGTGAGTGAGTGAGTGAGTGTGTGTGAGTGAGTGTGTGTGTTAGCGCGAGTCTGTGTGTGAGAGTGAGTGTGTGTGTGTGTGTGAGAGTGTGAGTTAGCGCGAGTGTGTGTGAGAGTGAGTGTGTGTGTGTGAGTGTGTGTGTGTGTTATCGCGAGTCTGTGTGTGAGAGTGAGTGTGTGTGTGTGTGTGTGTGTGAGTGAGTGAGTGAGAGTGAGTGAGTGTGAGTGTGTGTTAGCGTGAGCATGTGTGTTCGCGTGTGAGTGTGTTAGCGCAAGTCTGTGTGTGTGAGTGTGTGAGCATGTGTGTGTGTGTGTGTGTGCGAGCATGTGTGTGTGAGCGTGAGTGTGTGTGTTAGCGTGAGCATGTGTGTTAGCGTGTGTGTGTGTGTGTTAGCGTGTGTGTGAGTGTTAGCGCGAGCGTGTGTGTGTGAGTTTTAGCGCGAGTGTGTGTGTGAGTGTTAGCGCAAGTGTGTGTGTGAGTGTGTGTGAGCATGTGAGTGTGTGTGGTTGCGTGTGTGTGAGTGTGTGTTAGCGTGATTCTGTGTGTGTGAGAGCGTGTGTGTGAGCATGAGCGTGTGTGTGTGTGTGTGTGTGTGTGTGTGTGTGTGTGTGTGTATCATGTAATTCTGTTGCACAGCCCAGTTTGTCTCCACACAGACAGGGGAGGAACGAATCCTGACAACTCCAGAGTCGCACACACACGCATGCGCACGCACGCACATACCTCCCAAATAATGGTCTGATCAATGCTGTAATCTTTTTTTTTTCTTCTTTTTTTCTCGAACATTGGCATTGCTTTGGGTTTCTGTCGTGGTGTTTTCCTTCAACCATTTGTTTCTTTTTTTTTCTCTTTTTTTTTTTTAAAGAGCGGCAGATTGAAACCCTCTGGAGACGCGTAAAACCAAACAAACAGAAAGAAGCCTGGACGGCTCTGTCAAGGAATGCTAGCCTGGAGTCCAGAGAAATTCAGAGTTTAAATCACTGTCTCCTAAAAATGTGACTCGCCCCCCCCCCCCTCTGCCTCTCCCCCTGTTTATCTAAACTGTGACAGTGCGACACACTACAGACTAGCATTGCGCCACACGCCACACGCCACACGCCACCCAACTTCAGAGCCTTTGACCCGCGTTTGGTCCTTTGTGACCTCCCGGACAAAAATAGCGCTGGTTTATCGCCAACACAACATAAATAAACGCACCCTGCTGACTGCCAACGCAGGTTCACTCGCAGCCGCTGTTGAGCCCTAATGGCAGGCAGAGCAAATACGAAGGCATTTCTACAGCCAGCGTCAGTGTGCCAGCAGCCACTGTTGAGCCCTAATGGCAGGCAGAGCAAATACGAAGGCATTTCTACAGCCAGCGTCAGTGTGCCAGCAGCCACTGTTGAGCCCTAATGGCAGGCAGAGCAAATACGGAGGCATTTCTACAGCCAGCGTCAGTGTGCCAGCAGCCACTGTTGAGCCATAATGGAAGGCAGAGCAAATACTTAAGGTGGTTACAGAGTGTTTAAAACATGGAGCAGACACGTCCGCTGACTTTCTCCTTTCATAGTCGAGCGTACCAACCCCACTTTGTAGACTACACGTCCCATCATATTTGCACACAAGTTGTAAACAACAATGGCGTCCTTCATGGAAGAAACTTTTGATACGCAGAAGGTATGCTTGTAGGTGAAACGAGGTCCACGCGGACAGGAAAAAACTACTTCTGCGCGGACCATCGAGGCAGACGTTCGCTCAGGGTCTGTTTTGAGTCCGCTATGATGTCACTTAGATCTGCGTGGACCCTGCGGACGTCCGTACACATACTTTTTTTGGTAACTATGAATTGGCCACATCTCCCCAACATAGCACCCCTGTAAGATAGAAACACAGAAAGGCCAACAGAAACAGCGGGGAAGCGTAACACCCCCGCCCATAAAAAGCGCACCCCAGCGCCCTGAAATCAGCGGAATTAGGTTAGTATTGGCCTACTCTTCAGCTAGTTATGATGATCACTCAATATTATCATAACATTATTACATGCATACAGAAACGCATAATAAAAGAGATCAGACAACTATACTGATCAAAAGATGAAATAATCAGATAAAGTAAACGGGATACAGCAGGTAGGGCCCTGGAAAGTGTGTCCGCCAAGACATTTTCCCGCCCTTGTATAAGCCGAATGTCAGCAGCAGGCATTGAGCCGTAATGGCAGACATCGCGAGACGTTTCCAACAAACGGCACCCATTTCAGGCCAATCAGCCAATGCGTATTGCAGCACACTTTTACAGCTGTGACAGCAGGCTAGCCTGGGAGCCACACCAGATACCCTTACAGCCTGGGAGCCACACCAGATACCCTTACGCAGCCCTCAGGACAGGGCAGGAGCCACACCAGATACCCTTACGCAGCCCTCAGGACAGGGCAGGAGCCACACCAGATACCCTTACGCAGCCCTCAGGACAGGGCAGGAGCAGTGAGCGTTAACACCTCTCGAGAGAAAGAGGAAGAGAGGGAAAGCTTTTCTTCCGAGTTAAAAAGCTGGGGACAGAGATAGAGATAGAGAGAGAGAGAGAGAGAGAGCAGAGAAGAGATTTAAGAGGCAAAAGTAATAAGAGGCAGAGATGGATGGAGCTTCAGGAGGAGAGATAGACAGACGGCGAGAATGAGAAAGAGAGAGGGAGAGGAAAGGAGCAGATAGCAGAAAGAGGGGGATGGAGACAAAGGGGAGAGAGAGAGAGAGCGAGTGAGCTGGCAGGATTCCAGCTGCTGCTGCATATTTCAAAAAGAATGACAGGGTCACCCTCTCCCTCCATCTCTCTCTCCCTCCCCCTCTCTCCCCCTCTCTCCCTCCCCCTCTCTCCATCTCCATCTCTCTCCCACCCTATCCCTCTCTCTCCCCCTCTCTTTCTCTCCATCTCCATCTCTCTCTCGCTCCATCTCTCTCCCTCCATCTCTCTCCCTCTTTCCCTCCATCTCCATCTCTCTCCCTCTTTCCCACCCTATCCCTCTATCCCTATCACTCCATCTCTCTCCCCCTCTCTTTCCCTCCATCACCATCTCTCTCCATCTCCATCTCCCACTCACTCCATCTCTTCCTCCCTCTCTTTACCTCCCCCTCGCCACTCAGAGCCAAGAACAGGGTGAGATGGCACAGGCTGGCAGTGTCCCAAGCACAGGCTAACACAGCCAACTCCACCCCATAAAGGTCCTGGTGAGCTACAGGGTCCGCTGGGGTCCCCAACCCTGGTCCAGGAGAGCTACAGTGTCTGCTGGGGTCCCCAACCCTGGTCCTGGAAAGCCACACGGTACGCTGGTTTTTATTTTCCCCTTAAAATCAGCAATCAATTCAGACCAATTAAACCAGGTGAGGTCAGTTGAGTGTGCGATCAACTGTTTTAATTGTTAAATTAGGCTAAGCCCTGAGAAACCCCTCTTCTAAAATTCCACTGGCTCCCAATACTTGCGTTCCCAAAGTGAGGACATCAGCACCCAAATACCAACATGACTACGCCACATCCTCAAACACACCAGCTGGGTCACCCGCCCGTACCTAAACTAAGCCCGGGACAGGGTGTCCCCACATTCCTCATTAAAATCTTCCAGGGAAACAGACAAGCACAAAGCGGTGTTGGGGCGTGTTGGCGCAAAGCATGACGAGCCCCAAACAAACAGCCCTACTGTCCCCACGGTACCGTTGTGGAAGGGGTCAAAGGTCATAATAAGACTCATCTATGCTGCGGTCCTCATAAGGCTGATTTAAATATTCCCATATAAAAACCCAACCTGCAACGCATACCAGAGTGGAGCCATGTAGAAACACTGGCAATGAAAATAATGTCGAATAAAATACAGATAATTCATTAATTTTATTTTATTATAGTGTAACTTTCTTTCATTAAGTATGCATCATTAGCCAATGCTTCATTTACAATTAGACATTGAACAAACGTGCTTATCCAGAGAAACTTGCAAAAAAAGTGTGCATTTGCCATTTGCTAGGCTTGGAGGTAATTTTAAACCCGCCGTCCACAAGCCTGAAAAAGCAAAGGCATTGTGAGGACCTGAAAAACAGGAGGCGCCCTTGGTATATCTCCATTCACACAGCCGGATATCTCCATTCACACAGCCGGATATCTCCATTCACACAGCCGGATATCTCCATTCACACAGCCGGATATCTCCATTCACACAGCCGGATATCTCCATTCACACAGCCGGATATCTCCATTCACACAGCCGGATATCCCCATTCACACAGCCGGATATCCCCATTCACACAGCCGGATATCCCCATTCACACAGCCGGATATCTCCATTCACACAGCCGGATATCTCCATTCACACAGCCGGATATCTCCATTCACAAAGCCGGATATCCCCATTCACACAGCCGGATATCTCCATTCACACAGCCGGATATCCCCATTCACACAGCCGGATATCTCCATTCACACAGCCGGATATCTCCATTCACACAGCCGGATATCCCCATTCACACAGCAGGATATCCCCATTCACACAGCCGGATATCTCCATTCACACAGCCGGATATCCCCATTCACACAGCCGGATATCCCCATTCACACAGCCGGATATCCCTATTCACACAGCCGGATATCTCCATTCACACAGCCGGATATCTCCATTCACACAGCCGGATATCTCCATTCACACAGCCGGATATCCCCATTCACACAGCCGGATATCCCAATTCACACAGCCGGATATCTCTATTCACACAGCCAGATATCTCTATTCACACAGCCAGATATCTCCATTCACACAGCCGGATATCTCTATTCACACAGCCAGATATCTCCATGCACACAGCCGGATATTTCCTGGCAGGTGAACGCACAGATCATGAAAGGTTTTCTGGGGCATATAAGGAAGGGGTGGGCTGCTTATGAGAGTTGGGAGCATGAAGTGTGTGGAGATGATATACAACTCAATTGTACTTTGATTCTTTTATTATTGTTTTAAGAACTGACAGCAATCAATAAAAAAACCTGTAATTTATTTCATTAAGAGAAGCCCCCCCCCCACAAGCCACTCATTCCTCCTTCCTCAATGACCCAAAATTTATCCCAGTTTGAGGGGGATCTGGACCTGCTCTGGTAACCCGGCTCTGTGCAGGGCGTGTGCAGTGCGTGTGCAGCGCATGTGCAGTCACACAGAACACAGCAACCTGCTCCTTAATAAATTATTGAGAATGTCCCTGCATGTGCACGCACACCCGGGAGTGACACTGTAGGCTCCGCCCCCCTCGAGGAGGGGAGGGGCGGAGTACGTTCCTCAGAGCTGACCTACTTTCACTGATAAAGGCCCCCGCCCCCCCCCCACTCTGAATTCACACCTGCCACCTGTCTCCACCCCCCTTCTCCCACACCCACCAACCCAAGGGGCTTAGACTGAAAATAAATGTCCAGATACACATGATCGTACACCGCACGGTTACCCAGCGTCTTAGAGTGGAGGTGACCAGAGATACCCAGCATCTTAGAGTGGAGGTGACCAGAGATACCCAGCATCTTAGAGTGGAGGTGACCAGAGATACCCAGCGCCTTAAAGTGGAGGTGACCAGAGATACCCAGCGCCTTAAAGTGGAGGTGACCAGAGATACCCAGCATCTTAATGTGGAGGTGACCAGAGATACCCAGCATCTTAATGTGGAGGTGACCAGAGATACCCAGCGCCTTAAAGTGGAGGTGACCAGAGATACACCAGTCAGCTGACTCACTCATGGCAGGTAACCAACCTTGTGTTATACTGTAAATGGTAATGTGGCTGGTAAAATGTTGAAGATTTTTTAATCCACAAGCCACTCTGGCCAGTGGCTGAAAAGCCACATCGACTAAGCTCTCATAACCACGAGAAACACATGAGACACATGAGACGCATGAGAGATGCATGAGAGACGCATGAGACACTCGCTCACCAGCGTTGGGGTTTGTGCAGACGAGCAAATTTCACCCAGAAACCGCGTCGTATCACCGCTACGAAATGAGCATTCATCTCAAACTACAAACTAAAACCAGAGAACAGTAGAGTCTCTCTCCCTTCTCTTCTCAAAATAAACATTTCTGAGGCAAACGCCTCACGCCTTTCACCCACACCCACACACAATGCAGTTTAATTTGACTGCAGGGCCCAGAAAATTACTTTAATGAGGAAAATCAAAGAGCCGCACGTGGGAGGGGGGGGGGGCTGTGGTGGGGAGAGGGGGGTGCATTGGAAAGCCCCGCCCCAGTCAGACGATCCCCCACAACTCACCATCAAGCATTCTGTACATGTGCCACGCATGAGAACACACACACACACACACACACACACACACACAGAGAGACGCACACGCACGCACGCGGAAACGAGAGAACAGAAGAGGTTAGGACATCAACTAACCTCCCTCCCCTGTCCTTCCCTCCATCCATCCATGGTCTCTCCCTCTTCTACCTCCTTCCTCCTGTCCCTCCCCCCATTTCTCTCCGTCTGCCTCACTCTCCACCAGGGATGGGACAATAAGCAATATAACTATATCTCAATAAAGTAGTCATAAATGTATATCACAGTCACACCTTAGCGTTGGTCAACTGCCTATAACACTGAAGAGCACTTCTTATTCTCTGACACTCATCCTCCATCTCTCTCTTTGTCCAATCTCTCCATCTCTCCCTCCCTCCTTCCCTCCCTCCGTCCCTAGTGTGTGATGTATTATTAATGGTTAGAAGCGTGGGTCCTGCTTCTGTCCCTCTGCCTGGGAACCATTAAAGGCCACCCTGCGCTGTCCCCCCCCCGCCCACCCCCTCTATTTAACACAGCCCCCCACCCCCCCTCTAATTAACACAGCTCTGACTTCCCTTTTAGCAGAGGTGCCATTTTCACACAGGCCAACCGACGCAAACCAACACACTCGTCTCTCCCTGCAAGCAGACCGTTAAATACCCTCCTTGAGTGCGTTTGCGCGCGAGTGCGTGCGTTTGCGTGTGTGTGTGTGTGTGAGTTTGCGTGTGTGTGTGTGTGTGTGCGTGAGTTTGCGTGTGTGTGTGTGTGTGTGAGTTTGCGCGTGTGTGTGTGTGCGTGAGTTTGCGCGTGTGTGTGTGTGCGTGAGTTTGCGTGTGTGTGTGTGCGTCCCTTGGATTGGTTAAAGCCGGCCCTTGGATTGGTTAAAGCCGGCCCTCGGATTGGTTAAAGCCGGCCCTCGGATTGGTTAAAGCCGGCCCCTGATGGCACTCCAGTCATTTCCTTGGTGAGCGGCGAACAATACAATTTATTTCACAACAAAAGTAACTTTTTATAATAGAATTAACTTTGCAATAAAATTTAATAAACTGTATGTGAGACTGGAATTGTTGCCAGAGTATCCTTCATTGTGTCAATAAATTGTTTGCTGTTATTTCAAGAGACCGTTTCATGGATTAGTTGAATCAATAAAATAATCAATAGCTGCTGTTTTAGATAGATCACTCCCCGTTTCTGGTTTCTGTGTAAAAACCAACATCAATACATCACTGCTACTGAGAGCCAATGATACGGGCTGACAGGTGGAGAACAGGCTGAGAATGTGGGGATGGGGGGGAAAGAGAAGCCAAGAAACAGAAACGACAACAAAGTAAAGTACCGTGCCAGTGAACCCCAGACCCGGTTACCTGACTTCCCCCAGAAACTAACCGCCACCACGAGCTACGTAGTTACAGCTAACCGCCACCGCACGCTACAGTTACAGCTAACCGCCACCGCACGCTACAGAGTTACAGCTAACCGCCACCACGAGCTACGTAGTTACAGCTAACCGCCACCGCACGCTACAGTTACAGCTAACCGCCACCGCACGCTACAGCGTTACAGCTAACCGCCACCGCACGCTACAGCGTTACAGCTAACCGCCACCGCACGCTACAGAGTTACAGCTAACCGCCACTGCACGCTACAGCGTTACAGCTAACCGCCACTGTACGCTACAGGGTTACAGCTAATCGCCACTGCACGCTACAGAGTTACAGCAAACCGCCACTGCACGCTACAGAGTTACAGCTAACCGCCACTGCACGCTACAGAGTTACAGCTAATCGCCACTGCACGCTACAGAGTTACAGATAACCGCCACTGTACGCTACAGAGTTACAGCTAATCGCCACTGCACGCTACAGAGTTACAGATAACCGCCACTGTACGCTACAGAGTTACAGCTAACCGCCACTGTACGCTAGAGTTACAGCTAACCACCACCGTACGCTACAGAGTTACAGCTAACCGCCACCGTACGCTACAGAGTTACAGCTAACCGCCACCGTACGCTACAGAGTTACAGCTAACCACCACCGGACGCTACAGAGTTACGGCTTACCGCCACCACGAGCTACAGAGTTACAGCTAACCTTCACCACACGCTACGATTACGCATCCCCTTACAAAACTTTAACCGTCTTAAACCTCGTCTGAGGTCGGTCGGCTGCACTTGCCATCAATGCTGAACGATGTTAGTATAGATGTTCGGCAAACACAATTTAAGGACTACAGTGTTAGCTTTTCCGAACACAGCTCAGTGTGTCCAAGAGAGATATGGGAACTGAATTTTTTTTATGAGGCATTTAATTAAAGAAATTAATAAAACGTAGGGAATAGTGATTTTATCTTTTAGCAGGTATAATTACAGCATCCAGTCCTTTTCTCACCACAGACTATGTTCATTACTGTAAAGCAGGATTACAATAGTGAAAAAACCCATTAAGTGAATAAATACAACCAAACTAATTAACCTGAGTAGAAAGGAATGATTGATAATAAAGTAACTGGTTACCGGAGCAACGGGGGGAGCAAGATAAGAGCGAGCGAGAGAGAGAGCGCGAGAAAGAGAAAGAGAGAGAGCGAGAGATGTTCTAGTGTCTTTCTGTATGTACGCTTTGGCAATACTCATAAACGCATTTCATGCCAATAAAGCATTTTGAATTTGAGAGAAAAGAGAAAGAGGAGAGAGAGAGAGAGAGAGAGAGAGAGAGAGAGAGAGAGACCAAAAGCGAGAGCAGAGCAAAAGAGAGTGGGAAAAGACAGAGGGGAAGAAAGCATCATATGTTTCCCACGTTCTCTCAAACTCAGAAAGTCATAAAAACCAATAAAAGAGTGAAACAACATATCCTGAATCAGCAGGACTCATGGTTCTTTTTTCCATTCAGGGAAATTTGGCTTTTTATTGCTGCTAATTAGGTTTCCCTCCACTGCAGTTTCATGTTCAAATGTCCAGTTGTGGGTTTTCAGCGCAGTTTAAAAAAAATAATAACTAAATGGGAAAGTGGTCTAAGAAATGAAGAAAGTAACAAATAAATACAGCTGTAAATCTGGGATTATTTGGGTCCAGCCTACACACTGATATTAGTTGAAACGGGGAGGATTATTTGGGCCCAGCCTACACACTGATATTAGTTGAAACGGGGAGGATTATTTGGGTCCAGCCTACACACTGATATTAGTTGAAACGGGGAGGATTATTTGGGTCCAGCCTACACACTGATATTAGTTGAAACAGGGAGGATTATTTGGGCCCAGCCTACACACTGATATTAGCTGAAATGGGGAGGATTATTTGGGTCCAGCCTACACACTGATATTAGTTGAAACGGGGAGGATTATTTGGGTCCAGCCTACACACTGATATTAGTTGAAACGGGGAGGATTATTTGGGCCCAGCCTACACACTGATATTAGTTGAAACGGGGAGGATTATTTGGGTCCAGCCTACACACTGATATTAGTTGAAACGGGGAGGATTATTTGGGTCCAGCCTACACACTGATATTAGTTGAAACGAGGAGGATTATTTGGGCCCAGCCTACACACTGATATTAGTTGAAACGGGGAGGATTATTTGGGCCCAGCCTACACACTGATATTAGTTGAAACGGGGAGGATTATTTGGGCCCAGCCTACACACTGATATTAGTTGAAACGGGGAGGATTATTTGGGTCCAGCCTACACACTGATATTAGTTGAAACGGGGAGGATTATTTGGGCCCAGCCTACACACTGATATTAGTTGAAACGGGGAGGATTATTTGGGCCCAGCCTACACACTGATATTAGTTGAAACGGGGAGGATTATTTGGGTCCAGCCTACACACTGATATTAGTTGAAACGGGGAGGATTATTTGGGCCCAGCCTACACACTGATATTAGTTGAAACGGGGAGGATTATTTGGGCCCAGCCTACACACTGATATTAGTTGAAACAGGGAGGATTATTTGGGTCCAGCCTACACACTGATATTAGTTGAAACGGGGAGGATTATTTGGGCCCAGCCTACACACTGATATTAGTTGAAACGGGGAGGATTATTTGGGCCCAGCCTACACACTGATATTAGTTGAAACGGGGAGGATTATTTGGGCCCAGCCTACACACTGATATTAGTTGAAACAGGGAGGATTATTTGGGTCCAGCCTACACACTGATATTAGTTGAAACGGGGAGGATTATTTGGGCCCAGCCTACACACTGATATTAGTTGAAACGGGGAGGATTATTTGGGCCCAGCCTACACACTGATATTAGTTGAAACAGGGAGGATTATTTGGGTCCAGCCTACACACTGATATTAGTTGAAACAGGGAGGATTATTTGGGTCCAGCCTACACACTGATATTAGTTGAAACGGGGAGGATTATTTGGGCCCAGCCTACACACTGATATTAGTTGAAACAGGGAGGATTATTTGGGTCCAGCCTACACACTGATATTAGTTGAAACGGGGAGGATTATTTGGGCCCAGCCTACACACTGATATTAGTTGAAACGGGGAGGATTATTTGGGCCCAGCCTACACACTGATATTAGTTGAAACAGGGAGGATTATTTGGGCCCAGCCTACACACTGATATTAGTTGAAACAGGGAGGATTATTTGGGTCCAGCCTACACACTGATATTAGTTGAAACGGGGAGGATTATTTGGGCCCAGCCTACACACTGATATTAGTTGAAACGGGGAGGATTATTTGGGCCCAGCCTACACACTGATATTAGTTGAAACGGGGAGGATTATTTGGGCCCAGCCTACACACTGATATTAGTTGAAACCGAAGGCACAGACCACAGAAAATGGAATTGATTGATCACACGTCTATCTAGCTCTCTCTCCCTCCCTCTGCTCTCCCTCGCTCTTTCATTGAGAAACCATCACAAATAAATCATTTCCACAACATCAGATACTTTCCACCCGAGCATCAAACACTGCGTGACTCTGGAGAGACAATAATCCCGCCTGAATGAAAACGGAAGAATGAAATTAGAGCAGAGCAGTGATTGGGTGTGATGTGGGTGAGACGCACAGAGAGGGACAGTGAACCCTGAGGACGACCCCCGCTACGGCCTACACCCCCCCGACACGCTGCGGGCGAAGCACGCTCCTCTGACACCTCCTCTGGCGTGTGCAAGAGCTTTGCTGGCGGACTTGCGGAGCGGAAAGGGATGGCGGCTCCATGTCACTTCCACCAGAGAAGAGTGAGCGCTCATGGCTCAGCATTTCAAAAGAATAAACACACTAAAATCGCAAAAAAAAAAGTTTGGGTTCAGAATATGCTGCCTATCGGACTGTGGGACTGTGAACCAGATCCACTGGATTACAGCCAGTTTCCTCCCGTAAGTGGAAACACATCCACAGCAGGGCAGCTCCACGTGGCCAATGGCAATCCAGGCTCCGGGATTTCATTACAGCACTGATTCAACTACTTCCTGCCTGATTCTTACAGGACACGGCATGCTGGCAGCTGGACTGGACTACAGCCCTCCGGAACTGGAGTCAGCCCTGTCCTACAGGACCACCATGTACTGTAAGGATGGGAAATCCTGATCCCAGAGCTCTGTGTCTGGATTTTGTTTCCACCAATCACCCCTGGCTCATTAACGACATAGTTAAACTCATAGATTAGATCATTAGACCATACTCATAGATTAGTTGGGTTTCACATTGAGACCCATACAGTCTTCAGCTCTCATTTATGTGCTCAATAAATGTAGCTGAACTGTTATTTCACACTGATTGGGGTGATCACATAAGAGCGGAGGTTGGTGTGAAATCCAGAAATGGATCAGGCCTCCAGGAGCGGGGTTCTCCACAGGATGAAGGGTAGGACTGTACTTCAGGACAGGGGTCCCCAACTGTGGTTCTGTATAAACGGTGCAGGGGCCACGTGTATAAACGGTGCAGGGGCCACGTGTATAAACGGTGCACGTGTGGAAACGGCGCTGGGGCCACGTGTGGAAACGGTGCTGGGGCCACGTGTGGAAACGGTGCTGGGGCCACGTGTGGAAACGGTGCTGGGGCCACGTGTGGAAACGGTGCTGGGGCCACGTGTGGAAACGGTGCTGGGGCCACGTGTGGAAACGGTGCTGGGGCCACGTGTGGAAACGGTGCTGGGGCCACGTGTGGAAACGGTGCTGGGGCCACGTGTAGAAACAGTGCCGAGCAGAAAACTGTCCTGAGAAAGCTGCGTAAGGGAGTTTCCATGTAGACATTCAGATGCATCATAAAACACGTGCTGTGAGAATGTGCGTGCCTCTGCACACGCTGGACACCGTGCGTACGCAATGTTTGGAGTCAGTGTGATATGGCGACAGCGTGACAGAAAGGCAGAGGGAGAAAATGTTAAACTTTGCGTAAGCAGATTTCTGACTTTCACCCTGAGCATTCTTGTACTCAGAGTTTTATACATGTGGCCCCTGGTGTGGTGTGTTACCTGTGTAATAAACCACTTTAATTGGTCAATTAGGTGCTGAGTGACAGTGAAATCCAGCAGACCCCGCAAATCTCAAGGACCACGGCTGGGGGCCCCTCAAGAACCACGGCTGGGGGCCCCTCAAGAACCACGGCTGGGGGCCCCTCAAGAACCACGGCTGGGGGCCCCTCAAGAACCACGGCTGGGGGCCCCTCAAGAACCACGGCTGGGGGCCCCTCAAGAACCACGGCTGGGGGCCCCTCAAGAACCACGGCTGGGGGCCCCTCAAGAACCACGGCTGGGGGCCCCTCAAGAACCACGGCTGGGGGCCCCTCAAGAACCACGGCTGGGGGCCCCTCAAGAACCACGGCTGGGGGCCCCTCAAGAACCACGGCTGGGGGCCCCTCAAGAACCACGGCTGGGGGCCCCTCGTCACTGAAACTGAAACAGTGGAAACGCAAGAGTTCAGAGACAAAGAAAATGACAGCAAGCCAAACCCACATTGTTTTAAATTGGGTTAAATTAAGTTATAGGAAAAAAATTACAGTAGAACTTAAAACACATGTTTTCAACGACCTTAATTGATCAAGAGATTGGATTGGTTGGAACGAAAAGCAGCATCCACAGCGGGTCCCCCCAGGACTGAGTTTGGGAAGCACTGCGACAGAGCAGGACAGAGACGGACCAGAGGAGTTTATCCTCAGGAACACCCCGTCTGCAGGCCTCTGCCCCGCCCACTGCCTGTCACTCACAACAGGAGGCGGAGCTTTTTATGGGTTAACCTCCCTTTCTGAACAGAACAACAACAACAACAACAAGGCAGGAAGGGGGGGTGAGGGAGGGAGAGAATGAGAGGGAGGGAGAGAATGAGCAAGAGAGCGAGGGAGAGAGAGCGAGGGAGAGAGAGAGCAAGGGAGAGAGAGAGGGAGAGAGAGAGAGCGAGGGAGAGAGAGAGAGGGAGAGAGAGAGAGAGAGGGAGAGAGAGAGAGGGAGAGAGAGAGAGAGAGAGGGAGAGAGAGAGAGGGAGAGAGAGAGAGAGGGAGAGAGAGAGAGAGAGGAGAGAGAGAGAGAGAGGGAGAGAGAGAGAGCGAGAGAGAGCGAGGGAGAGAGAGCGAGGGAGAGAGAGGGAGAAAGAGAGAGAGGGAGAGAGAGAGAGGAGAGAGAGAGAGCGAGGGAGAGAGAGAGAGGGAGAGGGAGAGAGAGAGAGCGAGGGAGAGAGAGAGAGGGAGAGAGAGGGGGAGAGAGGGGGAGAGAGGGGGAGAGGGAGAGAGAGAGAGCGAGGGAGAGAGAGAGAGCGAGAGAGAGCGAGGGAGAGAGAGCGAGGGAGAGAGAGGGAGAAAGAGAGAGAGGGAGAGAGAGAGAGCGAGGGAGAGAGAGAGAGGGAGAGGGAGAGAGAGAGAGCGAGGGAGAGAGAGAGGGAGAGAGAGAGAGGGAGAGAGCGAGAGAGAGCGTGTATGTGCGTGAGAAAGAAAAACAGACTGAAGAGAAAGTTACGGGCGAGGCCGAGTCACCAGCCTACCCAGCATGCATCACACTGCAGAGTGAGCGGCGTGACCTCCATCCGCCACCTCGCCGCAAAGAGAGCCCACATGACTGCAGCAGAAAGAGCCCAGAGCTAACGATGCATGTGCGCATACTTAATTATGCTAATTTATATTTGATGCCTGCTAATTAATTGCACTGGGGTGCAAACCCTGGGTGGGGGGGCTGGTCTTTATTAGTCTCCTGCTGCGTTTGGCGCCTGTTTCAGGTTTCGGGGCGTCTGCGTTTTCGTTCTCTGCAGGTCAGGGGGTACACAGTAAAAATGACTCATTTCTCATACTTTAACACTGACAGCAGCCATATGGCACAATCTGCGCTAGTTACAGTGGACGTGAAGTGTGTTCTGACTGCCGTTTAAAAGCCATTGTAATTCCAGAGTCACAGAAAAATCACCTACTCATATAATGGGGTCACAACATATCATTTGGGTACTGCTGTTGTACCCTTGGCTGGGTACCCCCATATCGACATCCTCAAACAGGAAGAGCAAAGTTTAGCGGGGGTTTGGCGGGTTTCCCCAGATATCCGCTTCCCTCCCGCTGAGCTGCTCAGAAACCCAGGAGAGGAGAAGAAAAGGAGAGAGAGGAGGAAAAGGGTCATTATTGATCATCCCTCCGGAGCACTTCCTGTGCCCATCTCTCGCTCTCAGCGAAAGAGAGGAAGAGGAGGAGAAAAGGCTCCCGCGCCACGTTGCCACGCGAACACGCAGGGCGAGGACGCACTGTTAGCGCTTAATCAGACCGTGACATGGAGCACACAGGAGCAGCCCGCGTAACGAACGTCTCCTCGTTTCTGAGTTTCCCAGACACCCCCCCGCGCTCTCCACTCCGAGAAAATTGCAGCGCCTGAAATTAACCGTCGTTTGAAACGTCAATCAGGCCGGGATGTGCGTGCAATTCCATACCCCCCCCAAACCATATTAAAAATGAACATGACACCCCCCTGTGATAATGAGGTTCCCGGGACACGCTGTACAGAAGTCCGCAGGGGTCACGCCGGGACGTTTGCTCATGGAACTCAGGGGTGGTTGGAGGGCATGGCTCGCTGATAGCAACACCAATCTGTGAAGCTGAAGGGTGGGGGGGTGGGGCTTCCCTTTCTCACCCCCCCTCCCAAAATCCCACCAAACCCACAGCGGAAAGCCCTGCTCTTCACTGATCCATGTTTTAACCGCCACTGTTTTTTGGGGGATTAGCGCCAATTTGAGCTTTGGGAGAGCAGAGGCCAGTACATCACCGATAGCCCAAATATAGCCCCCGCACCCCAGGGGTACAGCTACATTTAAAGCAGGCCCGTTACTGTGTGCCTGTAATCCTCTTTGTGCCGAGCGTCCGATCAAACAGCCCACTGTATCTGAGACTGCTGTTGGGTTTCCGTGGTAACCCCCCACCAACACCATCCATTAACTTTTATTATCAATGTGTCACAAAGTTCGACTGACGTGCAAAGATGTCAACGTTTCTACAAGCACTATAATAACCCTGCTCTTAATTTTTTAATAAAAATATATAAACAAAATAGTTTAAAAGGACTCACTTCAGTGAGCGTACTGGATTTGGCAGCGACGGCTGAGATTTTCAACCACATAAAAAGTTTAATAAAATGCTAAAGTAATTCATCGCACAGGAACAGGACTAAAGGCTGTGGTCTGTCCTTCAACTTGTGCCTGAGTGAGTGGCTCTGTCTGTTCTTTCTGTATCCAAGCCTTCAATTTGTACTTCTGAAAGAAACAGCCCTCTAATGACATCAGCGCTTTTAAACTCTCTTCTCACCTCCCCCTCTTCTCGTGTGCAGTGAGGAACGCGCTTATACGCACACTGCAGAGGCCTGAGGAACGCGCTTATACGCACGCTGCAGAGGCCTGAGGAACACGCTTATACGCACGCTGCAGAGGCCTGAGGAACACGCTTATACGCACGCTGCAGAGGCCCGAAGAACACGCTTATACGCACGCTGCAGAGGCCTGAAGAACACGCTTATACGCACGCTGCAGAGGCCTGAAGAACACGCTTATACGCACGCTGCAGAGGCCTGAGGAACACGCTTATACGCACGCTGCAGAGGCCTGAGGAACACGCTTATACGCACGCTGCAGAGGCCTGAGGAACACGCTTATACGCACGCTGCAGAGGCCTGAGGAACACGCTTATACGCACGCTGCAGAGGCCCGAAGAACACGCTTATACGCACACTGCAGAGGCCTGAGGAACTCGCTTATACGCACGCTGCAGAGGCCTGA
>CM040401.1:78373352-78498352 GCA_022702515.1 Ilyophis sp. 1 JC-2022
CAGCACACTGTCGAGTACACACACACACACACACACACACACACAGCAGAATAGACACACACATATTTTCTTTGTAGAACAGCACACACGCACCATGCACGCCAGTGTATAGATTAACCCAAATGGTCAGATTTCACACAGACAGCACAGCTAATAGGATTATGGGGGAACCGTTCTGTGGGGTGATTAGTCCACCCAACCATAGAGACAGAGGGGCACACCCAGAACACCCCAAACAACATCCTCAACTCTACCCTGAACCCTGACCCCTGACCCTGCAACCTTTATTATCTTCATGAAGCAGTCAGTGGAAAAGCACATTTAAGCCTTATTTAAGCAGGAGACTGAAGGACTTCAACACCCTCCTCTTCCCATAGCCGTCCTCATCCTCAGCATGTGAAGATGTGGGGATGAAGCACTGTGCCAGTCGCTGCGCTTTGCGTTGGGCAGCAGATCTGAGTCAATATGAGGGACTCCCTGGGGGAGGCGGGAGATGGGGGCGGGGGTGAGGGGGTTTGGGGTTAAACCAAACTTCAAAAGGAACGGCTCGGTGCTGTACCCACTACTGTTATCCACAGGACAACATACTCTTTAAGCACAGCTGCCCTTGTGATGGTCACGGCCATTTTACACAACAACGCTGCCCCCCCAGTCTTCACAAAAAAACACACCACAACTCTGAACAAAACAACATCAAAACACTACAGCTCTGAAGATAAAAACATAAAAACAGGACAACCTTGTGCTCAGTCCCCACAAAAACACCACAGATCTGCACTCAGTACCACAAAACATCACAACCTAAGACTTGGTAACACAAAAAAAACCTCAACTCTAAACAAACCACGACAGCACTCCAAAAACTCCACAATAGACTGCTAAGAGAACACTGGCCCTTCCAAAGAGGAATTCCAGAACAGGAAGCCATTTTACTGGGACTGTCATAAACCATTATGATGTACCCTAAGCTAACCACCACTCAACCTCACTACTTCCTGCCATATGACTCCCCCCCCTAAGCTAACCACCACTCAACCTCACTACTTCCTGCCATATGACTCCCCCCTGCTTTGCAATCACTGAGTTTAACTTCCCTTGTGGGGAAAGACTTAAAAATATCAATATTCATGGATCACTGCGTAGACTTGCCCCCAAATTCACCTGCTGACAATACCGGTACAATCCACACAACCCTGGTCGTCATGGACACATTTCCATCAGTAAATCATAGTTCAGAAGCAGAGTTACAAATTGCCTTTTTGTTGCCCCTCTGTTAAGTGCCTTTCAAACCAAGCGTGCTTAAAAGGATCATTCCAGTAACCCCAAGCCCCACAGTTAGCACAAGAGGACAGCGATCAATACACCACGTGATCGCGAGCAAGCGCAACAAGAGCCGTTTGAATCCACACTTCCAAGATTCCACTGCCCCGGTCCTCTCCGTTGGGTCCCCATAAGTGCTGTTAAACATGTAAATCTTTATGGTGTAAAATGTACTTTACCAGGACATTACACTGTGTGTGTACGACCCCGTGTCCCGAGGCTCCCGAGGCTTGTCCTCGTACTGCAAGACAATCATTAAATCCCAAAAACTGAACCTACAGAACAAAGACCAAAATACTCAAATAATCCCACCGCCTACTTCTCTGCGGAATCGATCCCGTGCGGGCTTACGTTTTTGACTTTCCGCTGCACACCTGACATCCTCACACAGCGGCGATGTTGTAGCAATGTGGGTAGCATAGTTAGCATTGCCGCTGTGCTGTCCAAATGAACACAGGTTAGCCTCCCTGGCCCGAACAAGCATCTGGAGGCACTGAATCTTATCTGAAGCGCATTAGAGCGGCGAGGCTCTGTTTCTACCATCATTCTAACTGTAGTTATTTGATCTATAACCCAGTGTAGTGGGAGGGGGGGGGGGGGGGATGATTTAAGTACCGGAAACAGGAGAAAGCAGGAGCCGGTGACGGGATTGAGTTAACTTCACATTAGTCTTCCAGGGTTTCAATTCCCTCAGCACCCATCAGGGCTTTTACTAAGCCCGGGAAAGAAAGGATGGAGAGAAGGGAGAAAAAGATAGAAGAGATGGGAAAGAAAGGATGGAGAGAAGGGAGAAAAAGATATAAGAGATGGGAAAGAAAGGATGGAGAGAAGGGAGAAAAAGATAGAAGAGATGGGAAAGAAAGGATGGAGAGAAGGGAGAAAAGATATAAGAGATGGGAAAGAAAGGATGGAGAGAAGGGAGAAAAAGATAGAAGAGATGGGAAAGAAAGGATGGAGAGAAGGGAGAAAAAGATAGAAGAGATGGGAAAGAAAGGATGGAGAGAAGGGAGAAAAAGATAGAAGAGATGGGAAAGAAAGGATGGAGAGAAGGGAGAAAAAGATAGAAGAGATGGGAAAGAAAGGATGGAGAGAAGGGAGAAAAAGATAGAAGAGATGGGAAAGAAAGGAGAAAGGATGGAGAGAAGGGAGAAAAAGATAGAAGAGATGGGAAAGAAAGGATGGAGAGAAGGGAGAAAAAGATAGAAGAGATGGGAAAGAAAGGATGGAGAGAAGGGAGAAAAAGATAGAAGAGATGGGAAAGAAAGGATGGAGAGAAGGGAGAAAAAGATAGAAGAGATGGGAAAGAAAGGATGGAGAGAAGGGAGAAAAAGATAGAAGAGATGGGAAAGAAAGGATGGAGAGAAGGGAGAAAAGATATAAGAGATGGGAAAGAAAGGAAGAGAAGAGATCCAGGTGCTGAGAGATGGAAAGAAAGGGAGCAGAAAGAAAGAGAGGTAAAGAAAGACAGACCAAGAGAAGTGGTATCGGGGCAGATGTTGCGAGAGAAAGATGAGGGTAGAGAGAAGAGAATGAAAGACATCTCTTTCATAAGCCATTCTTTCTTCTCTGTCCCAAAACGGAAACCCCAGGGTATCCAATGAGGGCTGGACGTCCGGCTGATTGAGCAGATCTAGAATCTAACTGCAATGTCAAATCCATCCCTAATGAATGGAGTCACATTTTATATTCTACACACATTTCCCAAATTGCAAATGGCTCCAAGACCCAATTGTTCAGTGGACAATGCGGTTAATCTTTCAAAAAATATATATATAATTTTTTGTTTCGTGAATTTGTTTCCATTAACTTTAAAGGCATTCTCCCAATAGTGCTTTTGGGAAACCAACACTGTGTTCTCTGGCATTCTAAAGGCCAACAACAGAAACTTAATCATTTTAAGCAGTTGGCTGCACTGCTAACTCTCCTCCCCTGGTTTCTTGGACCTAAATTGGTCGCTGGTTTTACGAGGAACGGACCAAAAAAACAAACGGACCCTGCGGCTCTCCAGGACCAGGGCTGGGGCCCAGTGATAGAACACGAGCGCCACTAGTGCTAATCAGAGAAAGATCCAGTAAGCTAACTCCGGGGCACACAACGGTTGTAAACAACAGCTAAAAATGTATTTAATGAACCATTTCAAATGTCAAAGGTCACCTGGATAATCCTTGACATCAAAGGCTGAGCTCGCTAATCACTTCAAATGCGAGGCTTTTAAACTTCCGAGACAACATCCCTTTATAGCGTCAGTCAGTAAACAGCATGACAGTGGGGTCATTTGCACATTGAAATTAATCAATACTGGAACTGCGAGCGGTTTCGTAACAGGTCCAGCCTATCATTGTTCAGCTCATCTGTTATCACAAGGCTGCTTCCCACAGACTTCATTCAAATCAGAAGAACATCTTCCATGACTTTTCAATGACTCACCGAAGGATGAATGTATGATTTGAAAAAAAATTTTTGGCACAATTGGCTACACGGCTAATACTGCGAGGTGGATGGAAACTTAAAAGCACAATAACGTCCAAATATTCTGCATCTATAATGACAGATGCCTTCCGGCAATGGAATTAGACGTCGATATTGCAAGTCTGGACAATACCCCAAGTAGCATCAAGCTAGTGAGTAAGAAAGAAAGACGGCTCGTTGCTTGGGTTGGGTATCGAAAAACGGTGCCACATCGAAATACGTTGGTCCTACCGAGTATCGAAACATTTTGGAAAAAACGGTATGAAATTTCAATACTTTACGGTAGGCTACTTCTCAATGTGAATGCTATTTTCGCAGCCAGCGGACAATCCATTGTATCAAATGCAACTCCTATTAAATGAAACGCCAGTAACACATTGAATATGGTAAAGCATTTGATCGTCCAGTGCTGGGTCTGGAGACGAACGGCGCCATGCTGTTGCATCCTTTAAATACAATTGAATCTCCAAAATGGATGTCCTGACAGTTTTGGAATTGTACCTTATTTTCTTCTGTTGTGCTTATTCTGTCATTTAACAATGACATAATGTTTACAGAATAATACTTATGCCATTTTACAGTGACATAGGCCTAATGTTTACACAATGAAAAGGTTTACAAATTGTAAATAATTTATAGAAACATAGTTGGCCGATAAACATATAAAGTTTTTTTCATATAAAGCAGGGCTGCCCAAACCACTTCCTGGAGATCTACCGTCCTGTAGGTTTTTACTCCAACCCAAACAAAGCACACCTCATTCAACGAGCTTGTTGAGCTGCTCATTAGTAGAATCAGGTGTGCCAAAAATAGGTTGAAAAAAAAAAAACCGACGGTAGGGTAGATCCAGAAACAGGGTTGGCCAGCAGCTAATATATAAAAAAAAAAAAATCGTTCGTGCAGGTATTGTATCGAATTAAGGGTTTTGGTATCGGTATCTAAAAATTTCAAACGATACTCAACCCTACCCGTTGCCCATTTTCTTTTGAATCCGGCCAATTTTCCCAAACTTCTTAATGACAGTGGAACACTCCAGAACTTTTCCATGACTTTCCAGAATTTTAATATTTTCAAGGACCATGGGAGAATGGGAACCCAATTTTCAGGATCAAGGCAAAACAGACCAACCAGCCTACAAACCAGAAGCATAACATGTGACCTACACTGATGAAATGGACATGATATTTTATGATCATCTCATCCAAGATGAAGGTTCTCCCATCCTCCAGGCACACTTGTGTCCCATTACCAACACTCAAACCGGTTTCACACGACATGTGAAATCTGCCTTACACTCAAACCGGTTTCATTCCCAATGGACACAACGCATGAAAACTGCCTTAAACAATCAGTTTCATTTCTGATATGCACAGCATGTGAAAACTGCCTTCAACATTCAAACCAGGTTTCACTTCTGATCAAGACAAATCTGGCCAACAACCAGCCTTTAAACTCGTGAGGTCAGGTCAGATATTTCACTTCCTGTCTCTCTCTGCATTTCCCACGCAAACGGTGAGAGTAACAAGCACACCAGTTACTGCAGAACCTTCATTAAAAATGTACAGAAATAAATGCAGAACTATCCATTCCCCTTTCAAGACTATTGAAGAACGAGAAACTGGGATCAATGACCCAACCGGTGGGACTGTATGTGGGGGATGGTGTGTGAAAGAGGTCTCACGCGATGAAAGTTCACCCATCACATTTAGCAGACTCTCTTCTCCAGAGCGACTTGTATAAAAACAAAACTGCAAAAGCTGTGTATCTACTTATACAGCTGGATACACGCTGAAGAAATTCAGGCACCTTGCTCAAGGGTTAAGGACACAACGGTAGTGTCAAACCTGGGAATCGAACCTGGAACCTTTGGGTTACGAGCACCAGCGCCCTACCCATTATACTACAATGCCACCCTTGTGCGTCTCACGCGTAGCGGTGCGAGTTCAGCGATCCCTGCTCGGAGTACGCACCTGCATCGCCCTATAAGCCCCGTCTGATGCATCATTAAACATTTGCAACTAAAAAAAAAAAACCTATTTAAAAATGCAGCTGCAGTCTGCTGTAGAGGTCAGAGTGATGTTGGGAACAGCCCGATGCGAGTCACGCCCTTCAATTCAACATTCCCTTACGCTCCGATTCCACGGGCTCAGTGGGTCTGCAAACTCTTCCCTTAATACAGATTCCACGGGCTCAGTGGGTCTGCAAACTCTTCCCTTAATACAGATTCCACGGGCTCAGTGGGTCTGCAAACTCTTCCCTTAATACAGATTCCACGGGCTCAGTGGGTCTGCAAACTCTTCTAAATATGTGGGTCTCCCTGAGGGATATCGATCACTTTGGTGCAGTGACACAATGAAAATCAGGGTTGGGGACCCCAGCAGATTCTGCAGCTCTCCAGGACCAGGGTTGGGGACCCCGTCTTCAGGGTGAAGCAACTGACAGACAAACTGCGGTCTGGTGGAGGAAGGAAACATGGCCCTTCGTCACAAGCCAGTCTCATTGTTTTTACTCGAAACAAAAACCAAATTGTATGGCTTAAAACACAAGTCTGCCAAAAACCCTGAAAAACATGCATGCAAGTGTAAACCCTGAGGAAAAGCTCCACAGCTACATTACAGAAAATCTAAGTTTTGTCAAAGGTATGAAAATACTTTATTTATATGCCATTTTTTTTATATGTGTTGTGGCCATATATTGACCTTCAGCAGGGCATGTTTTAGCTTGCAGGAAAACATAAAACACACGGTTGTATTGGCAGCAGGTAACGTGACTGGCCAAAAACATTAATGAAAGTCTGCCAAACTCCAGTCACACCAACACTGCCCTTCTGAGGTGGCCATATTTCCATTCGAGCTCGATCCCAGTCTGATGGGTTATTATGGGTTAAGATTCGGAGTCTGGAATGCCGGCCCCGGCCCCCTCCTCACCTGCATTTGTTAACCCTAATAATTCATCCAATCCTTTTGTTAGACTTACGAAAAGAATAACCTTTTCTGGAACATTCTGTCAGTCTATATATGCCGTCTATATCCTGGCTCAGAGCATTCCCAGCTGGTGTCCCAGAGAGACAGACAAACAGACAGGAGTCATCCCTAGGTCACGTGTGGCATTTTAACTGTTTTTGTTCTGTCCTCTCACCTTTCCTGACCACCCCTGCTGCTGTTGTCAATCACCGACGCCGCTCTACCAGAGGGATGGGAGCCTCATGAAGGGCTTTTGTGTGTGTGTGTGTGTGTGTGTGTGTGTGTATATATGTGTATGAGAGAACGTATATGTATGTGTGTGAGTGAGAGAATGTATAAGAGAGAGAGAGAGAGAGAGAGAGAGAGAGAGAGCGATAGAGAGAAAAGGGGTAAATCAACATGCTTACTTGTTTTGGGCAGAGAATTTTTAACCAACTGAGCCTTTACATGAATACATGTGTTCATCGTAGCCTACCTGTGAAGTCTTTTTTTATCATAATAGACCCAATTTTATTTCAGTTAAGCTGAATCATGAAGTGTTATATAAATCATCATTGCATAAAAAAAAATTATACACAGAACAGCTTGCAATTCGTGCCAAGATAGGTCCATCCATCAACGTGAGTTACGTACGAACAACAGTGAGAGCTTTGACTCGTCCTTTACCCGCGCGCATCTTCAGGAGATGATGTCATTGAAAATTCGATGTCGTGTCTCTCGTCTGCTTTGAGAAGAGCGCACATTTAACACAAGAACACACTGGCTAAAAACTTGTCACACTCTGGTTTTCAACACCACTGTCCTTATGGGAAATGCAAGTTCGTGCCTTTTCTTAAACCCGTTTCAAGTGTGGCCCACGGTGCTTTCAGGGAATACGAGCAGAAAGCAGCAAAGCGAAATCACTTCACACACTGGCATGATCAGGACAACTGCGCCGATACGCCTTCCTCGAAATTCAATAAAGACCACTTAATATCAGGAGAAATGTTTATTTACACATCATAGGCAACGTGGGGCTTATGACAGGGCGACGATTGTTTTATTTAGCAAAAAATAAAGGAAACCTGGCGTGAGAGGATGATAATGAAACAAACGAAAAATTGACCGCGACCTCCAGTGCTCTGTGGGAATGTATATAGTGCATGCAGGGAGAGCGGCGAGGGCAGTGTCCTTGCGCCGCTAAACTTCGTTATTGTATCACGTTCCCGTATCACACGTTAGAGACTTGGGTAGGAAGGTGGATACGAGTTGCAAGGGCAAGACAATAAGGCGAAAAAATAGCCTATGAATCAACCAAAACCGTTTTACAACAATGTCCTCGTGTGCCATCTGGTGTATCGAGAAGTTCCCCTCCCCGATTCGGCTTCAAGGCTTTCGAACTGTGATTTTGGTTTGGCGTTGGGCGTAGGGTGACACTGCACTAACGACTACGTTAAAGCGTTTTTACAATGAGGGGCGCCGCTGCCTATCGCTACCTCTCGCCCCCTTCCTCCCGCCGGCCGCCCATCCATTTTTATAAACAGCTGTCTCCCGCAAGACCAACTGTTTCAACAAGGTCTTCAGACAAACATCAAACCCTCCTGGAGCGACAGGTGCAGCCGCGGCCACAAACCGGCCCGTCACACCGCGTTCCTTTCTGTCAATCACTACGTCGCTGTTCAGGACCTTCAATGGGCAGTTAAAACAACAAGGTTTTAAGTGTGTGTGTGTGTGTGTGTGTGTGTGTGTGTGTGTGTGTGTGTAAGATAATATGTGTAAGCTATAGCTCCATTGCAAAAGAGAGATTGCTCTCAATTGGATTCCCCTGAATAAATAAAGGATACAAAAATAATAATAAATCGTTTTGTCTTAGACATCAAATCAGTTGCGAGCATTCATTTACTCGCAATATTTACATACAATAAACGGACAGGATACATTCAAACATTGCTGATCATCTTTGAAACCCGCTCAAGTTTCGGTTAAAACATCTTCAGGACCAATATTTCAGCGCATTTCACTTCAGCAAACGGGGAGTCGTGCCAACTGTGCCTTCAGCCTCGTTCAGTCGCAGGGAATGTAACCCTGAAAATATTATAGCCGCGTAGATATTTATAGCCACGTTTAATATAAATTCGCTGGCTGTTAACCTGCCAAGATTATAAATACTATCAAATATCATTCGGGTTTGCGAGTAAAATGGCATGGCATTCGCTCCACGCACAGCTGTTACAGAACAGCCGCGCCAACAGGCAGCGCACACACCCACTCCCATCAGAAAGTCATTGATTCTAATTTGAGCTGGCAATACCATAATTGAAAAGTTGTTTTAATGGCCCAAATGAGACAATTACCTCCTGACGAGACAAGAGACTGTCGCCAAATAATGAAGTGCTAATCAAACAGAATTACACAGAGATTAGATGCAAAAGCAGAGATTAGTCGAGCAATTTGGGTCAAGATAACAAGCTGTCTGGCATTTTTTGACAAAGGTATGCCGTAGCCAGTAAAAAATGCAAAACTGTATAACAAAATGTTTTAGTGCATTAATGAAAACATCCTGCCTTGCGCAATTGTGGAGCTGTTCAAACCAAACAATTTAACCAGTTATTTTTGGTCACCTTGAATCTTAATCACGCCGCAGGCGGCAGCTGCTTTGCAAGTGACCCTAAGACACAATTCGCCTGAGAATGTGAATAGACCGGGCGTTTGTGTTTCCGAATATCCAGCGAGTCTCCTACAGCTCAATAGATGCGTTGCATTTCACTGAGGGAGGAAGGCAAAAAACCTGCGCGCCCGGCACTGTTTCCATCCGGAGTACCAACGTGAACAACTAGTGGCTGCGACTCTTTACACAACTCGCCCTTCTTAACAATAGCGCTCGCGCTGCATCTGGGCAAATGTTTCCATGGCAGCCGCGGGTCACTCAAATCAACAGGATAATTCCAGCACACACACTTTCACATTCATAATTATAGCCGAGCCTACAGCATGAATCACCCTTTTAAATTCGAGTCGAAAATATACCCAATTCACACACGTACAAGTTAGCAAACGCGATGTTCAATTAAAACGATCAAACTGTTTGGGGAAAGATAAGACTCCCGATTAAGCTCGCGCGAAAACAAACTTTTGTTTTGTTTTTACTAGCTAGCTAAGCCACGATGTTTCCCGGCGTACCCGCTGTAGCCTATATGCATCTCCCCCACAAGCCCCATGTCCATACAAACGGGCAAGCTACCGTTACGTTTCACTAAACTCTGGCGGTGTTTGCCATCCCAGTGAACTTCTAACAAGGTAATTTTGTCGAAGTAAAAAAAAAATCAAAGAAATTAGCCTACCTGTGGCACTTAGCAACAGAAGTAGAACTGCGGCTTTCGGTCCCAGGTGAAGCGGATAATTCCCGTAGCAATGAATTGACATTCTCTCCGCCATGATCTCAGCACGCAAACTCGGTGGTTTTTCTCTCTAAAGTCTGAGTGCCTCCTCGGCAACTACTCCATAGGGACCGAGTTGCGTTCGGGCCGTACCATTACCGGCGCAGGAATGGGGGGGGAGCTTGGCACACCTGACTTGTCATGCTGCTGTTACACGCTCGTAAAACAATCTTAGACAGCGCCTCAGAAATATTTTATATACCTTCAATATAACATTTTTAAATACATTATTGCTGGTTAGTAACTAGGTATTAAAGACTGCGGCTGTTTGTTCTCCGAATAGCTTAATTACATCGATGAACATTTATGGTTGGTTTGTCTGGAATCGAGGACGTCAGTTACCTCAGCCCGAGCCTTTATTGTACTCGCGGATGCGAGAGCCGGGAGACAATGGCGCTTAACGAGCGTGCATCGAACGGCTACCATTAGATTATAATCATTATGTCTTGTCTCATAATATCACTTAGTTGGCCATACAACTGGCTCGTCTAAATTACACTAATCTGTAACTGGAAAGAAAATATTAAAACTGAGTGACTCATTATTGCAAGTTTGTAAACCTCCTGGTCGGCTAGATGAAGGCTAAATTATTAGCATAAGTTTCACAACTGAACGCTTGGTTAGTTTTATTAAATAAAAGTGTGTTATTTAAAGTTATTGGTTTATTTCAGAGAAAACTAAGGACAAATAAATAGTTTGGATTTTTTTCCACACATGTTCAGTAAACTGTTTCATTGGACCATGTTGTTGACATGATTGACAGATCACACCATGGATTTTACACCATGGATTTCACTTTTGCCATTTATTTCAGACAATAAGAGTATTTTCATGAGATTGGGCTGAGTTATAGTAGCAGAGCTGGAGAACTCAGCAACTTTGGCCCACAAGTCCCCAGGTTTTTGATGCACAAGAGGTGCCAGTCCTCCAGGGTTGGATGCAGACAGAGTTTAGCACACACTCGTTGTGGAGGGGACGTTGATGCAAGAGTGCGTTTCCTAAATTTCGACTGAGTGGAATCAGACGTGGACCGGAGGAAAAAGCCCATTGTGGGTTTACAAATGGTTTGGCAGGGATGGGGGAAAAAAACAAACCACAACATATCTTACTACAAAATACAAACTCCCAGACTCCCAAATAGCTTTACTTAAAATCTATCATCAAAATGGTGGCGTAGTTTTGCAGGTGGCGAAGAGGTAGGCTGTAAATCATAAAAGTAAAGAGGCGATGACCCCATTTTACGTATGAGATGTAGAGTATGCAAATATATTTTTGTAATACAGAAATATTTCGAATACTGCCGATATTGTTGGTTTTTTAACAGAAATAGTGAAAACAAAATTTTATCAGCTCAGTGAGGGTAATATATTTTAGCCAGTGAAATAGAGGACCTTCAAAAGTTCAACAAAGATAGTCATATTTCACCTCTCACCTGAAATAATGTGTTTTATTTTAAACTTTAAGGACTTTACTTCAAATCCCAAATGCCTCACTGCATAAAGACAGGTTATTCAGCCTTTGATAAGACCCAAGAGATGCATCCAAAAAAACAAAAACATTCTGATTTGTCACTTTCAGATAAAAGGTTTCTGTGTTTCTTGATATATCACCCTTGACGTAACTCTTGACGTTCTTATGTGTAGAAGTGCGTGGAATTCTTTGGGTTTATGTTCCTTTGCTGGCTCCTTTTAAATAGGCATTTATGGTCAAGGTAAAACATTTTACATGTGCTCAGAGACCTTTCTAGCATAACCTTTCACCCAAAACGGTTCCTATTCAATTTTCATTTATTTTTCTCATTCAAGGGGATCTTTTAGCATTTTTAAGATCTGTAGGAATTTTGAAGAGGAGGGCGGGTGAACTCTTTCATGTAGGGGGGGTGGAAGAGGAGGGGGGGGTGAACTCTTTCATGTAGAGGGGGGGTGAACCCTGTCCTTTTCTAGTACCTTCTTTTCATCCCTATCGAGGTATACGTTTCACGTTCGACAGAAGCTGTAATGGTGATCCTCAGTTCTGGACCACAATGTACTTTCATTGTTTTTGCTATTAATTCACTGTCACAGTTCAGTCAGACAGTGACGCATTTCCTCCCAAAGTTAATATTCACTTGGCTCCACCGGCAAACGTGCAATTTTACACCACCGCTGTTAAACGTGAGCAGTATTTTCGATAATTACAATCCCTTCGGTCCACCGTGTTATTCAACTTGGAGCTAAAAAGCTGATCGACTTCTCATTTGTCAGCGGGACAAACGGCCGTGCTGATTGGATAAATAACGGTAGCTTTCACTGCCTGCCTTTCAAGCCATTACAGAGGACAGTTTGCTTCGCTCAAGCAGGTGTGTGTTTGGCTTTTAATTCATCCTTGTGTGCATTCCTTCAGGACAACAAGCAAGAGCCAGTTCCATGGTGGCAGCAATAACACCATATGACCACTAACTACACTGTAGGAGGCCGACCCAACCCTGGCATCACTTAATATACAGTATGTGTCTGAAAATACTGCATTTCAAATACTAAAAAAAAAAAGTTTTGAATGTTTTCTCAAATAAATTCCTGTTTTGCAAATGTAAGTGAACCTTACTAAATTGAAGTACTCTTTAGTTGAAAATATATTTTAAAAATAATTTTAAAAAACCTGTCCACAGAAAGAATAATTATGGAAATATTTTTAAATGTGTACCCCGAGCAGTTTGAAAAGCTGTCCACATCATTCATTCTAAGATAATTTACTTTTAAAACCATTCAGTATAGATAATCTATGATTATAATCTGGCTGGTAAAAATGAGGACAGCACAAAAATACTCGTCATTTCTTATAATCTGATGCAGTTTACAGAAGCCATTTTGGATAAATATATTCTCCAATTCCACTGAAACCATAACAGTTTGATTCAAAGCTTAAATAAAATAAAATATTCCCATTGAGAAAAATGCAGAATATTGAAATATTTCGAATGGAAATGCCCATTTTCAAAAATGACACAAAAAAGTCAACCTGTCAAATGATTTTCTGCCAAAAACCCAATTTTATATCCACCCTGTAGGCCACCGAGTCTGCTGTATTGTCTCCACATCGAGGGTTGTGTTACTCATGGCCTAAAAAAGGCCTAATTTGTTTTAGCCAATGTCAGCCTTAATTCCTTGTCCCACCCTGCTAATCCTCCCCCAAACGCTCCTTGTAAAATCATCTAATCCTCACAAACCAATCTGTGCGTCCACTGCCACTCCTCAAGGGCCATATTTGTCCTTTAATTTGGGGCACACATGCTGCACGATGAGCTAATCCCAGCCGGGAACGATTGCGGGAGCGGCCCATTTGTGTCTCGTTTGTGGGGAGATTTAGGTCAGAAGTTTTACTGGGGTGATTTCAGCTTTATGTGAAGTGTTCACACCTTCTATGGTAGAAATTACTGCGATAGAAGTAAACTTATTGCACAGCCTTGTCGTATACCACTTCAAAATACAGCCCTTGACTGGAAGCTTCTATTTTCAATGCAGTTCTTTTTTTCCAACTGATTATACTGACATTGAACTTATGGGTACATCAAAATTTAATATCAGTTTTGACTTTGGCCGTTAGGCATACAGGGCCACGCGTAATGTATGTCCCAGGGTGAAGGAGGGTAGGCTACAGCAGGCCGGGATCCACATGTCATTACTCTCTAGTGACCCCTGCTGGTTGATTGGGTGCCTACGGTCTGCTTGGTAAAGGTGGAGTTGAAGTCTCATCCATCCTCTGGCTCATGTCTGTGCAAGCTTGGCTGGTGGACTGTGGTGTGACAGCATGTAACTGCTTCACATGAGAGTGTGTGTTTGCCGACACCAGGGTTGTCCAACCTTATCCGAAAAGGGCTGGTGTGGGTGTAGGTTTTTTGTTTTAGCCCGGCACTGACACCAAATAATTAACTTATCATGGTCTTCAATCAAGACCTTCATAAGTAGAATTAGGTGTTAGTGCTGGGCTAAAACAAAAACCTACACCCACACTGGCCATGTTCGGATTACTGGCCATTTTCGGATTAGTTTGGACACCCCTGTTCTGCTCTGTTCCATATCAGCTGGACAGACTGCAGTACGAGCACAACTGGGTAGGATTGGGCAGTCCAATTTGGGGAGAAAAATGGAGGGAAAGCACGAGAACATTTACATCAAAAGTTAACATTAATAGTTTCATTTCATCCATCAAAATCTTAGTTTAGTTTGCAAATTTTAGTAAATTCAGTAAATTCTATGGTGCTTTTCACAAAATATTCCAACGCGAAAGTATGTCATTTACAAACAGTATTTTTCCACAAATATCTAACACTTCAATATCTAGGAGTGTATTGGAAAGTAATTTTGTTCTCAAATTAAACACTAAGTTGGTGTAAGGACAAAAATCCCATGATGCACTTGCAGTGCGAGAGATACAAAGAGCGCCTAGCCAATGAGGTGGCGCGATTCAGAACCCTCCTGCACTCTGGTCATTGGTCACACCTGACGGACTGAGATTCCGAAACTGCTGATGCTGTTGCAAAGCGTCACCTGATTACCTCAGATGCAATCAGCTGGGTTTCCGTGGCAACGTTCCCCAGCTCCGCCTCATCCCCACCCACCCATTGGCTGCACCCTCTTAGCCATGGTACGTGTTGCCACCAATGATGTATTGTGGAACAATAACTGCATCAATGAGTTAACGGCTCCCGAGCCCCTCCCGTAATCAGGCCACACAGAGCAATCCAACATGCATCTGAAACTGTTCCCAATAGCAGCAGTACTCTGCTCCACTCACAATTCAACCAGCGCTCTGCCAGCTAGCGCTCGTGTTCTCACACTCCCCCTCTTCCTGTGAGACGCCGTCCCTCCATCTCGCTCTCTTTCACTATGTAACATGTCTACTCTTTTTTTCCTCTTCTGTTTCTCGTTCCCCGATAGTTAGGTCTGCGTATTGAGTACTCCCACGACCCGTCCCTTTTCTTTCTGTCTGTACGTCTTTCTCAGCATATCGCCCACAATGCACTCCGCACCATCATCTACCCACAGTGCCATTCAACATCTGAGAACACCGCACTCAGAGTGAGGACTCTGCAGAAGAAATGTGTAGGTGAATACACCCACTGCTAAGGCATTGTGGTGTTATATAAGCATTTCAACTTGTGTTCTACCTGTCTATTATTCTTGTGCACAGTCAAGGGATGAGAATTCAGCTGTGCTCGACAAAAATCTGAGATTTGTGTGTGTGTGTGTGTGTGTGTCTTCTTTATTCTTTTAATGCTTTCAGGTGAAAAGCTTTAAACACTTTCTATTAAAGGAAAGATCCTTGAGATTTCTCTCGGCTATGACTAAGGCTTGAAATATCAAACATTTTCTGCAGGTAGCAGTAGATAAAAGTAGGCTATAAACTCCAGTAACGCAAACATCAGGTGACAGTGACGCAAGATAAACAATGTGTCACTTTCTGTGTCAGCCTACCATGAGAGCCTCGTTCTGTGAGCTCATCCTCCTCCCAGGGCCTACCATGAGAGCCTCGTTCTGTGAGCTCATCCTCCTCCCAGGGCCTACCCCGAGAGCCTCGTTCTGTGAGCTCATCCTCCTCCCAGGGCCTACCCCGAGAGCCTCGTTCTGTGAGCTCATCCTCCTCTCAGGGCCTACCATGAGAGCCTCGTTCTGTGAGCTCATCCTCCTCCCAGGGCCTACCCCGAGAGCCTCGTTCTGTGAGCTCATCCTCCTCCCAGGGCCTACCCCGAGAGCCTCGTTCTGTGAGCTCATCCTCCTCTCAGGGCCTACCATGAGAGCCTCGTTCTGTGAGCTCATCCTCCTCCCAGGGCCTACCCCGAGAGCCTCGTTCTGTGAGCTCATCCTCCTCTCAGGGCCTACCATGAGAGCCTCGTTCTGTGAGCTCATCCTCCTCTCAGGGCCTACCATGAGAGCCTCGTTCTGTGAGCTCATCCTCCTCCCAGGGCCTACCATGAGAGCCTCGTTCTGTGAGCTCATCCTCCTCTCAGGGCCTACCCCGAGAGCCTCGTTCTGTGAGCTTATCCTCCTCCCAGGGCCTACCCCGAGAGCCTCGTTCTGTGAGCTCATCCTCCTCCCAGGGCCTACCCTGAGAGCCTCGTCCTGTGAGCTCATCCTCCTCCCAGGGCCTACCCTGAGAGCCTCGTTCTGTGAGCTCACTTTCCTCCCAGGGGCTCTTTAAAGTCACAGCGCAGCTCTCACCCAGTCAGCAAGCACCTGTCGGATCGCCGTCGGCAACAGCTGACGCCATGCCAGTATTGCGCAAATTGGCGTTGCGGCGGTCAGCTAAGCGTTTCTTAGCAGCTGATCCTCTTCTCGACTAACCCTCCCGGGCTATCCGCGAGCGGAGACCGCCGTAGTGCTGATTTGCAAAACGCTGGCGGACGAACAGCTGTGCTGACAGTGTCGTTAGCAGGCCGATGTATGCTAGTCCTGTCCCAGAGAGACACTCCACCGAACATAGCGTATGCCACAGATCGGCTACACTCCAGCATAGGGGCTTGTTCCACAAAGCAGGATTACCGAGTTTGCTGGATAACCCGGAACTGCTTTTTACTTCAGTCCGTGTTCCAGATTTGGGAGAGTTCTGGGGTTTACTCAGTGCAGTTACCCAGCTAACTCAGTAATCCTGCTTTCTGGAACAGGCCCCAGATCATATGTTTTCTGCTCATTATTTATTTCTTATTCATCATAATAGGCCTATGTCCTAAAGGCAATTCACCTTTTTCATTTAAACCAAAAAATTATTACAGTATT
The DNA here is from genome assembly GCA_022702515.1 of Ilyophis sp. 1 JC-2022. Classification (NCBI taxonomy): domain Eukaryota; kingdom Metazoa; phylum Chordata; class Actinopteri; order Anguilliformes; family Synaphobranchidae; genus Ilyophis; species Ilyophis sp. 1 JC-2022. The sequence goes on from CM040401.1 coordinate 78,390,273, forward strand.
TTCTTCACATATCTCCCCCAGTGCCATTTTGTATCATCTACTTCCTCTCACATTATATATTTAATTAAATTATACAATGTAATTCAGAAGACAAAAGTAAAAAGATTAATCATTGACTTTAATTGTTGTCCAGTGTTTTATGTGGATTAACAGCGCCACCTGCAGGTAGCCTACATTACTTCCTCTGGTCCAGATTGGCCCCTTTTTGTGCCCAAAATGCCAGTAAGTTCTTTCAGTGATCCCGGTAACCTCCCTCCAGTTTGTGTCCGGGGACCGTTACAAGTAGTCATATTGCTTCTCAAGGGTACTTTCACCAAGTTAGAACAAGGCATTCGTTTTACTTTTAGTTTTTTTCCCCAAGAGGAATATGTACGTATGTAATATGGACTATATGTTTTATTCTAGTTCAACCCGAATCTCATATTCAATATTCAACAAACAAGAAAAAAAGTTTCATAGAGTCTGCGATTTGTATTGATCGTGCTTGCCTAAGGCTAATTGAGTAGTAGCCTTCGAGACGGAAAGTATTTGGGCAGTGACACCATTTTTATTGTTTTGGCTCTGTACTCCAGAACATTGTATTTGAAATGGAACAGTGTCTATGAGGTTAAAGTGTAGACGTTCAGCTTTAATTTGAGGGTGAACCGTGTAGCAATTGTTGCCCTTTATATATACAGCCCCCCCCCATTTTAGGGGACTGAAAGTAATTGGACAAATATTTTATATTTGGTTGCATATCCCATGCCCCCTGATGTATATGACCAAACAACATCAAAAGACTCTTGATATCTTATTTTCTGGTGACACGGTTCACCCAATATGGGTGTAAAAACCCTTAAATTAAAGCTGAAAGTCTGCACTTTAACCTCGTAGTCACTGTTCCATTTCAAATCCAATGTTCTGGAGTACAGAGCCAAAACAACAAACATTGCGTCACCGCTCGAATACTTTCCGTCCTTACTGTATACCTATTCCTAACTGTGTTTTCACTAAGATTTCCTTTCTGGATGTACGCTCTCTCCACTGATTGGCTTACTCACCTGTCACCATGCCTGTTGGTGATAAACACATTGAGAATTTTCCTCACATCATCCAGATATTAACTTAGACATGAATCATCTCATCTGCCTGAAATACATCATAATGTCGTTGTTGTTATTCATTGGCAGCGATTCAAGTCTTCTAGGTCTCGGCTTGGAGACCAAATGCCCTTTTTTTTTTTATGTCCACTTGCGACTCGTCACCAAAAATCCCATCAAAGAGGGAAGCAGCTTACAGAAGCACTGAAACCCGACTCCTTAAGTGAAGACCCTTCATCAAGGACAGTTTCGCTGCAAGTGAAGCGCAAAAACACCGCGGAGTGAAGCGAGAAAACACCGCGGAGGGCCTTCGCAAGGGCAGGCCGTCACGTGTCAGATACTCGCCGTAAGCCGGTAAATAACGCGTGGTCAGATGGACAGGCTGACGATGTCAAGAGCACCAGGCGCAGATAACAATGGATACAAAGAGAGGAAGAACAAACAGAATTTAAAAATAATTCCTTTTCAACAACGCAGGCATTTCGTACATGTGAGAGTGTGAGCACAAAGTCCTCTGTAGGCTTAAAACTGGACTCTCATTATTACCGTTTAAAAAACAAGAACATAAAGGCAAGTATTTATTGATTCGACATTTCACTGTACACGTAAAAAACATCCGATCCAACGTTCAGCATTTACTCACACACACACACACACACACACACACACACACACACACACCTGTGCAAGACAGTGTTCACACGACAGCCTTTGACATGTCTGAACATTCCCCCCTTTAGCCTTTGCCAAAAACACAAACACCAAAAACATAAACATGAAACGTTTAGAATCAGACAAATACAATTGCAGTTCACGATTTTTGCATCTGGATGCAATCGGACTTAAATTAGACCCCCTTCTATGTAAATTTACAGCAGGGGAGCACTACCTGTGGGTTGCCATGTTTAAAGTCTCTGGAGGGGTGAACCCACCGTTACACCCCCCTATCGCCCCATAAAGCAAGTTTTAAAAAAAGAGGAAACTAATATTGATGTGGGTGTTGCCAATGGAAACGTTAGGGCAGTTAAGAATAAGATACAGGGGTGAGTGTAGGTGGGTATAGGTCAGAGGGCAGTTAAGGATAAGATACAGGGGTGAGTGTGTGTGGGTATAGGGTGGTGGGTATAGGGGTGTGGATATAGGGTGGTGGGTACAGGGTTGTGGGTACAGGGTGGTGGGTACAGGGGTGGTGAGTATCGGGGTGTGGGTATAGGGGTGTGGGTATAGGTCAGAGATATTGACTCTTGCCCTTGGAAAGCTGCAGGCTCTGCTGGTTTTCTGTTGTTAAATCAGCACTGAACTGATCAATTAACCCTTTGAAAAGAATGTTTTTTGTTGGTGTTCTAGAACTCCATTGCTTTCAATTATCAGCAGTGATTGTTACATCAGCATTAGAATACATTAACTCATAAAGTAACCATCATGCATTCATGAGCATTACAACAGCATTACACGACAATTACATAGAGCGTTATGAATGCTTTATAATATTTTACATAGCTCATGGGATAGATCTGCCCTGAGGTTCACAGATCTAAGAATACTGCACACAAAGCATTCATAACACTATGTAATTGTAACTTAATGCTTTTGTAATGCTCATGAATGCTTTACGATGCATTGTATTGTATATTGTACATTGTATATGCACATATTAGTGATCTCACACATTCGGCTGCTGATTTTAAAGTGAACCCCCCCAGCAGATCCCCTGTATCTCTCCAAGGGGGAGAGAGAATAGCGCTGGTGTGCTGGGACAGAGTTGAGCGTACAGGTGGGGTGCATAGGGGGTAGATTTGAGTGTACTGTAATGTAAAAGGGAGAGTGAAAGGGGCGTGTCCTAGCGGATCATCGGTGCGAGTGATCTCCACTGAGGAAGAGGAAGGGGGCTCTGGCTCTGCTGCAGGTCAGTCTTCGCGCAGGTAAGCTTCCGGAACGTCCTCCTGCGCGGGCTCTGCGGCCAGGTGGGCGGTCCTTTCCGCTCGCTCCGCGCTGCTCTCCACCAGCATCCTGTCGGCTTCCAGGGAGCGCTGCTGCACCTCCTTCACGTGTGACTGCGCCACCTGTAGGCCGGTCCTGGCCGTGACGGCGGCGTGGTCAGCCCCTGGAGGGGCAGGGAGGAGAGGGGTGGTGTTGGTACGGGAGGAACTGCTTGTGTGCGGGTGGGTAATGTTAGAGAGCCTAACGCTACGCCCCTGCTGAGGTAGACAGTGAGAATGCAGAAAAGAGATGCAACAATGTCCAGTTTATACTAGCATTAAGGATGAGTGAGTGAGTGAGTGAGTGAGAATGATAGAACGAGTAGGAAAGTGTGACTGTGAGTGAATGGGAGAGTGAGTGAGACGGAAAGAGAGTGTTGTGATTGGTTAGTTTTAATGAGTACTCTGCAGGATGACGTAGTAAAAACAGAAGTGTCCATATTTAAGGGCTTTTAGCTCTAAAGGTGAGTGACAGGGCAACGAGCCACACAGAAGCTGTGGTAGAGAGGTGGGTAGGAAAAGTATCACAGAGAGGGGGGGTGAACATGCCCAGGCATATCCCAGCTCCACAGACCTGCTCTGTAACTGCCTTTCTGACATCACAGCCAGCTTTCATGTCCACAGCACCACTGTCATGTTTGGGCCATTGTGATGCGCGGAACACCCAACCCAGACATCATTATGACGTCACACTGACCCGCATTCCAGACATCATTCACATCATACTGACCCACAATCCAGACTCCATTATGACATCATACTGGCCTGATTATGCAACACATTTATTTGCTACGTGGCCAAGAGAAGTCAAGGCATTTCCAAGTCACGTTCACACTACTGTCCTGTAGAAATTTATTCTCTCACATTCACGTATTTTACCCTTTAATAACCTGTCAGTCAGTTCTCTGGTAAGATTATAAATACTTATTCAGCACCCTAAACATACTCTTCTGGACCTTTATGACTTCACGGTGTTCAGCCAATTCAACCTGGCAGTGGTTGCCATCCCAATATAATATAAAGAAACAGGATTGTAATGCGGACAGCTTCTAAAGGAGCCAGCACCACTCTCCCTCACCTTCGCTACCCTCCAAACTGTGCTCACGACGCTGTCTCCAGTTTCCAAAGCATAGCGTGCTAACACAAATGCTCAGAAGCTTGGATCAGAGTACTGAGGGTCACATGATCACACCGAACGAAGCTTCGGTACGTCACACAACATATGTCAATTAGTGAGTGACAGCGCTCAAGCACAACCAAGCCCATCAGCCTTGTATTACATTTACAGCCAGTTCAATTTCAAAATAAATTCAGGTTATTTATTCACTTGTGTCAACCGTGCTCATATATGAATGTGGAAATCATGTTATAATGCGTAACATGCGTAAATTACTCCCGCAATTTGAAAATCTAATTTTATGTATGTATGTAGCTATGTATGCATTTATTTATTGTTTAAAGATGATCAAATAAAATGATTTTCCAAAAACACAAATTTTTTTCTCCAATGAGAAATACGACAAAAACAGTAAAAATAGATCACATACTGCACACACAATACTGACAACAGATTCGTCTAAACCAGTCTAAACATTTTCAACAATGCTTTTCAGTCCATGGTGTGTTGCTCTTTGCTGTTACAGCAGGGCAAACAGATGTAATTTCAGCAACTGACCACAAGATGGTGGCAAAGAGGAGGGTGTCAAATGCTTCAGACACACTGCATATTTTTGCATTTTAATTTAAAACACATTATCTTACAAAACATAAACATCCGTCCTTGTAAAATGATATCCGGATAGCATGTAGAAAGGCTTAACGACTAATTTTGTGGACGAGTTTGTTGCCCATGCAACCAAATAGGCTAGATACCATCCAAGAATCGAATGAAGTGTCGGCTAAAGGGCATTTATTGAACCATTGTGAAAATCACTACAAAAACTGTAATCTCCTTCTTGCACTCTTTTGAAACGACCCCAACACTACTTGCCTGTAAACTAGCTGCTCACCATATTTTTGCTCGATAGCTTGTGCTTTCACTGGATGTCTCTTAGTTTCTGCCGGGACGTTGTCAAGACTAAAACGATCGTAACTATAGGCCCACTTATACGAGCACTACTCGTGTTGTTAATGTCACATAAAATAACGTTTCCATGTGATGGTGGGTTTTACTTTGATAAAGTTTTTATTTGCTTTATTATTCAGTTTGCCATAATAGACGTTCTATTGCTTGATTCAAATACCAGTTACTCTTGTATTCTGTAACACGATTTGCTTCATGATTAAAAAGGCATTTATTGATTGAGTGACTCGTGACTGGCTCAAAGTCATCCCCTATTTCACCCAAAAGCTACAAAATGCCATCGCTAGACAGGCCGTATGAATCTATTACTTTTTGCCTCTGACATTCCAAAAAGATTTAAATGAGTGGAAAATTCCAGAGGCCTCATTTATAAGACATTTTTACGCACAGATTGGATCCTAAATTCAATAGATTTGATCTTACGCGCAAGTTGAGATCTATAAGACTTGAAACTGACACGCAAAAACACACACACCTGCGCTGTACGCCGCCTCAACCGCCAGTAAACTCAGGTCGACGGCGCACTTCCAAGTGGACTCAAAACGCTTGCACTCATCACGCCGGTCCGACACCTAGAGAAAGAGAGAGAGAGAGGGGGAAAGAGAGAGAGAGGGAGGGAAAGAGCAAGAGAGGTTAAATTAAGAAAAATAAGGTTTAAAAATAAAAAATAACCTGCACTACTATTATTAAAACTACAAGTCACAGATCCCTTGGCCCAGTTTTATCAGCCTGTGACCCTTGACCCATCAGTCACAGGACTAACGAGGGTGACGCCCACCTCAGCTCGCTGGCGAATGATGACCTCCCACACGGCTTTCTCCTCCATGGGGTTCAGCTTGGTGACGGAGGCCACGTAGCGCTTCTGTAGGGTGATGAGCATGTGCGCGGCCTACACAACAGAACCACACACACACCGTCAAAACTAGTCCCACTAGACAATCTACTGCAGGGTTGCGTCCACACTCTGTATATCAATGATCAGAGAGGAATGGAGAGATGGACGGACTTACAAAATCTTACAGCTTACAGGATCTGAAAATGCAGCACTAATTCAATTAATGTCTATTTTGTATTAATAATGATTTTGTTATTATTAAATCCGCATTCTACATTTATGGCTTTAACACACGCTTACCCAGACTGACTTAAGCAGCTTACATTCTTTTCCATATATTACACCACAGTGCTGCCCTGTGTAAATTATACACACCATTACACCACAGTGCTGCCCTGTGTAACTTATACACCACCATTACACCACAGTGCTGCCCTGTGTAACTTATACACACCATTACACCACAGTGCTGCCCTGTGTAACTTATACACCACCATTACACCACAGTGCTGCCCTGTGTAACTTATACACCACCATTACACCACAGTGCTGCCCTGTGTAACTTATACACACCATTACACCACAGTGCTGCCCTGTGTAACTTATACACCACCATTACACCACAGTGCTGCCCTTTGTAACTTAAACAGCCTCCTAATGGGCATCAAAAAGCCCCATGACCAGCAGAGTGAGGTACTTCCCTATTTTTACCATGTAGCCCTTACCTTAACATACTGTGTGAGGGAGTCCACAAGCGCCAGGGTGGTCTGGGAGAGGAATGTGTTTGCGCTGTCCGTGACCAAAGACGACGCCCGGCGGACCAGAGCCTCATGGGATAGACCTTCTTGTTTCTGGAGGCAGAAGGGGGTGGCTGTCATGGACAAAGTGTCCAGGCATTGGTGTCAAACCGGACATTTAATTAAAAAGACCTGCTTTAATTTCTGCTGGCAGCAATGGTTGAAGACGTTAGGGACTGGCCTGGCCGTCTTTTTTACGAACATTGGATCACAATCTGCTGAATGCCAACGTTTATTGCTTCGTTGAACCACGCCCCCCAATTCCATGTTCCAACACGTCTTTATGAGTTTATTGTGAGATATTACTTGCTATGACGAACGTAGCTCCTGACCAAGCACCATCATCATTTCGATGTCTTGGCTAAATTTGTATCGGTTGCGGCCAGCTAGCTTGCGAGACAACAAACCTGGGTGAACGGAATAGCACACAGCCCTCCACCCGTGCACAGAGAGATCCAGTTCTTCCTAATCACCGTAGGGAGCCCCGTCAGGCGCTGCCGCGTGGAGCCGTTACCGCTTCTCAGCACGCGCGCAGTGTATCTGGGAGCAAAGCGATTCATATTAACCTTACAACAACGACACGCGCACATAAACACACTTCCACAAATATGGCGTTGTCACTCCATCTATCTAGTTCGGCAAGTAAATTTCCTTCCGTTACTGGAAAGATAAAAACATTTGGCTGGCCACCCACATGTAACAAAAACAATAATTATCATAAAATCGACCAGACGTCAAAGGTAACAGGAACTAGCTAGCAAGCGATATTATCATTGATCTATTTCGGTTGTCGGCACCTAGCTGGCTTGTCATTTAAAATATGGTTAACGTAACACTGAAAAATACATTCCGTTAAATGAATGTTGAACATACACTCAAAAAAGAATAACCAATGATACTTTAAATGTGTTGCACAAAAAAACGAATGCTATACCTAAACAAACCGAAAGAAAATGCACCCGTTCTGAAAGCAGCCATATTGGAGTGGAATAACAGGAAGTCGGTCCGTCTGTCTAAAATCCCGTTGGTGAAATACACAGAACGGTATAAGAACCACCCTACTAATTCCGTCGTAGATGTACTCACAACGGTTAGAGAACCTGCGCCAAACATCCGCATTTGTCAGTTGTTCAGAATAATTTTTAGAAGAAAGATAAATGCTTTTGTTTACCATTCTACAGTTGGACTGACAGGTTAAATCAGAGGGGCTCCTATCAGGGGTGCCTCCAGGGAAAGATCTCACATTGGTCCCCACCACACCGTCCCTTGAAATAAGGGACCGTCCCTTACTTATTACAGACACAGAACTATATAGTTATGTGAGGCCACCCCAGCCCAGCATAATAACAGCACAACTTTTTGAGGTCCCCTGTCAATCAGGGTACTTAGGAATCATCCAAACATCCCCCCAGCATACAGCATCTCCCCTCCCAACTGCTGCAAGTGTGGGTATCTGGTCATTGACAAGTAACCATTTGTGGAAAACTTATGAATTCAATGAAAAATTCTAAATAAAAACGCTGCATATTGCAAACGTGCATTTTCTTACAATGTATGGTATGTCAAACCAAAAAAATGCAAACAACCTTAACTGATTGGTTAATCTTAATTACTCTGAAGAGCTGGGGAGGCACTGTCCTGGGTGGACGAGAGGCCTCTACTGCCCTCTACTGGCAGGTGTACAATGGCGAGTCACTGGTGTCGTTTGTACGGGACTGCGTTCAGATCTGAAATTTATGCTTTCTTTTTGCATTTTATACCCTTGGTGGAAGGGAGGATAAATGAGGGAGTGAGGGGAATATAATTACTCCCTCCCCTTTCTTAAACTGAATCCCACTCAGTGTGGCTGCCATATTTCATCCTGGCATTTTGGGGATTCCCCCCTTGAAAGAAGGGAATGACAGGAAGAAAGCAGAAAATTCTGATCCGAATGCAGCCCTGGACTTTGTAGAGCGTTGACCTCTTTCCTGGGCAACATTACTGTAAAAGAGAGATAGAGAAAGAGAGAAAGAGAGAGAGAGAGAGAGAGAGAGAGAGAGAGACAGAGAAAGAGAGAGAGAGGTCTGCCACACTCTCCCTGATCAGTATGTACAGAACAGAGAATGACAGTCTTACAGTGGCCAATAGTTCTCACAGTGCCAGAAACAGGAAAATTATCATCATTCTCTGTAGGCCTATTCAAATATGTAATCAAATTCCAAACCTGTGAGCTGTGATGTTACAGCACTGAACTTGTTTTCACGAGTTCATAATTTGCGTCACATGGCTCTGTAATGGCGACATGTAGTCCAGCTGTCTCTCGTGTTTGTGTTTGTTAATTTGAATGTGTTTTGTTGTGTCTGGCTTTTGTCTTTGTTTTTTTCATGCACTGTGTGTCTGTAGTGGGACAGGGAAACAGGCTAGAGATTTTTCAGGGCACTCCTGCTGCTCGTTTGATAATATTGACGAATTGTCTAGTCGATATACCGGTAATTTTGTTTGTGGTCGTCACCATGGGTTAGGGTTATGCTCGGGAATGTCCGTTGGATCTGCGGACAACAGCAACAAAGTTTACCATCGCTCTTCACCGGAGTTGAGGATTTCGGGACTGATCCGGGAGTGCTCGCAATCTTCAAAAGGCAGCCAGGGAAGGAGAACATAATGCGGGGGAGGAATGAGGAGACGACTGGGAGGATTGACGCAGTTCGCTGCTCCGTTTCGGCGGTGGGCAGAGACCGCGGCGCTGCGTGTATGGAGGAGAGTCGTGGAGGCGGAGTTTGTGTGTGGCACTGCTTTGTGACACTGGACATCTCGGGACAGCGGGGCTATTTTTTTAATCATGGCTGTATTGCACTTTAATTCACTTGATTGATGTAATGATTCTGTTGGATGTCTTTGTTTGATATGTTTGTTTGTGTGTAAGTTATGGGATTGGGTGGCTCATCTTGTTAAGTGATTATTTTTGTGTTTGAACACCCCACGGTCTGAAATTGTATTCGGGCCATGCCGGAGCCGACTGGCCCGGAGCCCTGATTGGCTAGCACATGTCTCCAGTGTCGCCCAGGGACGGGAGAGTTTCAGTCGGCCTGAATGACAGTATCTCATCTTGCACCGCTGATGAAAGACAGGCAAAAATGCAGTATTTCATGTTTTCTGCTGTACCTGCAAATCAAGATTTAAAACAAATCCTTATAATACACACAATCCATATAATGTGTAAAGACTCAAATCTGAAAAAGGTATACCCTTCAATTCTTCTACCGTTTGCCTTTTTTAAATGTCCAAAAAAAAAGTCCTCTTAAGGAGAGGACATTTGGTGTGAGCATCATAGAATGTTAAGGTAGAACCACCAAATGATAACTCATTCATGTATTTGAATGCCTTTTGATGGGGAAAAACTGTTACCTAATCAATATTTCTCTTCACCATCTTTGTTATCAGTAAGACACCTTATCAAGAACTGAAGGTATGACCTGCTGTCCGTCATTGTGTTGAGAAGTGGGACAGTGTAGCCTATAGCCAGCAGGGCCGGATCATGGTCCCGTGAAGCCCCTGGGCACATGTCTTTTGGAGTCCAACCAGTTCTGTGCGTCCAACACTGTCCGAGTTGGATCTGCTCAAGCGTTTACGAATTGCCTTATACTTTATGTAGTATAGTCTTTGCATTGTCACTATGAAACAGACATTATATTTTAGTTTTTTTATTTGAAATATAATAATGTATGGTTTATTTCTAATGTTCAACAAATATAAAAACAAGGGTAGTTCTTTTTTTGTTGTTGCATACATGAGAATATGGTATTGTGAGCCCGATACAGTCGTATTGCGGACTATCTCGTGTCTATCTAGCAGACTTCTCTCACTCTGCTCTGATTGGCTCAGTCGCGGGAAAGCTGCACACGGGCAGAAGCCGGAACGACCAGGTGGGCCTGTTTAAGACACGCACTCATCTTAGCCCCAGGTGGAGAGGCACGTGGAGGAAGGAGAGCCGTACTCTGCTCTCATGGGACAGGTGTGGGGTCCCCTGGGGTACAGGCTCCCACTGTTCCAAGAAAGTAACCGAGATCAATCATAACTCACAAGCTTCACGTAATTTATTATGAAAAGGTATTCCATCATGTCACAGCATATTGCAGCCTGACAACCAGTGGCTCAGTTGTTCAGAAGCACTGTACTCTCCGAGAGGCTCTCGTTTTTAGCATGCACCGTATGTACCAAGGGGCCCAAGTGTTACGCTCGATGTATGCACCGAGGAGCATGGGGGCCCTAGTGGTCAACTCACACTGTAAGCACCCAGGGGCCCGGGAGCTTTAGTGGTCAGCTCACGCTTTAAGCACCGAGGGGCCTCACATTGTAAGCGCTGCGGAGCCCGGGGGCCCTCGTGGTCAGCTCATGCTTTAAGCGCGGAAGGGCCCAGGGACCCTCACAATGTTGGTGCCCAGGGGCCCAGGGGCCTTAGTGGTCAGATCACGCTTTAAGCCTCAGGGGCCTAGGGGCCCTAGTGGTCAGCTCACTCTTTAAACGCCCTCACACTGTAAGTGCTGAGGGGCCCAGGGGCCCTAGTGGTTCAGCTTATGTTTTAAACACCAAGGGACCTGGGGGCCCTCACATTGTAAGCGCTGGGGGGCCCTCACATTGTACACTGTACAGCACTAAAGATCTAAAGATTAAAGATCTAACACTGTTATTATGGCTATGGGTTGATTAGATGTGGGTGGTCTGGTCTCCAGAGCAAAACAGATACATTATACCAGCAATTACGCAAAGACACCATTTTCTGAATATTTATTTGACGCAATATGGTGACATTCACAAAAGGTAAATAAACTAAGATTATTCCCCTCCACCACCATTCAAGCCACAACGACACCGGGTTCTTTCTGTCATTTTGTATGTTTATTGTCAAATCAGAAATATTTGAACAATGATTGGTGACAGGTTAAAGGAAGATGACATGTTGATATTGTAATACATCTTATGCAAATACAATTCAATGTATCATTAGCATAACTGGCAGGGAGAATGTAATTTTTCTTAACATTGGTCCCTCAAAACACATAACCACTCCCAGTATCCCAATATGTACTATATTAGTTATTCATTCATACAAACTAAATTTATCTTGTTAAAGACACTGAATGGCATTCAATTTAATACGTTCATTTTCAGGGTCCAAAGGGACCACCTGCTGTCATGTAATTTTAATAAATCATGAACACTGACATTATGAGTAGCTGAATAATGTATGCTGTGTAATGTTTTAGTGTGAACAGACTGGTCAAATAAAGGATATATACAGTGATCATTTTGTTTGGCTCTGTACTCCAGCCCTTTGGATGTGAAATGATACGATGACCTGTGAGGCTAAAGTACAGACTGTACGCTTTAATTTGAGGGCATTTTCATCCATATTGTAACTGAAGAAGGCTGCAGTACAGGCCTGGCATAGCATCACCAGTGAGGATACCCAGCATCTGATGATTACTACAGCTCACAGACTTCAGGCATGCCTTGCACGCAAAGGATATGCAACCAAGTATTATTATTTCATTACAGCATGATTAATGATTAGGATTAATACACTTTCCCTTCATGTCACAAGAAATATCTTCAATGCATTAACTGTACAACTCTAAAAAAAAAAGTCCCATGAATGAGACATTTCTCATTTATATTGGTAAAGATATTCTGCAATAAAATATACTTTCGAACCACCAGTCAAAAGTCTATGAAAACATGCATGTAAGTTATGATACTTAACATAGCTAATTACATAGATTCTCACATTACAATGTTTGGCAACCGATGGCTACGATGTCTTCTGGGGTTAGATTAACTGGCATAACATCTTTGCTAGTCTCAACAGAGATGACAGGTGTTGTTTAGGAGATCTCATAAATTGACAGACAAAAAACAACTGAATATGAGCAATAGAACATAAGCAGCCTAATGTTTACAGGTATGCTACCATAACAGATGGCAGCTTAGCTAAATCATTCAGTTATTCGATAATGAAACGGCACCAGCGCTTTAATTCCAATGGCAATTATACGTATTTATTCAAGAGCTTTAATTAGCTTGGAGTTTCACTGTGGTACAATTAAGGATGCGTAGCCAAAATCGCGTAGATTCGCAAAAGATAAATATTGACTAGCCTAACAATACAAGCCATGAAATAATGTAAGTCAATATTAAAACAACCTTCTCTCGTTCTCCTCCGTTTCTTCAAGATTTTGAAGTAAAAAGGTCTGTCGCCTCCAACTCCTCCGCAACCACAAACAACACTTCTAACTCCTCCATGTTGTTTTTTTCTTTCCTCGTTTCATAAACGTCCAACCAGTTCTGTGCGACCGACACTGTCGGAGTTAGATCTGCTCAAGCGTTTGTCATTTCCGCCTGATGCAGGCAAGCTAACTGCACACAGATGTCTACTCGAACCCGCCCCTAAGATCACTGGAGAGAATCCCAAAAGCTCAAATGTTCATTAACTAGTAGTTATTTTACGACGAGGAGAAATAGATTTCATCTCAATGCAATGAAAAGCACCTTTTGCTCTTCGCAAATCACACGTAGCTGTAGACCGCTAGCGGGCTAACGGGTCAACCTTTTTGTCACTTTCCAAATTCAACAAGGCAAGGGTCCAGATTTAGATCGTGCTGTCAAGACTCATTCAGACTATGGCTGACTCAGAGGTAAGAGGAGGTGCTGTTTGGAAGTAACAATTTGCATGTTCAGTTGACAATTTTATCTAAATAACACCACATATGTAGGCTATGTTGTAGTCTCGTTTATTTGATTATGATGATCCTGGACGAATTTAGTGATATTATAGTTGCGGCGTCATGTAGCCTAGCTAACGTTAGTATAAAGTTATGTTAACGTTACTTATATTTGCAATTATAGATAATGATTAATTTAGAATGCTTGGTAAAAGCCTGTCGTCTTTCTCTAACAGGGAAACAAATTATGGGGTGGAAGGTTTGTTGGGGATACTGACCCCATTATGAAAAAGTTTAACGCTTCTATCACATACGACCGAAGATTGTGGAATGCCGATATTCAAGGCAGTAAGGCGTACGCGAAGGCGCTGGAGAAAACCAAGCTCGTCACCGAAAGCGAGATGGAGGATATTTTGCAGGGACTTGACAAGGTGAGTGTTCAAAATTAGACTCTATATCGTTTCCTTATGTTGCCATTTACCACAATAATTTTTTTTTTTTTTCACATGCAATGAAATAAATGTATCACACGCGTGTGCTGACTTTCGGCCCCAACAAAGTAGCCTACCTTTTGTTATTTTATGGCCCCAGGGACCATACATCTATACAATCACATAGTTTGCTGGCTTGCTGCAGTCCCTAGCGTTAGTTTTAAATTCAGCATTTTCATGATTAGGCTACGTGGTGACGAAGCTCGTGGGGGTTTTCGTTAGGGTCACTGGCCTATTTGGCTTACCTGTATCGTAGTTCGGTCTCTCTGGAATTGTGCGAAAACGCTGGAACTTGCAGCTGGTCCGTCACGTGACGGCGGTGCGGGAGCCGAAATCATTGTTCCTGTCACTTTTAACACATTGTCCGAAAACCCGTCTCTCTGCCAGCAGTTCATTTTGTTTTGTTGTGTTGATGTTGTTGTCGTAAGTTTCCTGTAATATACTGATGAATAAAACCAACTGGTCTTTTCGGTTTTGGCATCACAAGATAGGACCGATAGTTAGTAATATCCCTCCTGTTTTCTTTCTCGCTCGCATACCATAACAGCAACCTGTTGACCCTCTTATTTTGAGCTTTTCAATATTACTGATCTGTTGTGTAGGACTAGGTGTTGATATCCCTCCCCTAGTTTGTCATTATGGAGCCCTCACAATTTATACAATACCCCTTTGGTCCCGGTAAACTATCCAAAACCAGCTCAAGTCAGTCTGACACTAAATTAATTTACAATTTGCATCCACTTCTATGATAAATAGCCTACGACTTAAAAATGACTCATTGTCAATTTTGTCTCTTGGACCTGTTTTGTTCATGATTTGTTTCCCATGTAATCTCACAGTGTTTGTAACTTGTGTTATTGCAATCTTGCAGAAGAGATTTTCATTCTCGGGAGACTTTCTGGTTAGAGTACGACAGTCCCCCCCCTGTGACATAGCAAAACGGTGACCGGGTTTGGTTTGGGGGGCATTTACAGGTGTCAGAGGAGTGGTCCCAGGGCACATTTGATATCAAACCCGACGACGAGGACATCCACACAGCCAATGAGCGGAGACTGAAGGTGAGTGGCCTGATGGGAAATGCTTGTGTTGACAGAGGGGTCACACTGCAAACAACAAGGCTGCATTCAATTCCAATTTAACATGCTCCCTTCCCTTGCTGTCTTCCCTCGAGGGAGCCATCTTGTGATGCAATTTGCTACGTGCAGCAAGCAAACTTAAAAGGTGCTCTGCAAGGGAGGGCTGTCGAGAAACCGAACCGCCCTCGCATCATTTCTGAAGTGCAACACCATAGAGTTGAAATGTGACCGCCACATAGTTCTGTGGTGACTGCCCACTGTTTCCATGTGAAGCATTGCATTGTGGGATTCCCTTCTTGCTGGAAGCTTGCATTTTATACTCTTGGTGGAAGGGAGAATAAATGAGGGAGCGGGGGAATATAATCTATATTTCATCCTGGCATTTTGGGGATTCCCTCCTTGAAGCAAGGGAAGGGAACGTCGGGAACAAAGGATAAATTTCGGATCCAAACGCAGCCCGTGTGTCTTAACAAGTGTTTTAGTCTTGTAATGGGACTGAAAATATTAGCTTGTTTTGAGTTACTTGTTAAGACCTTGGTGATAATTCAGGAAAAGTTGTTTACGAATTGCCTTATACTTTATGTAATATAACTAAGTTTTTGCATTGTCACTATGAAATAGACATTATATTTTAGTTTTTTTATTTTAAATATTTATTTCTAATGTTCAACAAATATAAAAACAAGGGTAGTTCTTTTTTTGTTGTTGCATACATGAGAATATGGTATTGTGAGCCCGATACAGTAGTATTGCGGACTATCTCGTGTCTATCTAGCAGACTTCTCTCAATGTGCTCTGGCAGGAGCTGATTGGCTCAGCCGCGGGAAAGCTGCACACGGGCAGAAGCCGGAACGACCAGGTGGGCCTGTTTACGACACACGCTCATCTTAGCCCCAGGTGGAGAGGCACGTGGAGGAAGGAGAGCTGTACTCTGCTCTCATGGGACAGGTTTGGGGTCCCCTGGGGTACAGGCTCCCACTGTTCCAAGAAAGTAACCGAGATCAATCATAACTCACAAGCTTCACGTAATTTATTATGTGAAAGTAATGCAACAGAATTCTATCTCTGTTCCACAGTTCAGTTGCAGCCTTAGGCAGATATGTAGCATTGATAGTACTTTAATTGTGCTGTAGAGAGAGAGGGAGGTAGGGAGAGGGAGAGGGAGAGGGAGAGGGATGTTCTGAGTAACATTTTTGCTGCGTCTTGATTGGCTGAGTAGGTGGTGACAGACATGAGACTGTGGATGCGGGACGCAATCTCTACCTTGAAGGATGATGTCATACAACTCATCAACACCATGGTGGAGCGGTCTGCTGCGTGAGTATACACACATGCATGCACACTCACACACAAGCGCACAAACACACACTCGAGAGCACGTGTACAAAAGCACACATGCACGCACAAACACACACGTGCTAATACACGATAGCACATGTGTACAAACACACACACACACACACACACAAACACATGCGCGCTAACACAGGATAGCACGTGTATAAACGCAGACATACACACTCACACACTGACCCGTACATGTACAAACACACAATAAGATGAAGCTTTGAGAGCTGTGAAGTGTTGGAGAAGTCTGGGCGACTATCTGCATGTATGTATGTATGTGTGTATGTGTGTGTGCATATGCGTATGTGTGTGAGTGTGAGTAAAGTGTGAGTGCTGGTGTAACATGCAAGTAACTAAGTGTTGAGTCTGAGAATAAGCCGCTGGGGAAAGTGGGTGGAGTTTTTCTGTTCTCATGCCAACGTGTGGAGCCGTCTCACCCCTCAGAGAGATTGATGTCCTGTTTCCTGGTTACACCCACATGCAGAGGGCCCAGCCAATCAGGTGGAGCCACTGGATCCTAAGGTTGGTATTGTTGCCATGGTAACATTGTAGCCAGAGCAGGGCTGTTGTTATTCTCGTTTTAAGATCTGGGGCCTGTATCACATAGCACGTGTTACCTGGGTACTGCACTAAAGTGCACCGAGTAAAACCTGGAAAAGTGTTTTTGCTTCATAATATGTTCCATATTCATGGTGTCTCCGGGCTTTACTCAGTTATCACAGTTATCCAGCTAACCCACTTAGCCTGCTTCATGATACAGGCCCCAGGTGAGCACAGTTATCCAGCTAACCCACTTAGCCTGCTTCATGATACAGGCCACAGGTGAGCACAGTTATCCAGCTAACCCACTTAGCCTGCTTCATGATACAGGCCTCAGGTGAGCAGAGTTATCCAGCTAACCCACTTAGCCTGCTTCATGATACAGGCCCCAGGTGAGCACAGTTATTCAGCTAACCCACTTAGCCTGCTTCATGATACAGGCCCCAGGTGAGCACAGTTATTCAGCTAACCCACTTAGCCTGCTTCATGATACAGGCCCCAGGTGAGCACAGTTATCCAGCTAACCCACTTAGCCTGCTTCATGATACAGGCCCCAGGTGAGCACAGTTATCCAGCTAACCCACTTAGCCTGCTTCATGATACAGGCCCCAGGTGATGGATTGGGTAGATTTGGAGATGGTATGCCAGCATTGTCAGAATTGGTGATGGTATACCAGCACTGTTAGATTTGATCATAGTATACCAGCACTGTTAGATTTGATGATAGTATACCAGCACTGTTAGATTTGATGATAGTATACCAGCACTGTTAGATTTGATGATAGTATACCAGCACTGTTAGATTTGATGATGGTATACCAGCACTGTTAGATTTGATGATAGTATACCAGCACTGTTAGATTTGATGATAGTATACCAGCACTGTTAGATTTGATGATAGTATACCAGCACTGTTAGATTTGATGATAGTATACCAGCACTGTTAGATTTGATGATGGTATACCAGCACTGTTAGATTTGATGATAGTATACCAGCACTGTTAGATTTGATGATAGTATACCAGCACTGTTAGATTTGATGATAGTATACCAGCACTGTTAGATTTGATGATAGTGTACCAGCACTGTTAGACTTGGTGATAGTATACCAGCACTGTTAGATTTGATGATAGTATACCAGCACTGTTAGATTTGATGATAGTGTACCAGCACTGTTAGACTTGGTGATAGTATATCAGCACTGTTAGACTTGGTGATGGTGTACCAGCACTGTTAGACTTGGTGATGGTGTCTACCTTTTTTGGTTCCTCCCAGTCACGCGGTTGCCCTGACCAGAGATGCAGAGCAGCTGGAGCAGATTTGGACACGGGTGAACGTCCTGCCCCTGGGAAGGTAACCTATCCTTCCTCCCTCCCTCCCACACACCCCTCGCTCACAATCTACAATAGTCTGAGCTCAACTGTGGTACATGGGTGACATATTCAAAAAAAGGGCAAGCAAATTATCACATATCACCATGTGGAAACTGAGTTTATATTCACAATTTTTTTCTTTGTGTGTGTGTGCACACCAGTGGGGCCATTGCTGGGAATCCATTCGGAATTGACCGCGAGTTCCTCCGTACAGGTGTGTGCTCTGATTGGGGAGGGTGGATTCTTCCGTACAGGTGTGTGCTCTGATTGGGGAGGGTGGATTCTTCCGTACAGGTGTGTGCTCTGATTGGGGAGGGTGGATTCTTCCGTACAGGTGTGTGCTCTGATAGGGTAGAGTAGCAGCGGTGGTCTGGAAACCTGACATGTGATTGGCGTATGTGTTTTTGGATGTCCTTCAGAGCTCAGCTTTGATGCCGTTAGCATAAACAGCATGGATGCCACCGGTCAGAGGGACTTTGTAGGTACGTCCATCTGTGTGTCCTATTTTCACTGGGTGCCCCCTTGAAGAGTATGCTTTATGGAATGTTTTTCCAAAATTCTAAGTCAGTGTTCTAGAACTCCATTGCTTTCAGTTAGCAGTAAAGATTGTTATATCAGCATTAGAATGTTCAGTTTAGAACATTCTAATCACATATTTGTGACCTTATACCTTAAAGGGTTAATCTCCCCATCCAAATAATTCATAAAATCATGGAGATATGGAATAGAAAAAGTAAGACTGGGGTCACATTAGAGCAGCCATCTTGAAGTTTAGGCAGGCAGTTTACTGAGTTGATATTGTTTTTGTCATACTGCATGTGTCATTAATGCAAATTATTGTGTGATTATACACAGTATATACATCTATTGTAAAATGCTGAGCGTGTGTATGTATGTGTGCGTGTGCGTGTGCGTGTGCGTGTGTTGCTGCAGTGGAGTTCCTGTTCTGGGCCTCTCTGTGTCTCACTCATCTCAGTAGGATGGCTGAAGATCTGCTCCTGTACAGCACCAAGGAGTTCTCCTTCATCAGCCTGTCCGACGCTTACAGGTGACTCCGCTGTCCCGCACCAAACACAAGGCTGACTGGGCTGGGGGTGCCTGTACACACTACTGCTGGTTGTTGTTGATAACGGTAGTGAGTGTTGTTGTTGATAACAGTAGTGAGTGTTGTTGTTGATAACGGTAGTGAGTGTTGTTGATAACGGTAGTGAGTGTTGTTGTTGATAACGGTAGTGAGTGTTGTTGTTGATAACGGTAGTGAGTGTTGTTGATAACGGTAGTGACTGTGTTGTTGATAACGGTAGTGACTGTGTTGTTGATAACGGTAGTGACTGTGTTGTTGATAACGGTAGTGAGTGGTGTTGTTGATAACGGTAGTGAGTGGTGTTGTTGATAACGGTAGTGACTGTGTTGTTGATAACGGTAGTGACTGTGTTGTTGATAACGGTAGTGACTGTGTTGTTGATAACGGTAGTGAGTGTTGTTGTTGATAACGGTAGTGAGTGTTGTTGTTGATAACGGTAGTGACTGTGTTGTTGATAACGGTAGTGAGTGTTGTTGTTGATAACGGTAGTGAGTGTGTTGTTGTTGATAACGGTAGTGACTGTGTTGTTGATAACGGTAGTGAGTGTTGTTGTTGATAACGGTAGTGAGTGTTGTTGTTGATAACGGTAGTGACTGTGTTGTTGATAACGGTAGTGAGTGTTGTTGTTGATAACGGTAGTGACTGTGTTGTTGATAACGGTAGTGACTGTGTTGTTGATAACGGTAGTGAGTGTTGTTGTTGATAACGGTAGTGAGTGTTGTTGTTGATAACGGTAGTGAGTGTTGTTGTTGATAACGGTAGTGAGTGTGTTGTTGTTGATAACGGTAGTGACTGTGTTGTTGATAACGGTAGTGACTGTGTTGTTGATAACGGTAGTGACTGTGTTGTTGATAACGGTAGTGACTGTGTTGTTGATAACGGTAGTGAGTGTTGTTGTTGATAACGGTAGTGACTGTGTTGTTGATAACGGTAGTGACTGTGTTGTTGATAACGGTAGTGACTGTGTTGTTGATAACGGTAGTGAGTGTTGTTGTTGATAACGGTAGTGAGTGTGTTGTTGTTGATAACGGTAGTGAGTGTGTTGTTGTTGATAACGGTAGTGACTGTGTTGTTGATAACGGTAGTGACTGTGTTGTTGATAACAGTAGTGACTGTGTTGTTGATAACGGTAGTGACTGTGTTGTTGATAACGGTAGTGACTGTGTTGTTGTTGATAACGGTAGTGAGTGTGTTGTTGTTGATAACGGTAGTGACTGTGTTGTTGATAACGGTAGTGACTGTGTTGTTGATAACGGTAGTGAGTGGTGTTGTTGATAACGGTAGTGAGTGTGTTGTTGATAACGGTAGTGAGTGTTGTTGTTGATAACGGTAGTGAGTGTTGTTGTTGATAACGGTAGTGAGTGTTGTTGTTGATAACGGTAGTGACTGTGTTGTCGTTGGTTACAGCACCGGTAGCAGTTTGATGCCTCAGAAGAAAAACGCCGACAGCCTCGAGCTGATCCGTGGCAAAGCAGGGCGGGTCTTTGGGAGGGTAAGAGAGCGTTATCTAAAACTAAAGTATTCTTCCTGGATTTATAATATTTCTTTACTGTGATAACGGTTTACTCGGTCTGTCCTGTGATCCAGTGTGCAGGGTTTATAATATTTCTTTACTCGGTCTGTCCTGTGATCCAGTGTGCAGGGTTTATAATATTTCTTTACTCGGTCTGTCCTGTGATCCAGTGTGCAGGGTTTATAATATTTCTTTACTCGGTCTGTCCTGTGATCCAGTGCGCAGGGTTTATAATATTTCTTTACTCGGTCTGTCCTGTGATCCAGTGCGCAGGGTTTATAATATTTCTTTACTCGGTCTGTCCTGTGATCCAGTGCGCAGGGTTTATAATATTTCTTTACTCGGTCTGTCCTGTGATCCAGTGCGCAGGGTTTATAATATTTCTTTACTCGGTCTGTCCTGTGATCCAGTGCGCAGGGTTTATAATATTTCTTTACTCGGTCTGTCCTGTGATCCAGTGCGCAGGGTTTATAATATTTCTTTACTCGGTCTGTCCTGTGATCCAGTGTGCAGGGTTTATAATATTTCTTTACTCGGTCTGTCCTGTGATCCAGTGCGCAGGGTTTATAATATTTCTTTACTCGGTCTGTCCTGTGATCCAGTGTGCAGGGTTTCTGATGACAATGAAGGGACTCCCCAGCACGTATAACAAAGACATACAGGTAACGTCTACAGGTATCGGTGTGAGCCGTGCTCTGTAACTCTTCCTGTGTGTTGTGCTGCCTCTGACGCTGCCGTTTTAGCGGGAATGGCAGGGCGATCTCACACTCTTCTCTTGGCAGGAGGATAAAGAGGCCATGTTCGACTGCTTCGACACCACGCACGCAGTCTTGCAGGTCACCACCGGGGTCATGTCCACTCTGAAGGTGAGATGACCACCGGGGGCGTTGCAAAGGAACATGATTATGTACATCACTGCTATTATAATGATAGTTAATCTCAATGAACAGGCAGAAACACAGCAGGTTAGGCTAATTGCGTGCTCAGTCAAACCTACCCCGTATAAATAAGGGTAAATAAATACTGCCAGACCCATGCCTGACTGACATCCTGCTTCCTGCTTCCTGCTTAGATCGACCCCAGTACCATGCAGGCAGCTCTCAGCCCAGACATGCTGGCCACCGATCTGGCCTATTACCTTGTGCGGAAGGGGGTGAGTGCCACCTGATCTCCAACCATCCAATTAGAGCACAGATTCCCAGTGTGGGCCTGTCATCACAGCTGGGGGGTATACTACGAAGCAGGATTACGGAGTTAGCTGGATAACTGCACTGGGTAAAACCCGGAACCCTCCCAAATCTGGAAGATGGACTGAAGTAAAAAAAGAGCTGCTCTGGGTTTTACTCCGTGCAGTTATCCAGCTAACTCTGTAATCCAGCGTCGTAGTATACCCTCCCCTGGCATCTCCAGAAGTCATAAGAAAGACAAAAAAAAAATCTATATATATATTACAAAACACAAGGAGGATCATCATAATCATGATCATTATGGGGGGTGTGTAGATTTGGGGGAGGGGGGAGGGGGGAGGGGGGGTTGTCATGTGGGTGTGGTTTTAGCAGGGGTGTGTGGGTGTGGTCTTGAGTGGGCGGGGTTATATGGGTGTGGTCTCTCTGTCCAGGTGCCGTTCCGGGAGGCTCATAGCTGCTCTGGGAAAGCCGTGTTTCTGGCTGAATCCAAGAATGTTTCCCTCAACCAGCTGACCTTGCAGGATCTCCATACAGTCAGGTCTGTGCACGCACGCACGCACGCACACCTCCATACAGCCAGGTCAGTACGCATGCATGCACGCACACACACAGCCAGGTCTGTACACACACACACACACACACACACACACCTGTGTGTCTGTGCTGATAGGCGCTCTCTCCTGTACCTGCAGTCCGCTGTTTGACAGCGACGTGTCTGCAGTGTGGGACTACACCAGCAGCGTGGAGCAGTACAGCGCCCCCGGTGGCACAGCCAAGATCAGCGTCACCGGACAGATCCAGCACCTCCGCAGCTGGCTCGCAAAGCACAGGAAATGACCTCAACGCCGTCCATAGCCGCGCCCCCCCCCCCCTCCTTTCTCTCTCCTTCAGTGTGCTGAACACAGTCTGAGGGGCTTAGAATTTATGGCGGGGGGGGGGGGAAGTTGTTTGGGGGTGTTTTTGATTGATTTCATTGATTGATGCAGGTAAAGGTGATTTCTCCATGGAAAACGTCTGCCGTTGCTGCAGTGCGGTTTCCATTTTGTATTTAATATTTCAGCATTTCTGGGATGCCTTTTCCATACCTAAAATTTAAAGTATTTACCTGCTTTATTCTGCTATATTTGGAAATCTTAAGGATCTCCCATGTTACTGCAGTGCCACCTGCTGCCTCAGAGTGGGTACTGCATTTGTACTGTTACAGTCTAACTCCGGGTGCGTCCCAATATTCTTCACTCCCCAACTCCTTTCCTCCACTCCCCCAATACCACTCTTCCTACCGGAAGTATGCAAAACTGCCTGAACATTAGGGGGGGCGGTGGTAGGGGGGATTAGTTTCTTAGATGTGTTGGGTTAAGCAGTATTGAGAGAGTTACAGAGGTGGACTGAGTGAGTTACAGGAGTGGATTGAGTGAGTTACAGGAGTGGACTGACTGATTAAAAGCCCTTTCTCAGATTGTCATGTAGATGAGGGCCTGTTGCTGAGGCGCCAGTTCCCCC
This sequence comes from Ilyophis sp. 1 JC-2022, assembly GCA_022702515.1. Classification (NCBI taxonomy): domain Eukaryota; kingdom Metazoa; phylum Chordata; class Actinopteri; order Anguilliformes; family Synaphobranchidae; genus Ilyophis; species Ilyophis sp. 1 JC-2022. Next base: position 78,413,855 of record CM040401.1, read on the forward strand.
TTCTTTATTTCCACTTCCTGTTACAGCTTTGTGAACTCCCCACCTCCTTTCCTCCACTCCCCCACTACCACTCCTCTCCGGAAGTATGCAAAACTGCCTGAATGTTTCTAGTACAAGTATTTGCATGTACAGTATACAATGTACCTGATATTGCGGTTTGCATCGAGATATTAATTAATGTGTCACCATCAATACGTAATTAAGATGTAGTCAGCAACATTAGATTAGAACAAAGATCCGTTTCTGGAGTGAGGAGGAGAGGAGGTGGAAGTGGAGGAAGGGAGGGTGTATTTTTCAACTATTGGGATGCACCCCTAGACTAGTGATCCTCAATCCTAGCCCTGGAGAGCCACAGGGTCGGCTGTGATCAGTGACTGATTCAGACCCAAGAAATGAGGTGACCTGAGTTAAAGCCCAACTGAACTCTGGTAGTGTAGTTACCTGGCCGTGATATGAGTCCAAATGGTGGTAAAATATGTTCGTTAGTTGCTCTGTGCTCCCCTGGGGTGATAATCCAGAATAGAGCATTTGTCGCTCTCCATTCACTTCTATAGTGCAGCTAAGAAGTGTAATTTTGAGACCATTTTAGCTGTGCTATAGAAGTGAATGGAGAGCTAAGAATACCAGATTCTGGATTATCACCCCAGGGGAGCACAGAGCAACTAACGAACATATTTCGCCACCATTTAGACTCATATGATGGCCAGGTAACTACACTACCCAAAGTTAAATTTTGCTTTAACTGTATGATTAACTGCTTTACCTGACCAATTGCTGTGGTACTCATGTGCTGAGAAAATACAAAACCTGTGGCTCTCCGGGACATGAGTGAGAACCACTGATCTGCACTGCAAGTTACTTTTTCTAAGCTTGAAATGTATTGAATTTTCTGATCAAAATGCAAAATATTTAAAAAAGAATTAAAAAAGCATGATCTCTCAAACATTTAACAAACTCTGTCATTTAATCAACAACAACAACACAGGCAGGTTCCCGTGGTAACACACTAACGAGAGCAAGCGTTTGAATAAGCACTTCCTTTTTCAATTTTATATACATTCTGTCAATGCAGGAAATTAACTGAAATTCAGTTAGACTTTTTGAAACATTCCTATAATGTTTTTTGAGGATTTTAAATTAACGAAATTTTAATTAGTTTCCTGAATTGATCCATACATTAGCTAAATATTACATCTTTCATAAATATAAATGGGGAATGATGTGTGAATCCAGGGCACATGTTTTTCCCCAGCCCCAGGAAATTAAGTGAACAATTATTGCTACTGATTGGCCAGACTGTGCACACCTGACTCACAGGGTAAAGGGAGGGTGGAAAACCGGCAGTTCTTGTCCCTCGAGGATCAGATTTGAGTAGCAGGGCTCTAAACATTCAAAATCCATAAAAGAGGTCCGGGTGGTGTGCGTTTCCCATAGGGACTGAAACTGTGTGTGTGTGTTTGTGGTTTGGCTTTTAGAGCAGGCCGCACTTCCACTCCTGGCCTGACGGTGGTGCTGTTTTCTTGGGGTCAGTGTACATTCCAGTGCAGGCCCAACACAGCTAACGCACAGAGCCACACAGCGGCTGTGCTGGGCAGAACCGGGTCTGCCGTAGACCAGAACACAGAGCGCCCGTTCAGTCGCTGCACGGGTCGGAAAATATCCGCCATGGGCTTCCCCGTCCAGAAGTCCAGCTCGCGACTCACAGTCAACAGCTAGGGGGCGACAGAGAGAAATGGTTTCAGTTTTTTATTTTTCCCTTTTCCAAATAGCTTATGCCAGGGTTTATCTCAAACTCCAGACCTGGAGGGTGGGGTATTTCATAAAGCAGGATTACTGAGTTAGCTGGATAACTCACTGAGTAAAACCCGGAAATCTCCCAAATCTGGAACACGGACTGAAGTAAAAAGAGAGTCCAGAAAGACGCACCTGTCTGCGGCTCACGGGTATGGTCCTCTGAAACAGGGTCCACACCACGGCCGGGTCGCAGCTGGGCGTGGTCATCGACCCCGCGTAGCGGTAGTACCTGTGCAGCTCCTCGGTCGCCGGCATGATGTCCCCCAACCGCACGGCTCTGACGGTTGAGCTGTTCCCTAAGGCCAGGCAGGACAGACAGACAGACAGGTTAACCACACACACTGGAGTAGGACAGACAGACTGCTGATTGGCTCAGATAACAGCTGTGAATTTCACATAAACATTCATGCAATGACTACCTAGTACAGCTTTATCCAGGCTGAGTAATGATTTTACATAGACATACACACTAAATAATGAGTCAACAGTTATGTTCCTGCCAAAAGGTACAACAGCGCTGTGCCTCACCCCTCGTCCAGTCTGTAAAAATGACATTTCTGACACGTTGATTCAATTGAGGCCCAAATGTACGACTAGATGTTATTGCAGGGTGTTGGTACAGAAGACGTACTGGCTGGTTTAGTGGGTCCTGGGATAAGAGAGTGTGTTACCCCCCATTACCCCTACACCGTGTCCCCATATGACTGTTTGAACACGGAGTGAAAACAGCGTCCCCTTACAGCACACATTCCCGAAAAGTGCTGATGGAGGCGGCCGGGTCTCAAAGTCTAGTCCTCCTGTCCGGGTCTGCAGATGACTGGTGTAATGCATCATTAACCCCCTCCCACCTGCCACCAGCCCCCCCCCACAATCATTACGCACCTCTAATTTACGCTTCACACGACCGAGAAGACCGCGCATTCCATGAGTTTTAAAATTTAAGGAAGTATTTTTAATTTTTATTGTTTTGTTGGTACTCGCATGGCAATTTGTCAAATGGAAATAAATATAGTTGGTACTTCTTTTATTTTTACACTCCGCAGTCATTAAAACGCAACACACACATGCATGCACACGCACGCACGAAACACAATTAACACAAACAGACATGCATGTATACATACACAGACACAACAACACACACACACAGTATATAATGCTCATTCACTGGCTCCACACACACTCTTCCTTATGGAACACATCCAGACTCACCAGTGTAGCGGACTCTCCCCAGCGCCTCTGCCACCACAGCAAAGTGAGTGTTATCCTCCGCAGATTCCTATGGGAATAAACACACATTAAAGTGAGTGTTATCCTCCGCAGATTCCTATGGGAATAAACACATTAAAGTGAGTGTTATCCTCCGCAGATTCCTATAAGAATAAACACATTAAAGTGAGTGTTATCCTCCGCAGATTCCTATAAGAATAAACACACATTAAAGTGTGTTATCCTCTGCAGATTCCTATAAGAATTAACACATTAAAGTGAGTGTTATCCTCGGCAGATTCCTATAAGAATAAACACATTAAAGTGAGTGTTATCCTTGGCAGATTCCTATAAGAATTAACACATTAAAGTGAGTGTTATCCTCGGCAGATTCCTATAAGAATTAACACATTAAAGTGAGTGTTATCCTTGGCAGATTCCTATAAGAATTAACACATTAAAGTGAGTGTTATCCTTGGCAGATTCCTATAAGAATAAACACACATTAAAGTGAGTGTTATCCTCGGCAGATTCCTATAAGAATAAACACATTAAAGTGAGTGTTATCCTCCGCAGATTCCTATAAGAATAAACACATTAAAGTGAGTGTTATCCTCCGCAGATTCCTATAAGAGTAAACACATTAAAGTGAGTGTTATCCTCCGCAGATTCCTATAAGAATAAACACATTAAAGTGAGTGTTATCCTCCGCAGATTCCTATAAGAATAAACACATTAAAGTGAGTGTTATCCTCGGCAGATTCCTATAAGAATAAACACACATTAAAGTGAGTGTTATCCTCGGCAGATTCCTATAAGAATAAACACACATTAAAGTGAGTGTTATCCTCGGCAGATTCCTATAAGAAGAAACACACATAAAAGTGAGTGTTATCCTCAGCAGATTCCTATAAGAATAAACACATTCAAGTGAGTGTTATCCTCCGCAGATTCCTATAAGAATAAACACATTAAAGTGAGTGTTATCCTCGGCAGATTCCTATAAGAATAAACACATTAAAGTGAGTGTTTTCAGCAGATTCCTATTAGAATAAACACACATTAAAGTGAGTGTTATCCTCGGCAGATTCCTATAAGAGTAAACACACATTCAAGTGAGTGTTATCCTCTGTAGATTCCTATAAGAATAAACACACATTAAAGTGAGTGTTATCCTCGGCAGATTCCTATAAGTATAAACACACATTAAAGTGCGTGTTATCCTCCACAGATTCCTATGGGAATAAGCACACATTAAAGTGTTAAATAAATAAGGTTTTTGATTCCAAAAATATATAAAGCACTCTCACATTTAGCATTTGGCTTAGGTACAATACATTTTTACACATATACATTGTACATGTATTCACTAAAGCGGCTCAGATGAAATGTATGACTCTTCCTCACCTCGAAGAAGAAGGCCAGCAGAGCGATGCCTGACGTGTCATTTTCTGCTTCCTCCAATGAGCTGTACCTCTCTTTAATGTGCACAATATGGAGCTACAGAGAGTGAGGGAGAGATGGGGAGTCAGAGAGAGAATGAACATTTTAGAACCAGCTTTATTGTCACAGCTCAGCAACATGTACATGTGACGCTCAAAATAGAATCACAAGAGCAAAGAAAACGAGAGGATTGGGAGAGAGAGAGAGATGGAGAGACAAAGAGGAAGGAGAGAGAGATGGAGAAAGAATGAGATGGGCAGAGAGAGAGATGGAGAAAGAATGAGATGGGCAGAGAGAGAGATGGAGAAAGAATGAGATGGGCAGAGAGAGAGATGGAGAAAGAATGAGATGGGCAGAGAGAGAGATGGAGAAAGAATGAGATGGGCAGAGAGAGAGATGGAGAAAGAATGAGATGGGCAGAGAGAGAGATGGAGAAAATATGTTTGTTAGAGCAGGACACATAAACTGCTGTTTTTCTCTTGCTGTTTCTATTGATAAATAAATGCAATACAGGTAAACAGTGGTTTCCCACAATCACCATCCCAGACCCACCTCCATGGGGAACCTCTCCCCGTCCAGCGTGTGCTCGGACCCGGGGCCAGCGTCCGTGCCCCAGTGCAGGTGGAACTGCAGAGCCTTGTACGTGGCCGGCAGATGGCCCCCCGAAAGGCGCAGGGTGGGGGGCAGGGTGAAGTGCGCTAACGGGAGGAACAGCCATACACACACACTAATGATTACCCTCATATCTTCTCCTTAATTACCACCATCATTAAACTTCCTTTATCATTATTTACCCTTACAATAACCACTAATGATTATCATTATACTTCATTAATTACCCTTACAATCACTGTTATCATAATTACCGCTGACGATTACCTTTACCATCAGTGTGTTCCCAATTAGTGCCATTATTACTTTATAATCAAAGCTAATGATTAATGCTTATAATTATTAGCATTTAGCATCCTGTGCTATCCTAGCCAACTTATAATGAGATTAACAGATACAGTCTGCTAAAACACAAAGACAGACCAGCATTACAGCCCAGGTAAAAAATATTTTTTGCCATAATAATTTGGCACCCAACACAGGGCTGTGTCCAATTACCACTCTAATTTGGAATGCCCAATTGTCCCCCCCAACCGCGTTCATGGAACAACCCCACTGCACAGGACAAGGTATAGGCTCACCTGAGTGTCCCATGTTCTCCACAATGACATCATGGGCGTCGTGATAACCCTGGAAGTGGAGTGCGGTCAGGGCGGGGTCATGCCGGACCTTGCTGGTGACGATGTTGATGGGCGACTGCCTGTCCCCACCGCAGTTTGGAAACAGGGTGAACCAGTCGCTCGGAGCTGAAGGGGCAGAAACAGCATTGTAGTGCCTCCCAATCTGGGACTGTGCTTCATTAGTTAATTAATGAACGGCAATAATTTACAGCAGAGGTTCCCAGCCTTTTACAGCTCGCGGCCCACACGACCGACCACAAAAGCTTCCGTAATGCACGTTACTAAATGTTTAAGCAGTAGCAACGCAATCAGTGCTGTTAATTGAGAATGGACACAGTTAATTCACGAGCCAAAGCAAATGCATACAAAACCAATGCTGATGTTATGTGCGTTTAATCAAATGTGTCGTTACATCTAATTGACAAATTCATCCTTTAGTGATTGAAAATTACTAGACTCGGTAGGGCCAGGCTAATGTTACTCAGAATGTTTTCATAAACAGTTGTAAAACATAGCTAGATAAAACGAGATAATAATTTACAGTTACATAAAAAGCTTGTTCGGAATAAAAAAAGAAAGTCTTCATGTTCTCTGCTGTATCTCCTTCTTTTTGCTTTATGCCTCTTTTCAGTGTCAGACACTGGAGCCGTTTCCTTACTGGTAGATGGACCAGCCTCTGAATCTTTCCCTTTGAGAGACCCTGTTTGTAACCACTTATCCATGATAAATTCCTTTGAATAAATTCAAAAAGAGAAATGTTTTAGCACTGACGGTTTAGCTTGCACACAGCTAACATGGTGGTCACATCGATCAAACAATTCTCCAGCCGCCAAGACCAATCAGTTCTCCCTAAGTCTGATGTCTTATTTTTTGCTAAAATAATTTAAATACATAATTTTTAAATTGCTATTTAAATTTGGGTAATAATCAATTTTTTGACAATTTTACAACAGTACCACCGCGGCCCACAGGTTGAAAACCTCTGATTTACAGGATCCAACATTTTGCTAAGTTCCTGCTAAAGATTTACAGAGCTAATTACCTTATCGAGCTGCATTAGTGTACAGGGCTAATTACCTTATCGAGCTGCATTAGCGTACAGGGCTAATTACCTTATCGAGCTGCATTAGTGTACAGAGCCAATTAGCTTATTGAGCTGCATTGGTGTACAGGGCTAATTAGCTTATTGAGCTGCATTGGTGTACAGGGCTAATTAGCTTATTGATCTGCATTGGTGAACAGAGCCAATTAGCTTATTGAGCTGCATTGGTGTACAGGGCTAATTAGCTTATTGAGCTGCATTGGTGTACAGGGCTAATTAGCTTATTGAGCTGCATTAGTGTACAGGGCTAATTAGCTTATTGAGCTGCATTTGTGTACAGGGCTAATTAGCTTATTGAGCTGCATTGGTGTACAGAGCTAATTAGCTTATTGAGCTGCATTAGTGTACAGAGCTAATTAGCTTATTGAGCTGCATTTGTGTACAGAGCTAATTAGCTTATTGAGCTGCATTTGTGTACAGGGCTAATTAGCTTATTGAGCTGCATTGGTGTACAGAGCTAATTAGCTTATTGAGCTGCATTAGTGTACAGAGCCAATTAGCTTATCGAGCTGCATTGGTGTACAGAGCTAATTAGCTTATTGAGCTGCATTTGTGTACAGGGCTAATTCGCTTATTGAGCTGCATTGGTGTACAGAGCTAATTAGCTTATTGAGCTGCATTAGTGTACAGAGCTAATTAGCTTATTGAGCTGCATTGGTGTACAGAGCTAATTAGCTTATTGAGCTGCATTAGTGTACAGAGCCAATTAGCTTATCGAGCTGCATTAGTGTACAGGGCTAATTAGCTTATTGAGCTGCATTGGTGTACAGAGCCAATTAGCTTATTGAGCTGCATTAGTGTACAGGGCTAATTAGCTTATTGAGCTGCATTAGTGTACAGAGCTAATTAGCTTATTGAGCTGCATTAGTGTACAGGGCTAATTAGCTTAGTGAGCTGCATTAGTGTACAGAGCTAATTAGCTTATTGAGCTGCATTGGTGTACAGGGCTAATTAGCTTATTGAGCTGCATTAGTGTACAGAGCTAATTAGCTTATTGAGCTGCATTAGTGTACAGAGCTAATTAGCTTATTGAGCTGCATTGGTGTACAGGGCTAATTAGCTTATTGAGCTGCATTAGTGTACAGGGCTAATTAGCTTATTGAGCTGCATTAGTGTACAGAGCTAATTAGCTTATTGAGCTGCATTAGTGTACAGGGCTAATTAGCTTATTGAGCTGCATTAGTGTACAGGGCTAATTAGCTTATTGAGCTGCATTGGTGTACAGGGCTAATTAGCTTATTGAGCTGCATTAGTGTACAGGGCTAATTAGCTTAGTGAGCTGCATTAGTGTACAGAGCTAATTAGCTTATTGAGCTGCATTGGTGTACAGGGCTAATTAGCTTATTGAGCTGCATTAGTGTACAGAGCTAATTAGCTTATTGAGCTGCATTTGTGTACAGAGCTAATTAGCTTATTGAGCTGCATTGGTGTACAGGACTAGCTTATTGATCCAGTGGGGTAACTGGTGGAAGCACACCAGCCCTCCAGGATCAGAGCTGGCCCACCTGTGAACTACAGTAAAATATGTTGCATAACAAACAGGATGTGAGTGCTAATATCCTGATGTAAGGAGAGGGTTACCTCTGCAGGTTTCATTGCACGAGTACTGTCCCTGGTAACACCACTGGGCTGTAAGAGAAGAATTAAAACACATCGGGTCAGAACAGAACAGGTCCCTGCCTCCACCTCCACACTGACCAAGCCTCTCCGGTATTCCCAAATTAGCAACTTTATACATCCCCCAGTGACATGTCATATCTCCCGGTGGCTTTTCATATCCTCCAGTGACTTTTCATATCCCCAGTGACATTAATTATGACATTATATTAATTCATCATTAATTTATCGCCTCTGCGATAAAATTTAGCACCTTTTTTAACAAAGCAATTTCCAAAATGGTTCATTCCTGCAAGGGGATTGTTTATTGGTGCATATGTTTGAAAATGTTTTTATTCTTGAAGTGGAAATAAGATATACAGGTATATGTAATTGTTATAAAAGTATTTTCTGTAATACAGCATATGAATACATTTCCAGGTGTAATACTCTTGTTGTGTAATGATGCAATTATCCCAATACAGAAACTCATTTCAGGTATAGTGGTATGTCATCAAGTGACTCCTCGCCACAAATAAACCAATCAGCAGCTGGCAGCCGCAGGTCTTTCCTGGCACAGGCTCCAAACCCACAAAGAGACCATAATCACAGCTGGCATTTGAAAAACAGCCACCTTACACCCTTCTGGATTTATTCAGCGGTCACATTTGACCTTTTTGATCGTTTGTATTTTTTGTTGTTGCCTTTTGCTTGTCGAATAACCCCACTGATGTTTCCTTATCGTCAGCGAGCGTTTCACCTGACTTCCCTCCGTTGCAGGTGTGTGAGTTCACACAACGGGCACACACACACACACATTGTCCCTCGCGGGTGAGTGAACATGTGTGTTAATGCGTTTGCAAGGAGGTGCTTAGAAAGCACATCATGTGACCATTATCCTCACTCTTTAGGCTCATAACCTTACAGTACTAAGATCCCAGCAAGGCTGATGTTCCAAATTCCACTCAGCACTCCTTGTGCTCTTGCCAACAATCCAATGGTCAATTACGAATGGTGATCTCATGCAAGCCAACTCAACCACTGACCTATGACATCACAATGACCTACGACCACTGACCTATGACATCACCATCCCGGCTAAAAGTATCGTTTCCCTGACCAGACACGAGACCCTCAGAATAGGAGCCGTGTCACTAAGATAGCCCTGACCAAACAAGATCCAAAGCTGAACCCAAGACACGTCGGAAAAGATCAGAATAATGTTTCTCTTAACCCCCGACTCCACATATATTGCTGACTGAGACGCCACATGTATTAAAATACATTAAATAAAACACAGCAATTTCCCCTTTTGTGCTGGAATTCAGGGTTAACCAGTAACTAAATAATGACTGTTTTAGCAGTTAATGGAGTCGTATGGAGTAAGTCTCACAAATATGTGCCACACGCTGGAAATGAATCAATGATTAATTTGACTTGCTTAGTCTATGCGCTGTTGCATATAGATATTGTAGTTTATTTTTTCCCCAAAATGGGATTGTATGTTCAGTGATCGCATAATAAGCCTTTTACACCCCCCCATGCATTTTATTTTTGTTGACGGTCCACTAAGTGATTGCATGCGCGATCCGCAGGTCAAAGGTCAAATAGTGGCACACAGAACTGAGGAGTTTGATGAACCTGACATATAATCGGTGCCGTCCACCTTTAATGAGGGCTGAATGAGCCCAGCATGAGAAATCACCGTTATGTCAGCAGGTACTTCTCACCGCGCTGCTCGCACAAAAGACTGACTGTGCCTTTATTAAGCTCGGCGGGTACATGAATGTCGTGACAATTAGCCTTTTACCTCACCAATTACCTCGCCTCTAACGAGAGGCAATTAGCACTGCAGCGTGAGAGGAAAAACAGAGAGAAAGTGAGAGAAAGAAAGAGAGACGCTTATATCTGGCTTGTCCCCTTTTAACCAAGTTTGTGGCAAAGCTGCCTCTTAACACAGAAAATCATGTCTTTCAAAATGCTTTACCCCAAAACAATTGAAGGAATATCAGAATAATATATATATACAAGTGTTAAAATCGGCAAGGCTCTCCCAAAAGGGGAAGGTGAAACCACAAATGAGTGGGGTTATTTTGTTCCATGATTAATTGTGAAACCCTAATTTTTCGGACCCTAAATGTGTCTGACCGTTATGCTGATGCACGATGAATAACAGCCAGGACACAAAATAAGCATTAATAAGTTACAGTAGCATTTTACCCAAACTTTTACAACGAGCAGTCAGGCCAGAGCAATGGCCAGCCACCCACACAACTGCGTATTCAGCAGCAGTGGAAGTACGGCAGTTCTACCGCAGTGGTTTAAGTTTGGCAGTTTGGTGGTCTGAATGTAGCAGTTTGAGTGGAAGTTTGAGTGTAACAGTTTAAGTGCAGTAATTTTAATGTATCTATTTTAGTGTAACTATTTGAATGTAGCAGTTTGAATGTAGCAGTTTAAGTGTAACAGTTTAAGTGCAAGTTTAAGTGCAACTTTTTGAAAGTAGTAGTTTAAGTGTAACAGTTTGAGTCTAGCTATTTGAGTGTAATAGCTTAAATGTAACAGCTTTAGTGTACCTATGTGATGTGAGTGTGGCTGCTTGTGGGTAGGTGTCTAATTCCAGCCGTTAGCATAGCGTAGCGTTCTCTTACCTGTGGTGAAGGACACACTCCACAGAACCACAGAGAGCTGAAGAGAGAAAGTCATAGTGAGACTGAGAGCAGTCACCTGAACAGTCTGTCTCATCCTCAAACACAGCACAGGTGTGTATCTGAGAGAGAGGGGTAGAGCGAGGGAGAGGACAGAGAGAGAAAGGGGTAAAGAAAGAGAGAGAGAGAAAGAGGAAACAGGAGAGGGAGAGTGCAAGATGGGGGGGGAAAGGGAGTGTAAGAGACGGGGAGGAGAGAAGGAGGGAAGGGGGAGTGAGAGAGAGGGAGGGGGGAGTGAGATTGGGAGGAGAGAAGGAGGGAGGGAGGGAGGGAGTGTGAGAGAGGGAGGGAGGGAGGGACATTATTGGAGTCAATCAGAAAGAAATGGTCAGAAAGAAAGGAGGAAGAGAGAGCGAGGGGGGCAGAGAAGAGGTGGATGAAAGAGGGGGAGAATGGAGGGATGGAAAATAAGGGAGAGAGGGACAGAGACAGACACACCTCCCTCCTCTAAACTCTCTCAGGTAAAGGGACCCAGGTTCCACACCTGTACGACCCAGACTGCTGACCCTGCAGGGACAGGTAACAGACAGTCACAGCGTACAATACAGGGACTACCTTTGGACCCATTATAACTATTACTGATTGACTTAATGGGACTAATTTGTCAAGAGTCAAATTATTTGGGTGATGTAATATTTGTGTTTCATTGTGTTTTTATTAATTGTACAATATGTCCTGATAGAAACACAATAATAAATTGTATGATTTACCTGTGGAGATAAATCTGCAGTGATATATATGTTGGTGGTGGTACACTGGTGGTATGCGTGTGCAATGGGATTGTGTTATGTGTTATATTGTGAAGGGTTAACATGTTTTTAACAACATTATTATTATTATTATCAATATTATTCTTATTATTACAATTTATATAAAATTATGTATTCTGTCCTATTCAACTTTGCTTTATTTTCCATCTGATAAATGGTAAATGGACTGCACTTATATTGCGCTTTTATCCAAAGCGCTTTACAATGGCCTCTCACTCACCCGTTCACACACACATTCACACACCAATGGCAGTAGCCACCATGCAAGGCGCTAGCCCGCTCATTGGGAGCAATTTGTGGTTCAGTGTCTTGCCCAAGGACACTTCGACATGTGGTCAGGAGGAGCCGGGGATCGAACCGCCGACCCTGCGATCAGCAAACGACCCGCTCTACCTCTGTGTGTGTGTGTGTGTGTGTGTGTGTGTGTGTGTGTGTGTGTGTGTGTGTGTGTGTGTGTGTGTGTGTGTGTGTGTGTGTGTGTGTGTGTGTGTGTGTGTGTGTGTGTGTGTGTGTGTGTGAGAGAGAGAGAGAGAGAATGTGTAGTGGGGTGGCGATACATACACTGCCTTGCCCAAAATAAAAAATCTCCAGCACATCCCAAATACTTTCAATGGGGTTCAGGTCAGGACTCTGGTGGCCAATCCATGTGTGAAAATTATTTCTCATGCTCCCTGAACCACTCTTTCACAATTTGAGCCCAATTGATCTTGGCATTGTGGTCCTGGAATATGCCCATTGATGGGATAACCTGGTCATTCAGTACATTCAGGTACTCAGCTGACTTCTTTTTATTGCTGCATAACGTTGCTGAGCCTAGACCTGACCAATTGAAGCTCTAGAGGCTTGTACACTGGGCACTATGCATGACTGGTGCAACGGTGACTTTTTCTTTGACCAGGCAGTGTAGTTAGAGTGTGTGTGTGTGTGGTGATACATAGTTTGTGTGTGTGTGTGTGTGTGTGTAGTGGGGTGGTGAAATACTGTATTATACAGGATATGTGTAAAGAGAGGAGGAGATTTTGCTTGTATTAATTTTAAGCTGCATGTTTAATTAAAAATTCTAAGGCATTAGAACCAAGCTCCCAGTGATGATCAGACTTTCTAAACACTATAATCAGCGATAATGAGCTATAATGGGCATATAATAAGAACACCAGGTGCTGTGGAGTTTGATTCATCTAACTTTTATTCATTTGCACAAATGTGTTACAAAGCACTACATTAACCATCTCATACAATCACCATCTCACACACTCACATATTCAGCACCTTACTCACACAATCTCTCACTCGCTCATTCACCACGTCACTCATTCACCACCTCACTCATTCCATAAGCCAGTCACTTTAGCACAGGGGTCCCAGAGAGCCGCAGGGTCTGCTGGTCTTATTGCTACTCAGCGCTTAACAAATCAAAGTAGCTGATTATACAGGTGCAGCTCAAAAAATTAGAATATCGTGAAAAAGTTCAATATTTTTTGTCACTCATTTCAGAAAGTGAAACTCATATATTATATAGATTCATTACACATAGAGTGAAATATTTCAAGCCTTTATTTCTTGTAATTTCAATGATTATGGCTTACAGCTAATGAAAACCCAAATTCAGTGTCTCAGAAAATTATAATATTTTGCTTTAACATATTTTTTAAGTATCATATTTAATATTTGGTCGCATATCCTTTGCATGCTGTTACTTCCTGAAGTCTGTGACCAATCAACATCAAAAGACTCTCGATATCTTATTTTCAGGTACTGTTACAAGCGATACTATAACCTCTCTGCATTTGAACTGATCTCTATGGGAATTGGGGGGTGAGACTAGATTCAGCTGTAAATTACACTGGTACAGTATGGAACACATGGCTGGCTAAATGGCTGTAAGTCATCAAGGGTCTGAGCTATCGAACAAGCCCCAAACCATCACTCTGTTGCCAGATATGGAGTAGATGTGGATGGATCACTGCAATGGTTATTTCTCCTGACTCATTTTCCTATAGAACTCTATGGGGAAAAAAGTCAGGAGAAACAACCCTTAAAGGGATCCATCCCCATCTACTCCATATCTGGCCGCAGAGTGATGGTTTGGGGCTCGTTTGATACCTTAGACCCTTGATGATGTACAGCCATTTCGCCAGTCATGTGTTCCATACTGTACCAGCGTAATTTACATCTGAATCTAGTCTTACCCCCCAATTCTCATAGAGATCAGTTCAAATGCAGAGAGGTTATAGTATCGCTTGTAACAGTACCTGAAAATAAGATATCGAGAGTCTTTTGATGTTGATTGGTCACAGACTTCAGGAAGTAACAGCATGCAAAGGATATGCGACCAAATATTAAATATGATACTTTAAAAATATGTTAAAGCAAAATATTCTAATTTTCTGAGACACTGAATTTTGGTTTTCATTAGCTGTAAGCCATAATCATCAAAATTACAAGAAATAAAGGCTTGAAATATTTCACTATGTGTAATGAATCTATATAATATATGAGTTTCACTTTCTGAAATGAGTGACAAAAAATATTGAACTTTTTCACGATATTCTAATTTTTTGAGCTGCACCTGTATATAATTACATTTACAGTTTAGTGAATTTAGCTTAAAGCTTCCAGTCATTATGTGCAATCCATTGATACAGCTGGGTACGTAATGAAGCCATGCAGGGTGAGTTTCTTGCTCAAGGGTACAACAGCAGCGCCTCATCTGGGAACCCACAACCTCAGAGCTGTAAGCCCAGCTCTCTCACCATTAAGCTGCACTGCCACCTGATTACATGGTTAGCGCACCTGGTTTCTTGGGTCTCACCTGGTTGTGGTAAAACCTAAATGCAGCAGAACTTGTGGCTCCCAAAACCTCTCCCCAAGTACCTCCATCCAGATCCAGGTATTTGATGTGTTCAGAGTGTGAAATTAGAACCGGCCACCAGCCAACTGCTGGTCAAATTTAGATTGCGTCTGGTAAGATTTCTACTCTAGCAGCCACTTTGGCAGGTAACCAACCAGGTTCTATTATATTCTAAAAGGTAATGTGGCTGGTAAATGGTGATTTTTTGAATCCGCAAGCCACTCTGGCCAGCAGATGAAAAAGTTAACTTCAGACCCTGAATGTGTTCCACCGCAAGGGCTTGATTAGCTGTATATGGGACACATCAAATACCTGGATCTGGCTGGGGGTACCTGAGAGGTTTGGAAACCACTGCTCGACAGGACCTGGACAGAGGATCACTGCATAAAAAAAGAGAGGCACAACAAAAAAATCTAATGAAGACCTGGACCCTGGTTCTAAACCAGTGCAGTTTATGTCCAGTGACACCTAGTGGTCAGGTCATGTACTACCACAGACAAGAACACAATTGAGCTTTGTTTAACAAATTGCAACAGTGCAATTTGTTAAATTCCTAAAAGGGGACAGTTTCCTAGATACATTTGTATCTATTAATATAGAAATTCTTTGTTTAGTACCACAAAACAGATTCATGAAATAAAAACTTGGTTCTATTGTACAGTTTTTCATATGGAATAATCAGATTATGTATCAAAATCTTTAAATTTTGTAACCATGGAAACAGAGAACATGACTATTGTTCTAATTGTAAAAATATGAACACTGCAATATAAAATACCATGAGGTTGGGCACACAGACAATTTATCAATGTGACAATTTAATTATATCAGTACCGTGACATTACACAATAATTTTAATAAACACTGCCATGTACAATTAGCCTGATACTAGTGTCCCGTTTCTACTTCGAGACGTCACGTTTGGAAGCACCAGAAAGGACCGTGTGACTCACAAGGCACCTCGGCACAGGTCTGTCACACGGTTAACACGCGTGTCAATAACATGTCCGGCAGCCTTGGTTACTCTGAGATTCTGACCTTTGACCTCGGTCCCCAGAAACAAGCAATGTTGGCATCCATATGAACAAGGAGATCAGGAAGATATAGTATCCTAAACAGAAAGAGAGATAAATAAAAGAATGAACATCAGAATGCTATCTATGGTGAATGACTGTGTGAGTGTGCCTGTGTGTGTGAGTGTGTGCCTGTGTGTGTGAGTGTGTGTGTGTGTGAGTGTGTGTGAGTGTGTGTGTGTGTGTGTGCGTGTGTGTGAGTGTGCGTGAGTGTGTGTGTGTGCACATTTCTACATACAGTATGTTTTCCCATTTCATCAACACCAATTCAACTTTCCCTTGAAGGCAAAAAGCTTCCCGGTTCCTCCTGCTGAAAAGAAGCCCCACAGCTTGATGCTGCCGCCACCACGCTCGACAGCAGGGATCGTGTTACCCGGGCGATGGGCTGCGTTTGGTTTACGAGACGAAAAAGATCACATTTAAGTAGATTTTAATTTGACGGCAAAATGCGAACTAATAAATTGGAGGTGAAAGATTTGTGTATGTGCACCCGTGTGTTGGAACATATGCAACATGTATTTACCCATATCCAGTTTCATATCAGCAGTACCGCCATGGTGACCAGCAGGACCAGAACCGTAACGGAGAGCAGGACTGCGCAGACGCAGGCGGGCCGGGGGGAGCAGCACAGGGACGTCTGCATTAAGAAACGGGCCCTGCGCAGCCGGGCGGGGCCCTGGGGCGGGTAGCGCACCTGGTTCAGGCTCTCCAGAGCCAGCGGTTTGACCAGGCATGACCGCATGTGGCTAAGCAGCTCAAAGGTGTGCTTACCGTGGTAGCTGCCCATCCCACTCTTACCTGCAGGGGGCGACATTGGAGACAGAATGTCATTCAGACTGGACACCAGGCCAGGGTTTATGAATAGTCATTCAGACTGGACACCAGGTCAGGGTTTATGAATAGTCATTCAGACTGGACACCAGGCCAGGGTTTATGAATAGTCATTCAGACTGGACACCAGGCCAGGGTTTATGAATAGTCATTCAGACTGGACACCAGGCCAGGGTTTATGAAGTCATTCAGACTGGACACCAGGCCAGGGTTTATGAATAGTCATTCAGACTGGACACCAGGCCAGGGTTTATGAATAGTCATTCTTATTTTAATATCCACAGAAGGTTTCCCCATGTTAAAATATCAGCTGAATGAAACGTGCACTGCTGGGGGTTATACTAAGATGCAGGATTACTGAGTTAACTGGATAAAACCCAGAGCCCTCCCAAATCTGGAACATGGACTGAAGTAAAAAGAGCTGTTCTGGGTTTTACTCAGTACAGAACAAAAGAGTGAGAGAAAGCAAATTAAAGAAAAATAAAGCAAATTTATTAATATTTTTATATTTTGTTGGTCAATTAACAATCATTCAAAAATAGTCATCCAAGCTATCGATCAGCAATCTCAAGGTTAGATTTGAATATGTTACCCCACATTGGGGTAAAGAGAGTCTGGCCCAGCCCCAGCCCCAGCCCCAGCCCCCCCGACAGAGGGATGTGACTCACCCACGCCCCCAAATGGCAGGGAGGGGACGGTGTAGTGCATCAGGACATCATTGGCTGTGACTCCTCCACTGGACGTCTGTGCGATCATTTGCTTTATCACCTGACACACACACATACACTCTGTCTCATGAATAAACACACACACTTTGTCTTTGCATCTGATTCTCACTCACTCACTCACTCACTCACTCACTCACTCACTCACTCACTCACTCAACTCACTCACTCGTTTTCTGGAGCTGAAGACGTACAGGGCCAGAGGTTTCTCTCTCGCGTTGATGAAGCTGATCGCCTGCTCCAGGCCGCTGACCGTTACTATGGGCAACAGGGGGCCAAAGATCTCCTCCTGCATCACCATGGAGTCCGGCTTCACGTCCCGCAGGACTGTGGGAGCTGGGGGGAGGAAGAGATAGAGGGATGAAGGTAGAAGTGTGACAGTTTGTGACAATGATATTAAGCAGACACACACATACACACACACACGCACACACACATACACACACACACGCACGCACGCACACACACACACACACACACACACACACATGCTAACACACACACACACACACACACACGCAGAGCATATATACCATGGATACTCAAATCAAAATCCAGCCCAGGTTCTCTTTACTCCCAGGTAAAAGAGTGCTGCTGACCAGCCAGGCTGTCTTCACACCTGACTCCCAGGTAAAGGGAGGGTGGAAAACCAGCTGTTCTCAGCCCTTAAGGACCGTGATTTGAACACACAAATATACATCAACACACACGCGCACACAAACACCAACATGCACAGTCAGACACATGGAAATATATGCTAATACACACACACACACACACAGAACACATACGCACACATACATCAACACAAATGTACAAGCACACACACACACACACACACACACACACACACACACACACACACACACACACACACACACACACACACACACACAGACACACACCTATATAGCACTGCGACTCGTCATTCTGGCCCCCCACGGCCACCTCATTCGCCTCCAGCAGAGCCATCACCCTCTTGAAGTGGCGAGCATTGATGATGCGTCCATAGTCTGGGGAGGTCATGGGGTCATCGCCATAGAACTCCTGCAAACAGGAAGTGACAGCACAGAGAGAGCAGAGGATGAGCGCTGTCAGCAAACACCGGGTTCACTTCCTCTATCCTAATGAAGCCCGCATTAAGCAATCTTCTGAAGAGACACAGAGATTTCTGCATTCTTTACAAATGTATTCCCAGCCAACAAAGCGTCCTGAATTTCAATAAAAACATGAAAACAGAGAGAGTGAGCATCCATAAAAAAACAGAGAGAGAAACTGACACAGACAGAACACATGTACAAATATATGACATACACATGTACACACAAATATATGACATATACACATGTACAAGTAAATATATGACATCTACACATGTACACACAAATATATGACATATACACATGTACAGGTAAATATATGACATATACACATGTACACACAAATATATGACATATACACATGTACACGCAAATATATGACATATACACATGTACAGGTAAATATATGACATATACACATGTACACACAAATATATGACATATACACATGTACAGGTAAATATATGACATCCACATGTACATGCAAATATACGACATATACACATGTACAGGTAAATATATGACATCTACACATGTACACGCAAATATACGTAAGACACAAAGAACATCCAAAGAGGGAGAAAGACAATTATACAAAAGAGAGAGAGAGAGAGAAAGAGAGAGAGCACATTTACAGAAAGATTTAGAGGGTAAACAGACCTGCAGTGTACGGTGGATCTCCTCCACCACACGGTCCTGTATGCTGGGCTCACACAGGACGTAGTCCGGGGCGATGCAGGTCTGACCGCAGTTAGTGAACTTTCCCCAGGTGATCCGTCTGCAGGTAACAGGAGAGCAAGCAGGTAAGAGCATGAGAAAGGCATTGTGGGAATTATACACCTGGTTAATATACTGTACAAATGATTAGCATCCCAACCACTATAATGACACACACACAGTTACAATGTATCATTATTGCATAGTTATAATGTATCGGTACCATACAGTTATAATGTATCATTACTGTAGAGTATCAGTACTGTAGAGTTATAATGTATCAGTACAGTTATAAGGTATCATTACTGCAGAATATCAGTACTGTAGTTATAATGTATCAGTACAGTTATAAGATATCATTACTGTAGAATATCAGTACTGTAGAGTTATAATGTAAGAGTACTGTCCAGTTAAAATGTATCATTACTGTGTAGTTATGATATATCAGTATTGTAGAGTTATAATCAGGGTGGGAAATTTACTTTCTACCAGCCACAGTGGCACAGTATGTAAAATGCACAGAAAAGCAGAAAGCAGTGATTCGTAAATTCTCTCTTACATATGTTTAATTGAAAAAATATATATATATTTTTTCATTTTCCTATTGAACTCAATGAAAAAATAAGTCAGGGGAAACAACCCTTAAAGTGATCCATCCATATCTACTGCATATCATGACTCCTTTTATACCCAGTCATCAGTGTAGTGCACTCAAAGTTCAGTTCACACTGATTAAAATGAACTAGTTCACGTTCATCGTTCACAATTTAGAATTTTGAACTAAGTTCACGTTCACTTCTTCCTTTTTAAAATTTTTTATCAGCAGCTCCGATCTAACAATATTGCACACATTTTTGTGAATTTGATAATCGCCTCAGCTCATTCCAAAGTGATTATTACTACTGCTAACGGTTAAGATGTACTACCTACAGTCGCCTCCTACCCAACTCTCATCAGTATGAAATCAACTCGACTCAGAGCCCTGAGCTGCGGCAATATTCCACGGCTCCAGAGCCGTGACACAAACCAAAGTTCTTTAGAGTTTTAACAGAGAGAAAATGCCGTAGCCTACACCATTAATAATCGGGTTTAGCCTAGCTACTCAGCGTGGATCAACCAGAAACCTTGACAAAGGTATTCTGTTATATCAAATGATATTCCGAGACGCCAACACTTTAATAGCCTACTTTTTATTATGAAATTATTACATGTGGCTGTTTGCAACCGAATTGCAGTATAAAACATAATTAATATGCAATTGTGTTCAGCTAATGACAGCAAATAGGCTACTTCTTATTTAAAGTGGTGGAATTTTTATTTTAGAACTCTTGACCAAAAACAACAGTGAACAAATAAATACAATTTTGTATAATAGAAGAAATAAATAGCCTAATGGTTCAAATAAACATATTTTATGGTGTCCAAATAAATCTTTACCTAATACTATGTAAAACTATACGAAACAGGCTCCTGTACACACGACACACACGCATCAAGATCTGGCTTGTCAGATTTGGCTGGCTATCTCTCCTATACAGCCATCCATCCACCAAATTTTCAGTAGGCTGGATTCTACGATCTGAGAAAAAATAAGATTTATATTTGCATTAAAATAGCTATATGCAAATATAACCATTAAATGTCTATTCTTAGGCCACGTAATATCTAACGTTACAATCAATGACCAACAGCTTTATTTTAAGATAGGCCTAACGTTAAACTTCTGGTAGAATATCGGAGATGGGAAAGTCGTACATAAATGTAAACTGGATGCGATTGCAAACTAGCTTGAAAAGTAAGGGGGAGTGAACAGAAAACATTGAGCATAGGCTATTAAATAGGCTATTCAATCAGTTGATTTGAGTCTGAATAAAATATCAAAGCTAGTTCACTAACTTGATTTGCTACCAGTTAGACTCTGCTGTCTGAAACGGCTTCAAATTCCAGCTCGCGCCGCTGGGAGAAAGAGATGCGGCTCGGGTAGTTCAAAAACACAGTAGCGCCGTAAAACACAGTGCGTGAGCGTCGTTAACTCTCCGTAATAACGGACAGCACACGCCAAACTCTTCCATCTTCCTTCTTTCCTCTGCTTTCTCGCGTCTCTGCTGAGCACGTCTCTCGTGGGAGTTAACGATGCTCACATTCACGTTCATTAGTTGCAAACTGATACGTTCAGTTCACCGTTCACCAAAAACATGAGCACGTTCAATAAACATGCTCTTTTAGCGCGTTCATGCACAACACTGACGGTCATGATAGCATCACCTGTTTACCTGTGGAATGTTCCAAACAGGTGTTTTTATTTATATTTTTTTTTTACTTCCCAGTCTTTTTTTGCCCCTGTCCCAACTTTTGTTGCAGGCATCACCTGCAGGTTATTGTGACATCACTCCTCACCTTCAGGTTATTGTGATGTCACAGTCCTCACCTGCAGGTTATTGTGATGTCACAGTCCTTACCTGCAGGCAATTGTGATGTCACAGTCCTTACCTGCAGGCGATTGTGATGTCACAGTCCTTGTCGATGTAACAGGGGCTCTTCCCCCCCAACTCCAGGGTAACAGGGGTCAGGTGACGGGCGGCGGCCTCCATCACCAGTTTGCCCACGGCGGGGTTCCCCGTGTAGAAAATATGGTCAAAACGCTGCTTCAGCAGCTCCTGGGTCTCTGCCACACCCCCTGTAACCACGGGATACAGCTCCTGAAAGAAAAAAGGATAGACAGATAGACAGACAGAATGATTAATGTTATTTGCACACAAACACACGTCCCCAGTTAACAGAGGAAGTGTACTACCCTCCCCAGATTTCCAGGTGGTACAACAGATGGGACATAATATGTCGTACCACTGATATCTACTGGGTGCTGATGAGACAGCCAATCAGTAGCAAGATCGTACAGATAGGCTCATGTGAAGTGTTTTTCAATCACATGGAAGCTGCAAAGCCTTGCTGCTGATTGGCTGCCCTATCAACACCCAATAGATATTGGTGGTGATGCTTTTTCCGGGAAGCATTTCGTATCTCTTAAGTCTGGTTATTTACTACCGCATCAGGTATGATTAAAGAAGAAGAAAAAAAAGGGCGAAGGTTTGCTGTATAAATATTCTTATTACGCTTTAAAAAAAACGTGATTAGATATATCGTTCAGTCCTAGCAGGTAGGACAGGTAGAGGAATAAGGCAGGTAGGACAGGTAGAGGAATAAGGCAGGTAGGACAGGTACAGGAATAAGGCAGGTAGGACAGGTACAGGAATAAGGCAGGTAGGACAGGTAGAGGAATAAGACAGGTAGGACAGGTAGAGGAATAAGACAGGTAGGACAGGTAGAGGAATAAGACAGGTAGGACAGGTAGAAGAATAAGACAGGTAGGACAGGTAGAGGAATAGGACAGGTAGAATAATAAGTCAGGTAGGACAGGAAGAGGAATAAGACAGGTAGGACAGGTAGAGGAATAAGACAGGTAGGACAGGTAGAAGAATAAGGCAGGTAGGACAGGTAGAGGAATAAGACAGGTAGAAGAATAAGGCAGGTAGGACAGGTAGAGGAATAAGACAGGTAGGACAGGTAGAGGAATAAGGCAGGTAGGACAGGTAGAGGAATAGGACAGGTAGAAGAATAAGGCAGGTAGGACAGGTAGAGGAATAAGACAGGTAGGACAGGTAGAGGAATAAGACAGGTAGGACAGGTAGAGGAATAGGACAGGTAGAAGAATAAGACAGGTAGGACAGGTAGAGGAATAAGACAGGTAGGACAGGTAGAGGAATAGGACAGGTAGAAGAATAAGGCAGGTAGGACAGGTAGAGGAATAAGACAGGTAGAAGAATAAGGCAGGTAGGACAGGTAGAGGAATAAGGCAGGTAGGACAGGTAGAGGAATAAGGCAGGTAGGACAGGTAGAGGAATAAGACAGGTAGGACAGGTAGAAGAATAAGGCAGGTAGGACAGGTAGAGGAATAAGACAGGTAGAAGAATAAGGCAGGTAGGATAGGTAGAGGAATAAGGCAGGTAGGACAGGTAGAGGAATAAGGCAGGTAGGACAGGTAGAGGAATAAAGCAGGTAGGACAGGTAGAAGAATAAGACAGGTAGGACAGATAGAGGAATAAGACAGGTAGAGGAATAAGGCAGGTAGGACAGGTAGAAGAATAAGACAGATAGGACAGGTAGAGGAATAAGGCAGGTAGGACAGGTAGAGGAATAAGGCAGGTAGGACAGGTAGAGGAATAAGGCAGGTAGGACAGGTAGAAGAATAAGACAGGTAGGACAGGTAGAGGAATAAGGCAGGTAGGACAGGTAGAAGAATAAGACAGGTAGGACAGGAAGAGGAATAAGGCAGGTAGGACAGGTAGAGGAATAAGGCAGGTAGGACAGGTAGAGGAATAAGGCAGGTAGGACAGGTAGAAGAATAAGACAGGTAGGACAGGTAGAGGAATAAGACAGGTAGGACAGGTAGAGGAATAAGACAGGTAGGACAGGTAGAAGAATAAGGCAGGTAGGACAGGGATGGTGTGTTACCTTGTCCAAATAGTGAGGAAGCAGCTCCTTCAGAAGATTGGAAGAGTTCTCACTCAAATCTGACGGCTTCACCACTGCTGCGTTTCCTACACATACACACAAAGACGAGAGAGAGAGAGAGAGAGAGAGAGATATACACAGCCAGGTCCACATTAATTGGCACACTAGGTAAAGATGTATAAAAAAGACAGTAGAAAACAAATAACACCATTATTTAGAAGTATTACAACTATTTTACACATGTAGAAAATATGGCACTTTATTAAAGATTCAATGGAATCGATAAATTAAGACTTTAACTGTACATTTATCTCCTAAAAAACAGGTTTCACAATTATTGGCACATTACATTACTGTGTATGTGTGTATGTGCACGCGTGTGTATGTATGTGCACGCGTGTGCGTGTATATGATCATACCTGCAGCGATGGCTCCAATGAGGGGCACAATAGTGAGGGCCCAGGGGTAATTCCAGGCTCCGATGACCAAGACCACCCCCAGGGGCTCTGGTTGGATGTACACCCTGTCAGTCAGAGTGAGCAGGTTCTTTTCCACGGGCCGAGGCGCCGCCCACTTGGCGAGCCTCTTGATAGCCAATCGGATCTCATTGTCTATCCCAATCAGTTCATACAACTGCAGGTCATACTGGCTCTGCAGACAGACAGACAGTAACAGGGTGAGATCAGGGTCAAATTCACTACCTACACCAGTGGTGGATGACTCCAGTCCTGGAGGCTGGTGTGTATCCTGGTTTTTGTTCCAACCACATACCCTGCTTTGATTTCTAAACAGCTGTGCAGGCCTGCTAGGTTCCCTCCTGCATTAAACCCTGTTAAAACTGCCAACCAAAGATATATGTGCAGTCTGAACCATGCCAACCAAGGATATACAGGTGCAGCTCAAAAAGTTAGAATATCGTGAAAAAGTTCAATATTTTGTTGTCACTCATGTCAGAAAGTGAAACTCATATATTATATAGATTTATTACACATAGAGTGAAATATACAATGTAATTTTGATGATTATGGCTTACAGCTAATGAAAACCCAAATTCAGTGTCTCAGAAAATTAGAATATTACATAAGATCAATAAAAAAGGATATTTTAAACAGAAATGTCAGCCTTCTGAAAAGCATGTTCATTTCTACGCACTCAATACTTGGTTGGGGCTCCTTTTGCATGAATTACTGCATCAATGCGACGTGGCACGGAGGCGATCAGCCTGTGGCACTGCTGAGGTGTAATGGAAGCCCAGGTTGCTTTGATAGCGGCCTTCAGGCCGTCTACATTGTTGGGCCTGGTGTCTCTCATCTTCCTCTTGACAATACCCAATAGATTCTCTATGGGGTTCAGGTCAGGCGAGTTTGCTGGCCAATCAAGCATAGTAATACCATGGTCATTGAACCATGGTCAGGTGCCAAGTCCTGCTGGAAAATTAAATCAGCATCTCCATAAAGCTTGTCAGCAGAAGGAAGCATGAAGTGCTCTAAAATTTCCTGGTAGATGGCTGTGTTGACTGTGGACTTCAGAAAACACAGTGGACCAACACCAGGAGATGACATGGCACCCCAAATCATCACTGACTGTGGAAACTTCACACTGGACTTCAAGCAACGTGGATTCTGTGCCTCTCCACTCTTGCTCCAGACTCTGGGACCTTGATTTCCAAATGAAATGCAAAATTTACTGAGCAACAGTCCAGTTCTTTTTCTCCTTAGCCCAGGTAAGACGCTTCTGACGTTGTCTCTGGTTCAGGAGTGGCTTGACACGAGGAATGCGACATTTGTAGCCCATGTCCTGGATTCGTCTGTGCGTGGTGGCTCTTGATGCACTGACTCCAGCCTCAGTCCACTCCTTGTGAAGCTCCCCCAAATTCTTGAATGGATTTTGCTTGACAATCCTCTCAAGGCTGCAGTTATCCCTGTTGCTTGTGCACCTTTTCCGACCACACTTTTTCCTTCCACTCAACTTTCTATGAATATGCTTGGATACAGCACTCTGTGAACAACCAGCTTCTTTAGCAATGACCTTTTGTGGCCAGAAGACAGTCATTGACACCCTTCACAAGGAGGGTGTCAATGACTGTCTTCTGGACATCTGTCAAGTCAGCAGTCTTCCCCATGATTGTGTAGCCTCCTGAACCAGACAGAGACCATTTAAAGGCTCAGGAAACCTTTGCAGGTGTTTTGAGTTAATTATCTGATTAGAGTGTGACACCATGAGTTTCCAATATTGAACTTTTTCACAATATTCTAATTTTCTGAGACACTGAATTTGGGTTTTCATTAGCTGTAAGCCATAATCATCAAAATTACAAGAAATAAAGGCTTGAAATATTTCACTCTATGTGTAATGAATCTATATAATATATGAGTTTCACTTTCTGAAATGAGTGACAAAAAATATTGAACTTTTTCACGATATTCTAATTTTTTGAGCTGCACCTGTATGTGCAGTCTGAACCATGCCAACCAAGGATATATGTGCAGTCTGAACCTATAGCTGATGATTTTAAAAGTCAGTTCAAGAAATGACTGAGCTAATAAAAACGGTCCAGAGCAGAGGTTGGCACAAAACCCTGAAATGGACCAACCTTCATTATGGACCCCTGACTTACATGATCAAAAATAACGCCGCGTTCTCACATCAAGCAACTTGATTGCCCAGTTGCCGGAAGTCCATTCATTCTCTATGAAGCTGAGTGATGGTCAGCGACCTGAGCGACTAGGCAACTGAGCGACTAGGCAACTGAGCGACTAGGCAACTGAGCGACTAGGCAACTGAGCGACTAGGCAACTGAGCGACTAGGCAACTGAGCGACTAGGCAACTGAGCGACTAGGCAACTGAGCGACTAGGCAACTGAGCGACTAGGCAACTGAGCGACAAAAATCAGCCGATAAATGTTGCCCTCACTTTCACTTTTCGCGGCCATCGCCCGTAACAGCCAATCAGAGTTCTGCATTCCTATTTCTCCAACTGCTATGATACCACCCCGCTTCACTCATTGCAGCAATGGAAGATCATCTAATAATTATGGTCCAAGCCTACCCTGTCCTGTTCAACCCTAACAACACGTTTTATAGTTTTATACACTACTAGAGATATGGCATATGTCTAATGGTTAATTACAATCGCTTATTTTCACTCCTTGCATCCTTTCCTCGCTTTTTAGCTCCGCCCAACAGAGGACGCAAAGAAAGGATGCAAGGATCAGATATGCGTACAGAGGAATTGAGGGAACATGCATTAGGCAAATGAAACATCCTTGCTCAATTCAGTGTCAGCGTTATATAATGCTTACGTGCTGAACTACAACCCTTTTAAGCCTCCTTTTTCATGAATAAACGTGGCTTTTGTTCGTTATAAAGAATGAGTGTCATTATGGATTAAAGCGCTTTTTAATAAATGGAAAGGAACGGTAAAATTGCATTTGTGTAGGGGTGTGGCTGCGATGTGGCAGATGTGGAGAGTGGTGGATAATTTATACACATCATCACGCATTCAAAGAAAAGGCTTCCGCTAAGGCTACACTTGTGTTTCCTCACTGAAGCATCCTCCGGGAGCCTCCTCGTTCCCCACTCCTCGCTCCTCCGAGGAACATTGAGCGGTTTGGAATGTCCTTAAAGATGACGAACCTTGATCAATTTCCGGGACAGGTGAGGACCGAGGAGAAGAGGACAGATAAAATAAGCGATTGGAATCCACCCTATCTATCTATCTATCTATCTAGGGAGATAGAGATTGCTAGCTAGCGAAACAGACAAATTATAATTATCATTGTCATGACATAAACAATAAGCTATATGGCAAATATGTATTTGATATATTGTGTCTTGCCATTGTTTCTCTCCATATAAAATTAGCATGAGCTGATGTAGAAAACACAATGCGAAGCTCTTGCCCCGCACTCAGCATCGTATACTTGACCGACATAGCGACCAAGTTTCTGGCTGTGAGAACGCGGCGTAAGGTTCCTCTAGGACAGGGGTCCCCAAAACTGTGGCCTTGCAAGATGTATATGGTATATGGGGTAGATGAAGGAGTACAACAGAAGGTATATTTGGACAGCGATAGGTGTACATTAAGAGAAGGTATATTGGGACATCTACAGGTGTACATTAAGAGAAGGTATATGGGGACAGCTATAGGTGTACATTAAGAGAAGGTATATGGGGACAGCTATAGGTGTACATTAAGAGAAGGTATATGGGGACAGCTATAGGTGTACATTAAGAGAAGGTATATGGGGACAGCTATAGGTGTACATTAAGAGAAGGTATATGGGGACAGCTATAGGTGTACATTAAGAGAAGGTATATTGGGACAGCTATAGGTGTACATTAAGAGAAGGTATATTGGGACAGCTATAGGTGTGTTCTACAGGCCGCTCTAATGACTCTACCTTATTGATGTCCTGTTTCAGCGCGACCGCGATCTGTGCCTCTCTCTCCGAGAACAGCCTGCGCAGGGATTTCAGCTGCTCAACTCTGAACTTCAGGGGTCGTGACCTCCCGGAGAGGAAGGCTGCTCTTGCCCTTCCTACAACCTCCATCTCCCCAAGCTGCTCTGAGCTACACGACCCACCTGTGTGCAAAATACATTAACGGGCTGCTTATCGTTTAGGAAAAACACACACATACTAATTGGCATTAAAAACTGACAAATTAGTCCACTAATAAAAACTTATTTTTTTTAAACGTGAATGTGCAACTATTTGAATGTAAAATTATGTTCCTTATATTATTGACCTGGTCAATTATTTACAGACATAAATACAGACAGGAACTCATTATCCAGAGCAGGAAAGGCCTCAAAGTGTGTAGTATCTCTGTTGATCAGGCATCTTTTAGGGCTTTTTTCAGATACTGCAGCCCGGGAACCAGAGAACGTTTTTGCAAACCGGCCCGCGTTTCCACAGGTATAATAGTCGAACGATTACGTAACCAGATGCGGGAGTTCCCTAGCCCGAAAACTCAACTCCTTGATGACATTACAATCCTATGAACATCATTATTATGGAGGTTTAAATCTAGTAAATGCTTTTAAACCTATAACATTACCAAATTGTAAAATCTAATATTATCACAGTGACATCTTGCATAGTTTGCACTCTTACATTTTTTAGCATGCAAACGCAATGGACTAGCTTGCTTAGGTAGTTTGGCATGTTGTCATTTCACGTTAAGTCATAAAACGTACAGACACAGGTTATATTGTGTATATGTGCAAACAAAGGTACTTTGTGTGTGCGAGTGAAAAAGCGTTTGTAATTGAAAATCATATTAATGTTCACTGTCACTGTTTTCTTTTTAGATGCATGTAACAATAAGGCAGTTGGACTATCGAATGTTGGTGCATGCACAATGCACCGAACCTTGTTTTTGCACTGAAAAGGCATATAAGCCAACAAGGCATGTCAAGACAAAGGTTCTCCCCTGTGGACACTTCAACAGTGGAGTCGTCCAAGAAGGGAATGCACTTTTATTTCAAATCTAATGTGAACGAGACATGTGAATATACTCGCGAGTATGAATATTTTGCCTGAAGCAATCTACAACAATCTTGGAGCAAACGATGTATGCAGCGTACGTAAAAATTATGTATGTAAACAGAGTCTTCTCAAGGTCAAATGTACTCAGTTTTATCAGAACTGCACCAAAGCTTCCCTAGAACCGGGATACCCGAAGTGAGAAGGTTTGTGAATTGTATATAGTCACAGATAAGTTTATTGTGTCATTTTATACAGCAGCTTTTTAATTTATGGTCCGTTTATGCCTTTCTGCTCATGTACTGTCTGCCTGCTGTAGTATAATAAATCGAACAATCCTTTCATTGCCCTGTCGGGAGGGGTCAGGACCATTCCACTACACGTAACTCAAACTTTCTTCCAAAAAGACACTACATTCCATTCCAGAGTCTGGTATAACGTAATTTATTATAAAAAAGATTTGCATGAATATACATACCCAGGCTGATCAGCTAAGCATACATATGTTAAAAACACTCTCAATCACACGGTCCAGTCTAAGTCAGTCAATTTCATGCTCACCCACAAGACGTAAAACAGGTCCGTTAATGACAGAAGCAAAACATAACAGCAGCACAATGAAGTTCAGCTGACATCTTATATGTTATTTCGACCCCCCCCCCCCCCCCTTTTTTTGGGGGGGTTTTCCCATTACCTGGGCGATTACTTTTTCCATGGTCTGCAGTGGCCTCTGCCGGTTTTAATTAAGCATTACATATGACCCTTATTTATATGGTAGTTTTGATGAAATGCCATGATTTAATTATATCAGAAACATCCTAGTCACGGTTTGACAATAGTAGTTCAATACATAGTTTTTTACACCAATGTTTGTAAAGATAGAAGATAAATGTTTTCTAACTCCATTAGTTCCTCAAACTGCACACACACACATTTCCAAGGCTAGAGTGCTGGACGTTCTTCTCGACAATCAGGCCCCAAATAATGTGTAGGGAGTAATTCATGCTTATCTCTTCAGACGGGCTAGGAACATTTAGTTGCCTGTGTGTGTGTGTGTGTGTATATGTGTGTGTGTGTGTGTGTGTGTGTGTGTGTGTGTGTGTGAATAGGTCCATTGCCTGCTTTTCGAGATAACTAAAAAAAACTCGCCATGGGAAATTAGGGAGTGTTTCTGTTTCTGCTGAGAGCGAGTTTTTCCCTTCAATTTTCCTGCATGTGGGTGTGTGTATATGTCCTTGATTTACAGGTGTCGAAGATGAGATCATACTGCCAAGCTTGGGACAATTGTTCATTGACCACACTTTGATCCAAATAATGAACTCGTTTTCCGGCGTGAGTGTCTGCTCGTGAATTTGAGGCCTTGAATATGTGCTGTTGTGCACATTTGGGCCTTTTGTGCAATTCGTCCTACCACAGAAAAACATATTCATATTAACACTACATTTTCATATAGTTGGTCCTACAGTATGATATATAATTATATATACATAATGAATAATCTATAATTTGTCACAACACTGCCTTGTGTTCCACTGAAGCCCATTACATTACATTACATTATAGGCATTTAGCAGACGCTCTTATCCAGAGCGACTTACACAGCATTTTTGCATTTATACATAGTATCCATTTACAGCTGGATATATACTGAAGCAATTCAGGTGAAGTACCTTGCTCAGGGGTACAACGGCAGTGTCCTACCTGCGACCTTTCAGTTACAAACCCAGTTCCTTAACCACTGTACTACACTGCCGCCCTGCTATCCAGCTCTCTCCACCATGACCCTGCTGGTATGGGGTTTGTGGGCGGTGTGGAGCATCGGAGCAGGCACCTACGACTACTTCCACACCTCTGTAATGGAGGAGAGAACCAGCGCTCGGGATCCATCCGCCAGTGTGATATCGCTGCCCTATCAGCGGGCATAGTCCTGCTCGTGGCCTACAGTATATCCTCTGGAGAAAACACTTAAACATACTGACCCGGGCTCCACTGGTTGTGTTCACTGTTCCCATTCTGGCCCAAGAGACTGTCCAACGTCTCCCGACTGTTCTCCATCTTGACACCAAAATGTTCCAGAGCACAGAAGACCTAAACTCCCCCACACTTGGTGTCACTATGGAACCCCGTTGAAATTATATCTGGAAATAAAAGTTTCAAGAAAGAAATTAGTTTTTTTGTTTTGTTTTTGGCATCGTCACCCAACCCAAATTCTAAATGTCCAATTTGCGACAAATGTACGTGTTTTCACGGCTCCTGCTGCCGGCTCGAGAGAGTGAAGACAACTTGCGGTTTCCCTTCTAAACACGGGGCGTCAGCCAGCTACTTCTTTTCACAGCACAGCCACGCTCTTGCAGAGCGGGGGCGGAGGACACCGAATTATACGCGTACTCGGAGAGGCGGCCAACAGTGGTCCTATGGTATTTATCATTTTCAATGGTAAGGAAACTTTAAAATTATGCAATTCCTGTTTCCTGCACTATGACTATATTTTTGTAGCCTGTTAAGCAGTCACCTGTACAGTAGGAAGATTGGAACTACAGCTGTGCAGCCTTTCAATGATTGGAGTCAAAGTTTTTAGCAAAAGCCTTCAAGTAACTGATGCGAAGCTACCTATCTAGCTGCTACGTTTTATTCGCGCGCTATCCATTGTGCCGCATTGGCTGCGGATCTCTCTCGAGGAAAAATGGTTCGTTTCCTATCGCGTTTTTCGAACGACTTTGGTCCACAACGGCGCCTCGTAGGATGTTGTTCTGTGACAAAGCCAGCAACGCTGTCTGATAAACAGAAAATAGGGCATGCAAAACAACTCATTAGGATTTAAACAAATGGTCTGAAAACAAAGGTATAGCCTTTTAGTAATTGTGTGCATGTTGAATTTAACATAGGTTGGCTTTGCTACATATATTGTTTACAGAACAACGCCAAGCGTAAGTGCAAATGTATCTTGTGTCAAGAGCTAGCTATAACAACCAACTTTCATTGAGAGGTTCATAAAACTTAATGCGATTAAAACAAGAACACAAAAAGCCGTTGTTTGTCGGAGCTATATTTATGGTTTGAATGTGAAATGTAGTTTGGCTACACATGCATAACAATTAAGTTTAAAACCGATACTTTATTTAATTGACAAGCGGACACTTGAGAAAGCTTGTAATGGTTTTGAAATAAGCCTATTGAATGGTGATTAAGACATCACCCTGTATTTGCTTATTTAAAAAACAAATGGATTCGCTCGCTCTACATTAGGCTCTCCTTTACAATAGCCTCGTTATGTTATCGACGTACCCAAGTCTGGATAGAGAACTTTAGCTCACGTCGGTTTGTATTCGCGTAACGTAGTTTCGTTCACTACACACCACGCATCCCATAAAACATAATCAGAGGGACAATCTGGAATTAGGAACAGCATTCACTCACCGGCTGAATGTTTGTCAAAACTGAGGAAAAATGCAGGACAGGATATCACATTCCCTTTACTGCAATAACGAGACGCTTCTGGTTCCGTCGCTTCAGCTAGGCTACTTCCTCCCAAATTTCTGAGGCGCGTATTACAATGGTTTATAATAATTTGTCTCGCAAATAATTTTATTAGAGAGACGACGCAGCCCAATAGCGGAAGTTCATTGCCGCGCAAATCCACAGCAGATTACAGAAACCGCAGACAGAGGTGCTGATAAAAGCGGATCCTCGGTCACGGTGTCATTTTCCTCTCGGAAAGCGCGAACCCGCTGCATTCGGGCGATGGGTGAGACGTGCACAAGAACTTTCCCCACACGTTTTTTTTCATTGGAAATCACAGTGCACTGTAGCCTACGTTTTGTGTAAATATTTGTGGATTTACTGATGGCATGTGAAGGCAAATACATTTTTTTTTTACACCTTTTTGGTAACAGGTGTACAGTCAAGCTGAGGCTGCACCTGAATGTAGCACAGGTGGAAACACGTGCATCTACTTACAAACTGACACACCTGCACAAATACACATCATGTATATGCAAACATACACACACACACACACACACACACACACACACGTACAAACACTACCTCACCCACACACGTATGCACACAAAACATCACATTTAAAACAAATATTTTATTTGAATATAATAGAAACTCGATTACAGTCTTGTAAAATTCTGGTGATTTTCATACAATTTGTTAGTTCAGTCAAATACTTAAAATTATCAAAACATAAATCAACAGCCATTATTTTTTTTTAAATCCTGAAATAACAGGAAATAAAATGCTACAATGGCAGTAAGTATATAATATACAGTATACTGTATACTTCAGCATGGCTAGTGCATACTGTATACTTCAGCATGGCTAGTGCATACTGTATACTTCAGCATGGCTAGTGCACATTTTCATAGATCCATTCCTATATTATAATCAAAAATGTAAACATTAATTACCAACATAGTTCTGACTGAATATGCATATGTAGGCTCATACATACAGTATTTAGTGTGAAATATGCGAGGAGTCCTTCACAATTTGTTTTAGTTTTGCTACAGGTCAGACTGAAAAACTCAACCTGACGCTCATTCATTGGAGAGTCATTGTTTTGTGCTTCAATTATAGTTTTCTGATGATGATGATGATGATATCCACAGGTCAAGGAAGACTGGAAGGCCTCCAGTCACATGACAGGAAGCGCACCGGTCACATGACAGGGAGACTTCCTGACATATAATTCTCAAGATGGCAAATAACCAATTACTGCTCAACTACAAGCGGGAAGTTGAGCAACGTCCAATCAGATAACACTTTCATTGATAATGAAATAACGTACTACACAACGCATTGTAATTGGTACCACTTACATGCAAGTTAATGAAAACATGCATTTTATTGGTTCTAGTTATAGAGCTAGCTAGCTATTGCTATTTACACTTAAAAGTACTATTAAATGTTCCCAATCACAAAATGTATCCAACCAACCAGTTATGCATTTGCAAAAAATGTTTATGAAAAGGCCAGCTAGCTTTTTAAACCTTATCCGTTGTAGTGCACAACATTAATGCTAGTGTATAAACTAGCTACCCTGCGAACAGCAGAATAGCTATACATGCACACGCTTAAATTATTAAACGTACTCAAGAAGTCAAATATAAAATAATCGACCCACTTGTAGATCGCTAGCTAGCAGAGAGTGTATACAGTCGATACAGTTCAGTGCTAGTAGCTAGCAAGACTTAATTTATGACGTAGTCAAGTGACGGAACCGGAAAATTATATGTTGAGAAGATATTATACGATACACTGCACATTTAACAGGAAGTCCTCTGGCCACATCACAGGAAGACCTGTGGTCACATGACAGAAAGACCTAGCCAATCACATTTCACCAGGGGCCCAGAGAGGAGCTTTGAAACGTGAGGACACAAATGTGACAGAACTTCATATGCAAGGTCCCCAATGTGCCCCCGTACAACAGCCGTTACCGATAACTGCGGATCCAGTAACAGCAACGTCCTTCACATCTATTCCTTCATTAAAACTAAATCCATTAGCGGAGTAATGGAAATAAATGCAAGTAAAAAAAATTAAAAAAAACCTGAGCTAACAGGTTGAAACTAAAACCTAGCTAAGTGAAATTTATAAAATAATCAGGGATTAGATGATAAATTAGCCCAGCTGAATATTATCAACTAATAAATCGGACATCCATGGCCATTTGCAGCAAAGCAAATAATGGTAATTTACAATTTTTTAAAACTCTGTAGTTCCTGCTAGTTTCTAGAACTTTCCAACTTGGGGTCTTGGGGTAAGTAAGGCTGGCGTGGTTAAGGCATCTGTGGGTCCAGAATTTCTCTATCTGCGCAGATCCACAACAGACCATCACTGGAAATACCTCTGTGAAGCAAACAATCCCACCAATCAGAACTCAGAAAACATGCCCTGCCCCCAAACTTAATTTGTCAGTTTCATAAACTTATGGCACTAAGGTGACCAAACTGCTCATAACCTTACAGTGCTATGAACCTGACCAGACTGCTCATAACCTTACAGCATTATGAGCCTGACCAGGCTGCTCATAACCTTACAGCACTATGAGCCTGACCAGACTGCTCATAACCTTACGGTACTATGAGCCTGACCAGGCTGCTCATAACCTTACAGCACTATGAGCCTGACCAGACTGCTCATAACCTTACAGTACTATGAGCCTGACCAGACTGCTCATAACCTTACGGTACTATGAGCCTGACCAGGTTGACACTCTGATAAGTCCGCCCAATAGGAATGTGCTTTCCTCATAAGCTAATGGTCAGCTAACCTCTCCTGATGAATCTTGTATCGATTGGATTCCAACTGAAGGCGACCAAGCCAACTGAACCCACTGACATGTAGGCTGGAACCAATCAGATTGTAGGAAACCGCTCTCACATACTGTAACCTCTCTTTACAGAAGCTAGAGATGGGAGCATCTGGGGTCGACACTGCCTGCTTACCCACCTTAATAAAGGACATGTGACTGCACACTACATGCAGGGAAAAGCAGTAGATTTTAGCGGAGAAGACGAGGGGGCATTACGGGGCAATTAAAGCATCCATTTTCAGGTTAGATTACTCGGCAGACACAGTATCCTCACACAAAGGGCAGTTTTGTAAAGCATTTGCTCCCTGGCCGGGTCACAATAACACATCAAACTTGTTATCGAGAAGAGCATTAAAACAAGGATGTCTGGGATTACAATTAAATTAACTGTGTTCAAAAGGGGAATCTGGTGTCATGGTGACACCGCTTGAGTGTTAGCGAGCTGCATGTTTGTTTTTTTATTCTTTACATGAAACTTGCATGCACATTTACCGGCTAGCTAACGCTAACTCGCAGTCCCCAGAAAATAAAGAGAAAAAAGGGTTTGGTGCTTCTGTTCAAAAACAGGAACCATGCATTATTAGAGTTTCCAGTAACCCCCCCCCTTAGTCCAGCTCTCCCCTGATTGGTTCAGGAGCATGAATGACATCTTAAGAGAGGCTGAAATCTTCGAGCGGAAAAAAAACAATGGAAGAATTTGCAAAGCCATGAGGCCTAGGCCTAGCTCCCTTCAGTTAGCAAGGCTTTGTCTGTGGATAAAAGCCTATTGTGTCTGTAATTACTACAGCCAGAACAACAGACACTCCTACAGCCGGGCTGCAGGGACATGCCACTTCTCCAAAGCCCTGTTCACACAGGAAGTACCCCTGATGCCCCCTCCCCCCTGGGGGGTGTGGAGGGGGGGGTAATTTACCTGGAATCCTGGCCTCTGTAACCTCCCATACTTGAGGGTCGTGTTTTACCCACACAGGTATTCATCTGCTGGAAAAAGCCGCAGTCCAGAATGCTACTTTTCAATTTAACTGCTGAATCGAATGGTTACTGCACTATTTTAAGAAAATGGGCTTATTTGCTGGACCTTTAAAAAAAAAAAAAAATCTGCCAACATGACTTTTTCAATATGGTTTCATTTCCCTTTTTTTTTTTTTCACTGTTTGGAATATCCAATCATAATTGTGTATGAAATCATCTGGGCCTGTATTCATACTGATCTAGGACCAGTTTTTCTCTGTTGACTCATTATGGATAAGCTTAGGATATGGACAATGGCGGAACCTGATCCTAGATCAGTACTCCTGCCCTAAGATGCTTTATGAATAGTGGTCTGGGTGTTTGAGTTCAAACTGTGGTGCACCAGGTAGACTCCACAGTCTCGGCACCAGAGCCCAAATTCAATCCTGCCGGACAGCAGTTAGTGCACAGTCGCCATGGTGACCGAATACAGGAGTCTTTGTTTCTACTTGGCGGAACACTCTGGACACCGACTTAGAACACTCAGATCCAGTGGCGCCATTTAAAACTGTCTCAAATTCACCTTTTCCTGCTCCAAGACATTGCATATTGTGCCAGAAAGAACAATGGATCTTTAAGTAAAGGAGCTTGGTCGGGGAAATGCCTTGCGTGCCTGTTTAATTGCCTGCCTTT
Organism: Ilyophis sp. 1 JC-2022; assembly: GCA_022702515.1. NCBI lineage: Eukaryota > Metazoa > Chordata > Actinopteri > Anguilliformes > Synaphobranchidae > Ilyophis > Ilyophis sp. 1 JC-2022. The sequence continues at coordinate 78,450,976 of CM040401.1, forward strand.
TTAACTGCCTGCCTTTTTAATTGAGTGCCTGTTGCAATTTTAACCTGTGCACAATGATAATGTCATTAATGTGGTCCCACATTTATATAATAACATTATGACAGTATCACTTTATGAGTTTTTTTTTTTACCTCTGATATTTATGTATTTCTGTGTGTACGCTACAATTCTCAGGGAGCTCTTTAATCAAAGCTGACACGCCCCTGAAGCAGCCAGGCCACTGTTAGGCCAGAGCATGTCAGGGTTCTCTCTCGCTGACCGCCACCGTTTCCCCCGAGGCTAGACCGCGGCGTTCTCACCTGGATCACCACGGCGGCGAGCACGACGAGGATGGCGAACGCGGCCAGCCGCCCCAGACGACCAAAGTCCACCTGCTTCAGCATGAAGAAGCGTGCCCAGCCCAGCTTCTTGGCCGTGTGTGGCGGGTAGCGCATGTTGTTCACGCCCTCCATGCCCAGAGACTTGATGAGGCAGCCCCGCAAATGGCTCAGCTGGTCAAAGCTGTGCTTCCCATGGTAACTGCCCATCCCACTATTGCCTGCAGGGGGCGCCAAAAACACAGATTCAGCTTGTAAGGCCAATGGCAAATAAGTACACACTGAAGGTGTGGAAACAACCACAAACAGGTCAGATAAAGTACAGTTCTATCATAAAGTAGCAGCGATACATAAACATGAACATTGCGTCTGGTTCACAACGCCTTATAGTCTTAAGGCTAAGTCAGGAAGACATGATAAACTACAGCATCACTATCAAGATACTTGTGCAACATGAGATAATGGCACGTCAACACTCTGGTGTCCACACAGAAACCTTTCATTTCCATCCACTCATGTACAATTGCAGAGATTGGAAGACTGTGCCAGGGTGCATACAGGCTGCATAGGCCCAACATGGTGGCTGAACACCCAATTGCATCACACTTTACATCTGCGTTTCCCAATTACGTCAGACTTTACATCAGCGTTTCCATTTTTCATTCACTACTTGTACCAATTGTTTGTTTGCACTGCTAACTGACTGTGAGTTCTCTCTTGAACAAGATATTTTAATCTCAGCGAGATTTGCCTGGGGGGTATTTCACAAAGCAGGATTATTTATCCAGCTAACTCAGTAATCCTGCTTTGTGAAATGCCCACTTCTTACATAAAGATTAAATTAAATCAATAGATTTTTCTTGTTTTTTATGATATTGAAAGGAACCTTTCAAAACAATGTGTGGTCCTAACTACCAACTGGAGCTCCAAAGGTATCACAGTCCACAGAAAGTGGGGTTCACTCACCTACACCCCCAAAGGGCAGGGCACTCACAGAGAAGTGAACCAGGCAGTCATTGGCCAGCACACCACCACTCGACGTCTCAGAGATAACACGCTTAATCAGCTGGAGGAGAGAGAGGGGGAGGGGAGGGGGGAGAGAAAGGGAGGGGGAGAGAGAGTACATGACAGAGGGTGCGAGAGAGAAAGAGAGGGAAGAGAGCGAGGGAGAGAGAGAGGAGGGAGGGGAGAGGGAGAGGGAGGGACGGGAGGAAGTGAGGGGGAGGGGGAGGGGGAGGGGGAGGGAGGGGGAGAGGGAGAGAGAGTACGTGACAGAGGGTGCGAGAGAGAAAGAGTGAATGAGAGGGAAGAGCGAGGGAGAGAGAGAGAGGAGGGAGGGGAAGGGAGAGGGAGAGAGAGTATGTGACAGAGGGTGCGAGAGAGAAAGAGAGAATGAGAGGGAAGAGAGCGAGGGAGGGAGAGAGAGAGAGAAGGGAGACATGAAACAGCTGAATCTTGTTTAGTTTCGGCATGGCTAGCAGCAGCTGGGCGCGGCAGAATGACAGCAAATTTATTTTAGCACAAGCCAAGCAACAAAGAGCAACGCATCAGCATTCAAGCAGTACAGAGAGAACTCATTATTGACTTAAAAAGGGCGCTCCATTAGAGGTGTGTGCATGTGATTGGCTTAAAAAGGGCACTCCATTAGAGGTGTGTGCATGTGATTGGTTGAGTATATGACGCGTGATTGCTAGCCGACCATGGTCGGCTACAGCGAGAGGTTCTCCGCCAGAACTTACTCTGCAAACTCGTTTGCGACGTTCATTCTGTTTATATACTGGATAGATCAATCTTTAACGTTGGGTATTGTCATTATTGCTGATATTGTACTGTATGACTTATCTGTTTCCCAATAAACACACATGCATCCCCTTCCACCCTTTCCCTCCATAGAGGTAAGTTATCTACCTGGTATGTGTGTTTGTTTGTTGACATCGCTACCTTGGCTTTGGCAGCACAGTTCAAACCCCTGACATTCTAATTCTAATAAGTGCATACAGAAACGTCATCAAAGCAACTACAGAATAGATAAGACAAAGCACATCCTTCCCATAGCGTAGCAGCGATCCCTAGTAATGCACATTGAGCGTAGTTCACAGTAAGCTGGGTAAATCAGCTAAGCGTGGGCGTAGCATCTCTCTGAGCGCTTGTATTTGTGGTGACCATCATGTCCGGTGGGATTAAATGGATTGGAAGTGACTCTTTAAATAAGGAACGTTTTGTTGTTGTTGTTTTAATCGAACAGTGAAAACAAGGTTCCTCTCTATAAGGCAGTACAGTACAGAGATGTGAAACCTGTGTATCAGACCTGTTGTGGGGGATACCTGATGCCTCCTGTTCATGTTTGTGTTTTATTTCCATATTGTGTGTGTGTGGGGAGGGTGGGGCTGATGTCTGCAGTGAGATACTTAGCCTGAGGCCTGTATCACAGAGCAGGATTACTGAGTTAGCTGGATAAGTGCACTGAGTAAAACCCGGAAACCTCCCAAATCTGGAACATGGACTGAAGTAAAAAGAGCCGTTTCGGGTTTTACTCAGAGCAGTTATTCAGCAAACCCAGTAATTCTGCTGTGACACAGGCCACTGGAGTGGTCAGCAAATGTCCAACACTGATCAAACGCTGCTGGCTTTACAGAGTGCCATGTTGTGCAGGTGTTACCGTGGTTATGCAGGCATGTTACCGTGGTTACGCAGGTGCATTACCTGTTTATCTTGAGAGAAGACGTACAGGGCCAGAGGTTTCTCTCTCTTGTTGATGAATGTGATCGCCTCGTTCAGGCCGCTGACCGTTACTATGGGCAACAGGGGGCCAAAAATCTCCTCCTGCATCACCTTGGAGTCCGGCTTCACGTCCCGCAGAACTGTGGGAGCTGGGGGTAGGGTAGCGGGGGGGCGTGTACAGATTTAGCAGGCGTGTCACAAAGCTTAATGCATCCAAGATCGGCAGCCATTCTGGCAAATCCTGATTTAATTATGGGTTTCGGTTTAGACCGGTTCTCTACGCCTGAAACCGCTGACATGGAATATTTGAATTTCAAAACCTGATTGGAAACAGACAGAAGTCAGTAATATGCAGGCTATGCAGGAGGGGTGAGGGGTGGTGGTGGTGGTGGTGGGGGAGGAGGGGGCTTCGTTGTTGAAGCTCACTTCCTGGTCTTGCTGAGAGCAGTATAGGTATTTTAGGCCTTTTTTTCAATGCTCTTGTTCACGGTACCAAATGCGGCCAATAAATCTTTCCCACGAGAGCATGTACTCGTAATAGGTGCTCTTTCTTCGTCCAATGTGCCCATTTGTTAAGTTATTCTGTCATTCTGTCACAGTTCTTTTATATTTTTTGACCAATCCGGTACGGTTTGCGGCACTTCCTAGTCACTGTGTGTCACTAGTATCTCACACGTTGAGTGGATGAACCGGACCCGAACCGGACCCGGCCCGGATGTAATGAAGGGTCTCCTTCCTGCACAGTCTCTGGCTCAAATTTTTGTGAGGCACATGGTTTCAAAGTGTTTGTTCAGAAATATGTCACTGCGACTCAGTCTGTGTAGTGATACTGCTCTGTGACTCGAAGTCTGTGTAGTGATGCTGCTCTGTGACTCAAACTGAAATATGTCGCTGTGACTCAAAGTCTGTGTAGTGATGCTGCTCTGTGACTCAAAGTCTGTGTAGTGATACTGCTCTGTGACTCGAAGTCTGTGTAGTGATGCTGCTCTGTGACTCAAACTGAAATATGTCACTGTGACTCGAAGTCTGTGTAGTGATACTGCTCTGTGACTCAAACTGAAATATGTCGCTGTGACTCGAAGTCTGTGTAGTGATACTGCTCTGTGACTCAAAGTCTGTGTAGTGATGCTGCTCTGACTCAAACTGAAATATGTCGCTGTGACTCAGTCTGTGTAGTGATGCTGCTCTGTGACTCAAACTGAAATATGTCGCTGTGACTCAGTCTGTGTAGTGATACTGCTCTGTGACTCAAACTGAAATATGTCGCTGTGACTCAGTCTGTGTAGTGATGCTGCTCTGTGACTCAAACTGAAATATGTCGCTGTGACTCAAAGTCTGTGTAGTGATACTGCTCTGTGACTCAAACTGAAATATGTCGCTGTGACTCAAAGTCTGTGTAGTGATGCTGCTCTGTGACTCAAACTTTACGTACCGATATAGCACTGCGACTCGTCGTTCTCGCCCCCGACCGCGATGGCGTTGTCCTCTATCATGGACATCACTCTCTGAAAATGGCGCTGGTTTATCATGCGCCCGTAATCCTCGCAGGTCTTGGGGTTGTCCGTGTAGAATTCCTGAGACAATGAACACAAAACAAAGACTGTATAAAAGCATTAAAATACAGTTAATAATGTTTTGTAGCAATTCAATACATATTTTACATTGAGAAACATTTTTCCCCAATTTTGGATCAAATTTCTGCCATATTTTTTTCTTTCTTTATTTTACACCATTTAGAAAAGTTTTAACTTTGAATAAAAATAGAGTAGACATAAAGTAATATATTTGATATTTGTGATCAGGTTTTAAGAGTAATCAATCGCATTTTAAGATCAGTAGTGAAAGCTGCTGGTACCGGTGCAGACTAAGCAGGGATGGGGGGTACTGACCTTCACAGTCTTACGGATCTCCTCCACCACACGGTCCTGTATGCTGGGCTCACACAGGACGTAGTCGGGGGCGATGCAGGTCTGACCGCAGTTTGTGAACTTTCCCCAGGTGATCCGTCTGCAGGTAACAGGAGAGCAAGCAGGCAAGAGCATGAGAAAGGCATTGTGGGAATTATACACCTGGTTAATATACTGTACAAATGATTAGCATCCCAACCACTATAATGACACTCAGACACACACACAGTTACAATCTATAAGCACTGTAGAGGTATAATGTATAATTATTGTATAGTTATAATGTTTAATTACTGTAGAGTTATAACATAGCATTTCTGTAGTTATAATGTAACAGTACTGTAGATGTATAACGTATCATTTTTGTATAGTTATAATGTATCATTACTGTAGAGTTATAATGCATCAGTACTGTAGATTTACAATGCATCAGTACTGTAGAGTTATAACGTATCATTCCTATGTAGTTAGAAAGTATCTGACTCGCAGGCGATTGTGATGTCACAGTCCTTACCTGCAGGCGATTGTGATGTCACAGTCCTTGTCGATGTAACAGGGGCTCTTCCCCCCCAGCTCCAGGATAACGGGTGTCAGGTGACGGGCGGCGGCCTCCATCACCAGTTTGCCCACGGCAGGGTTCCCCGTGTAGAAAATAAGGTCAAAACGCTGCTTCAGAAGCTCCTGGGTCTCTGCCACACCCCCTGTAACCACGGGATACAGCTCCTGAAAACACACACACACACACACATTAACATTATTTACACAAATACACAGGCACACACACACATACACACGAACACATACCATACATACACACACGCACACAATGTTATTTACACAAATACACACGCACACAAAGAAAATAAGACACATGCACAGACACACAAATAATTTAATTTTAATTTTGTAAATTCACACACAGGATAGTTTACAGTCAAATGGACACTGTATCCAGTCTGATAAAAGCTCATAAACAGACCGGACGGACGAACGGTGGGGGGTTACCTTGTCCAGGTACACGGGGAGGAACTCCTCCATCACCTGAGCCGTGTGAACGCAGACCTCTGAAGGCTTCACAACGGCAGCATTACCTGGGGGGGGGGGCACGGCTCTGATTACATCTCACATGATCAGGTGATCCTGCATTCCTGCATTTTATATACCTTATAGGGTTCAAACCTGGGTATACCCCCTCCACACACAAAAACCCATCCATAAGCAAGCATGCACACTCGCATTCACACATTCTCATTCACGCACGCGCACACACACACACACGCGCGCACACACACACACACACACACACAATCAAGTCATAAGCTTTCAAAACGGAGCAACTGAGTTGAATATTGCAGCGATGGCCTTGGACATCCCACCGTTGCTACGGCGATAACCCCGATCTGCACTGACAGACACCACAAACTACACAAAGGAGAGGCCTCGCATAACATAACCCAGGAGACTTTTTTATTTTTTATTTTCAGAGGAACTGGCCGATTGGTTCCCTCGGCAACGGCCCGCTTGCCGTATCAGCGCAATATCACCACGGACCTCTCACCCGCTAAACGCCGCTTCTCCCTTGAACACTGACTGTGATCCTGCGGTTTGCTGAGTCACTCTCCACTGCGGAGCGCAACCCTCAAACGCGCAAACATCAACTCTCAGAATCGGACTCTCCTCCTTTGCCAGGTTATAAGGTCTTAAGAGGCCTTATAACCAATGTTCAAATCCCCACAGAAGAGACGCTTCAGGTTGAGACAGACCCAGCGTCCCGGTGCATACCTGTGTGCACACCCAGGGCTTCATTTACTAAGACCTTTTGCGGGCACAAAAACACACGCAAAACCATTAACATGACCGATTGGCCACGGTATTTGTTTGGCACCAATCATTGGCTGCGTTACTACTTTTGCATGCGCTAAAAGGTTTCAGTGAGGCCTTAGTGAATCAGCCCCCGATGGCGTGCCAGCACAGAGAGCCTCCGGTTCAAAGTACAGACACAGATCTAGCAATCAGAATCAGCGTCCTTTGACTTGTTGGCAGCGCGAGGGAAGTTACACAACAATAAACGATTAGAAATGCACTCAAAAGTCACTAAAAAGACCTGCAAATGTGTCAGCCTTATTAAGGCCTCATACCTTCTTATTACCGGCGACAGTTACATTCGATTTTACATGAGCTTCTTGTGTCTTTTGGCTCTTTATTTTGCTCAGTGTCATACCCACACACACTTTATCACTCACAGGGCACGACAGGGATCACAATAGTGTGCTGATCTAGGATCAGTTTGGCTGTTTAGCTCATAGTGAAAAGTCAGGATATGGGCAGGGGGAAACTGTTCCCAGATCAGCACTATTGCTACATGAGTGCAGGCTCTGGTGATGCATCTCTTCACTTCAAACCTATACTTCCAGATGGCCTTAAAAGGACACTGCTTAAGCCAGATCATCATTTAACAGATATAAACGGTGACTAAAATTAGATCTCATTTCAACTTTGGCGGAGACAGCAAACAGTAATTTTTCTTTAGGATTGTTTTTTTTCGAGGGGGGCATTTAAAAGTACCTCCTAATACAACATGATAATATTGGGAGGGGGCATTTGATGTTTTCTCAAAGTTGGGGGGGGGGGGGGACTGTTCCCCCTGCCACCCCCAGGATCTACGTCCATACCAAAACGGCCCACATGGGGGCGCCAAAACGCACCTGCGGCGAGGGCTCAGTAAGGTCACACCCAATTCCAGGTGTGTGTGTTTGTGTGTGCGTTTATATATAATCATACCTGCAGCGATGGCTCCAATGAGGGGCTGTAAGGTGACGGCCCAGGGGTAATTCCAGGCTCCGATGACCAGCACCACCCCCAGGGGCTCCGGTTGGATGAACACCTGGTCGGAGAGAGTGAGCAGGTTCTTCTCCACGGGCCGCGGTGCCGCCCACTCTTTAAGCTTGTTCACCGCCAACACGATCTCTGCCTCCAAGCCCAGGGTCTCATATAGGGGCGTCCCGAGCTCGCTCTGCATGAGACAAAACAATTAGCGCCCCCGAGAGACACATATAAACACAAACCCAGCCCCCAAGAGGAATGCAGTGAATGACAAAGAGTCCAGACCCAAAATTCAGGGGGGTGGGTCGTTGGGCAAATGCAAACTTTTGTCCCTAAAGGGGGTCTGCAAGTGGCCTTTTTTTCTTCTTAAACTGTTTCCACAAAACAGCCGCCGGTCAGCTGCCCCGGGGGCTCACCTTGTTGAGGTCCTTCTTCAGGGCATCGCAGATTTCCTGGTTTCTCTCCGTGAGGAAACGCCGCAGCGACTTCAGCTGGGCGATCCTGTAGTCCAGCTGCTTCGACCTGCCCGTAAGGAAGGCCTTCCTCGCGCGCTCCACCGCCAGCTGCTCTCGAGACATGGCTCCGACTGCGCAAGTGCGACACAGTGAGCTCACATGAACCGATAACACGCTATATAACACTGCTGCGTTTTGACACGAAGTGATCGATCTGACGGAATCCTTAATTTATTCATTGATTCATAACAAAAAATACGAGTTACGCATGGTCCTTTTAACTTTATTTGGACGCTTTCAATTATCAACATGTACCTATTATATTAGTTTTAGATCTTCACAATGCCACCTGACCTTTGAAAAAAATAAAAAGGCTCTTTGCCAACTAGACTAACATTGTTTGCCAGAGAGGTGTGTCTCGTCCGCTATCACTCCTATGTATAGCGAGGAATTAGGTAACCTAGTTGCAAACCACATAAGTATAGAAATGACTAAATCTGCTATAACGTTAAAACGCAGTGTGTACTGAAAGACAAACTGGAGGCTGTACTTCCATTTCACGTGTCTATTGGAAAACTGCTGCAAGTTTACATTGTGCAATAATGATACCCTTCGCACTTGTCCGGCTAGCTATGGAGCTGTGATGCGGTCACTGCTGTAGTTGTGCTAGCAACAAATGTGTTGCCAAAACACAACGCGAGTTGCACAAAATAGACCGTGATATGATAATATGCTGTATGTCGCTCAATTTGCATGTTCAATTTACATTTTATGTAGTTAACTATGTGACAGGACTGACAACAAAACAGAAACTCATTCAGTTACAAATGATTTTTAGACAATCGGGCTCGGTAGCTACTTGGAAAGCAGTACTGGCCAGCTGTCAGTTTTTAAACGTATAAATCTATTTAACAATCAAGTCATTAACGTTATACGATGGCAAACGGTAATAATTATCTTCTAGTTTGACAGCTGCACAGCAACAAATATTTGTATAAATGATGGGTAACGTTATGCTACAATTATACGTTTATCCATTCCAATAAGGCGTAGCTAAATTACATAAAATAGTACAACGCTGTCAATAAAGCAGCCGCTACGATGCGTAAAATGAAGCGTCATGTTCGCAGCTGTGCTGGCTATTTCTTACCTGAAAATATTCCTGTATCGGGATATGGAACGGTAACGTTTGTGTCTCCCACGGAGAAGTTAACTAAATCTCAGAAGTTTTATGCGAGCAAACACTGTACGAGATGACCCCTGTCCGTCTTTTCCAAAAGTCTGTTGGTTGCCCCAGATAGCTGCAGGCAAGGGAACTGTTCCGTTAACAATACCGTAATCGGAGACGCAAGCTTGGCACTGGACCCTAGCCGGCCATCTTGTTCAGAAGCGACACGGGGATTGGTCGTTATACGTGTCACTCAAAATATGTTCCGGCTATTTTGTTTATTGTGGGAGTAAAGTGTTTTTTCAGACAAGCCATATATTACTAAAGTCCTTATGAACTGTCTCTGATGTCATTGTGCTTACTTGTAGGTACGAAAATTCGCAACAGCTTCAGGTATTATTTCGGTTGCTGATGATTTCAACGCAAACTGCATTTTAATCAATTCATATTGTTCATTGTGTTTTTTTTTATTTTAAATTTTTTTAAGTTTCCCTTTATATTGTAGTCTATACCCGCTATGTTGTATTAGTAGAAATATTATCCTACTGTACGACATGAACGAATGAGAATGAATGAGCTTCATGACCATTCGACCATCAGACTGAATTTCCTCCTCCTCCGTAGCTGGAGATCAGGGGAGTGTTTCCATTATTTCTCTCTCTCCCTCTCTTTCTCTATCTCTCCCCCTCTCTCTCCCATCTCTCTTTCTCTCAATCTTTCAATCTCTCGCATTATAGTGCCAGTTATAAAGTGCCATAGGTAAGTAATTTAAAAGTGAATTAGAATCAGCGGTCCTTATTTACAGATGATAGCATTCCACAGACGGGATGCTTCAGAGGAAACCCAGTTGGCTATGGGCGTGACGTGATATCTGTAATTAACCACAAGTTGCATTTTCTCTGAGACAACGTCAATAGACAGCCCCGCACAACGGCCAGGATTCCACTTGAACGATCAAAGGTAGCAGGAGGAGGCCAGCTCTAATGTAACTCGAATTGTTTGAACCGGAGGCTTAAACCAAGCAGGTTAGCTGGCCTAGGTTCTTATACAGTTCTGTGGTTGCAATCGACTGAATTTGGGGCTTTCAATTGGCGCCATCTGGCGGTAATATCTTAAAAATACATCGCATTTGTTTCATAGCGTTGCGCAAAGATGTCCAAAATACTGTGGAGGAATAGCCTAAGTTTTATTTCGCACAGATGTAATTCAGTGACGATGAGAGGAATACGCTTTTTAAGACAATGGTTTGGAAAGAAGCGACAAAGCGTTAATGGCGCCAATTACCTGCGCTTCACAAGTCCCAGGTGTCGCTTTTAAGTTGTGACTCCAGTAAACGGCGGCTGCTGCAGATCGTTAACGATCCTGTGAGTGTAAGGTATTAAAATGAAAACCCACCCTTATTCCCTAAATCCCTTATTCGAAACGCTACCCAGTACGGCTTTAATCCATGTCATGTTTATAAAATATAAAATATGTTTCGAACCAAAATAGCCCAAACAGGTTACATTTAATCCCAATTACTGACATATTAAATTCCCGTTACAAATTATTTTTACTTAAAACTTGTCAAACTTTATCCTCTCATATTTCTCAGTGACAATATTCTTACTTTATAATACACTATAAACACAAAAATTAAGAAAATCTAATAACAAAAAACAAACCAAATGGATACCAGTAAACATTGTCCTGCACGGATACAAATTAGTAGTAATACTAACATAGTAGTAGCAGCAGAAATATAATTAATTCATTCATTTATTTATTAAAATACCCATTAAAATAACCAAAGGACATTTCTATATTTTACATTGGTCATTTGGTTAAATTAACAAAAAACACCAAAGATAAACTATTTATAGGCAATGTTAAACATGTTAAACATAGCCGATCATCACAATTAAAGTACAACTTCACCTGCACAGTAAAATGTTCAGTGTTAAATTGAATCTGATCTACATTTGATGCCTATGGACTGAAATAAACTCTGTTTGAGTTCAATTTACAGTAGAACTGTTTACTTTATGAATGTTTGCAACATATATAAAATATTAAAAACTATAATAATAATAATAATAATAAGCTCTTAGAGAAAAGTACAAAGAAAGTTCCTAAAGAGGCACAAATGCTTGTGCACAGGAGTGGTACCCTATAGGTACATAAAAATGTACCCCTAGCCAGCTATATATAATTTATTTGTACCTTTTTTGCTTGTAAATAATAATAATAATAATAATAACAACAACAGAGCATAAAAATGAGGGAAATGCATAAAAAAATAAAAACAAGAGCTTGAATCTTTAAATAGTTTTTAAGTTAACACGGGCCATTATCAACTGTCTGAGGTTTCGCATCCCAAAGAAATGAAGGTGATGTCAGGCAGGAAGAAAACCTGTGTGCTGGTGCCGCAACACCACTAAAAGTGATCGTGTAAAATCAGTAGACAGTCCTCGCAATATACAATCGGCGTCGTATAATGAAGCGTTTTCGTTGGTGTTGTTGCGTCTGAAGCGGTTATCGGTCTGGAAGGATGCGATACAGACTCGAGTCGTGTCCAGTTCCTGCCGCGCGTCCATCAGCGCCTCGCGTGCTAACCATCGCCCCGAAGACACAGGGCAGGCGCGAGCCCCGTTCGCATTTATGGCAAAAAAGCCAGCAATTACGAGCTCATTGGGATCAAACCGTCACCTCGTTAAGCGCCCCGACATTGTCTGACGGGGATTCACTTCAAAGTCTAGGCGAGGTGTGGCCCGACGCGCAGTTAGGGGTTGACGGGAAAGGGTTCGATGGAGAGAAAGGTGTCAAAAGGGGGTCGCTCACATATGAGCGGGGTATAAAAAAAACGGCAAGATCCACTAGCTGTACCACATCACCTGCGTTCCTGGACACATCACGACAACCTTTCTTGTTGAAAAGAGCTTTGCGGAAATGGCGCATGGGTCGGATTACGCGTGGCACAGCAGTAACATCGAGGCTTTCTTTCTGCAGCGCGAGCGCACTTCTGTCGTACCTCGGCAGAACAACGGTCACACGGTGGACTCCAGCAACGGTAAGATATGTTATGTTATACAGACAGACCTGTTTACCTTTGGATGGGACCCTGCTTGTTCTTTTAAATCAGGAGTCAGGCCTGGACAGCCTCAGCATTCTGCTGCTTTTATTTTTTTACCTTTGAATCAACAAGGCAAATCCATAAAGCCAAGTGAGGTTATACAACTGTATAATCAACAGCTTTAACTGATCAAATAAGTACCAATGAGTGACAATAAAACCAGCACAACTGGTAGCGTTCCCATTCCTGCTTTAAGTTAAACACGGCAGGTTTTCATGCACTCAAATCAAGTTTGGAGAGAGAAGTATTCGATCTTGATGCCTGACAGGGATTCCCCTGCAATGTTTTTTTTTTCCATCAGGTAATTTAGTCTCGTTTCTGGAGGGGCTGCAGCTGTGGACAGATCCGTGTGTTTTACTCATTTAAATGAACACTGTTAATTCAACTCTTAAGAGATGTATTTGAGTCATTGCATTATTTTACATTAATTTAACAGGAACAAATTAAAGTACAAGTCCAAGAGGACATAAAAAATGTACTCTTTCAGAGTTGATTTAAAACTGATTGTTTTAACGAGTGCCCCCCTCCCCCAATGCAGGTCACCAGGATCCCCTGCGAGGCGTAAGCACGCAAACGCCACGGCGACGGAAGCGCACCACCTTCAGCAAGGGCCAGCTACGTGACCTGGAGCGAACCTTCGCCCTCACACACTACCCCGACCTCAAACTCAAAGAGTCCCTGGCCACCCTCACAGGCCTCCCCGAATCCAAAATCCAGGTGAGTCCCCCATCCCATTCCCCACAAGGGGGCCGACAAACACACCTGAATAACCCAAAGTTTAGTGTCTTATTTGGCCCTTTAAACAACAGTATGACTCCTGCTGCCTACTTTAAAAAGACACTGTACAGTGTTAACTGTTAATTCAACACTAACAGTGTTCAGCTGGGGGGATCAAATGTATTCTCCTAGAGTTCAATTTAACACCAAAACTTTACTGTGTATTTTCACCAAGACACAGGGCAAAATGATCCTTTTGTGTGACTGGACATTTTCATTGGTAACACTGCTTTGTTAAAAACCTCAGTAATCTGCAGGAGTGTTTTTCAAATGTTAGTGGGCGTCTAAACAGTTAAAATATTCAAAGTATGCGTCTGTCTGGAGGTCTGGACCCAATGTGAGCGAACGCACCAAACTGAAAACTGTTTTAGCCGTGCTTGTTGTTCCACCACTAATGGTCTCTCTCTCTCTCTCTCCCGCTCTCTCTCCCTCTCTTTCTCTCTCTTGCTCTCTCTCTCCCGCTCTCCAGGTCTGGTTTCAAAACCGCCGTGCACGCCATTTCAAGAGTAAGAAGCAGACCCCAGATCCCGCCACCTCAGATCCCGCTCCTGGGACAGGATTCAATTCCGGCTTCCCTCAGCTACCCCAGCACCTCTCCCGCCTGCCCCAGCCCACCAGAGTCGCCCCCAGATGGGGCACACAGGACGCCCTCCCGGATCTGTCCGCTTCCACCTCACCTGTGCAGACTCACCTGGTCATGAGCTCTGTACCCGCCAGCCTGAGCCCAAGCATGTCTCCGCAGCTCTCCGGTAAAGAGAAGAGCGCCCCCTATTGGTTTGAAAACAGCGTGCGGCCCCAGGGAATCTCTCACTGGGGTGTGGCTCCTAGGCAGGGCAGCAGCCCTCACGCTGTACCTGGCTGCAGTGGTGCAGTCAGAGCCGAGGGGTGGGGACGCTGTGAGGTCCAGCACTACAGCGAGGCTGACCAGACCGTGCCCACCCAGTTCCCGCAGCTGCAGTACCGCCACCGGGCAGACTGGGGGAGCCAGAGAGCGCAGGCACTCGATGACATTCCAGAGCTCTGCTCGCAAAGCTACCAGGACTTCAGTTTGACAGACCTCGAGTTCTCTGCCGCTTTGATGGACTATCTACTCTAATGGACATTTTGTAACTGATTACTGTTAATTGCAGTATGCTATTTATTTGATTATTGATTGATTTTTTAAATCAGATTTCTATTAAATACCTTGATAAAGGGTTATGTAATGAATCATAGCCTTTTCTTTGAACACGGGGACTTTGAGAGTGCTCAAAATTTTATTATAAAGTGGATAAGTGTAAGCTTTATTTACACTTTTTTATCTGGGATTGTGAAATTGTTGTATAATTGCAAACATGTAACAATAAATCTGTGGGAGAAAATGTTTATATTTTGTAGTGTTTAAATTTTTTATTTATATTTTTACCTTTATTTAACCAGGTAGGTTCAATGAGAACTCTTTTGTAGTGGATGGGTGGGACTGCAAGGGATTGTGTAGCCAATCAAATGTATGGGGTAATGAGGTGTAGCCAATCAGATGTAAGGGCTGATTAGGTGTATAGCCAATCAGATGAAGAGTCCTATCCACATGCTCATTGCAAGTCGTGATGTAAAGACATGCATATTAGGCTAAGCTTTTACAGTCTTACATTAACCAGGCATCGCATTATATTACAATCATTTAGCAGACGCTTTTATCCAAAGCAACATACAATAAGTGCATACAGAAATGTCATCGAAGCAACTACAGAACAGATAAGACAAAGCACATCCTTCCCATAACGGAGCAGCTATCCCTAGTAATGAACATTGAATATAGTTCACACAGTAAGCTATGGGTAAATCAGCTATACCTTCTAAACTATAACAAACAGTTATACCTAAAAATATAACTTTAAAAAAAAAAAAAGTTCCATGGGATCTTTAATGACCACAGTGTGTCAAGTATTTGATTGGTGAATTTCAGACCATCAACAACCATCGCCAGTCTTGAATGGTGAGGTAATTGAGTAGGGAAGGGAGAAGCAACAGTTTCATTGAGAAAACAAAAACATATTTACAAGGTTATACAATACAATTATTATCAGTGAATAATTAATATTTTTCACTCCCAAGTAGCCTAATCTAGCTTGGCTTTGTTTAGCCTGGTCACTGCAATAGCCGACATGATTCTGAAAGGAACTATCCACTTCAGTGTCATGCTTCATGCTTGATCATTTTGGGAATTCTTTTAACCTGTTCATGAATGTTGTTTAATAAGAGACACATTTTCAAAACTTTGGATATTGGCCATAACAAATGTAGAACCGCAGCACTACAGTGTGCAAATTGTTTAAGTGAACAAATAAATAAAAACAATTAAGAAAATGTATATATTTATGATAAATGGTAAATGGACTGCACTTCTATATCGCCTTTTTCGGTTATCAAGGTCAACCTTTCTACCTTACCAAAGCGCTTTACAATGGCCTCTCACTCACCCATTCACACACACACACCAATGGCGGCAGCTGCCATGCAAGGCGCTAGCCTGCTCATTGGGAGCAATTTGGGGTTCAGTCTCAAGTCAAGTCAATAGGCCAAGTCAAAATCCACAGAGGATAATGGAGGCTACATTGATTAACCAGGATGTCTCATATGTTGCAAAGTGTTACGTTAAGTTAAATTCGAGGAATAGCCTGTATTAACCGTAGGCATATCTTCGTGCTGCAAGAGTAGCTAGTTTAGCTACTGTCAGTATTTTGATGGAATATACGTACCAACTATAAATCCCGGCCATTGCAGTAGACCTTAATGTAGTCAATTGAACAGGCCTCCGTATTTAGGCTATTTATTTAGCATATTATTTTCTCAAACTCCCCTTCAGTTTCACGTTCTGCCAATGTCCAACACTTCTTTTTTTATCGAATCCCCGAGTAATTGTTACGCAAAATGAGGCGTCACTTCACGGCGCTTACCTTTCCTGCCATTTTCTTTCGCCAATCGGTGACGGCCATGTTCAGTCGGTTTACCTTCAAAGGGGTTTTGAATGGCACGCGCAGTCAAACTCGATTAAGCCACACCGGTTTCAGTTTTTTCTTAAACTTTTGTCGTGCACGGACTTTAATTACTAATCTGTCCGAAGCCTGCTAACTTTAAGGAAGCATTCATTTGTTAAATCGGTTTTCTAGCATAACGTTTTCAGCGGTTCAACTTTTGCATATATGAAACATAGTTGAACATATTCCCACCTGTCACCGCGTGGCGCCGTGGCTTAGATGGTTAAAGCGCCTGTCTAGTAAACAGGAGATCCTGGGTTCGAATCCCAGCGGTGCCTTTTCCTATAGCCATAGTCAGATACGGGGTCCACGAACCGCGATCATATCCCAACCGAAACCCTGGCCATTTAAAAAGCATTTAAATGGGCGCAGCACGTACACATCAGTAGCATGTGAGCAATTAAAACGAATCATAATTTGAAGCTTTGTCTTTCCAGCAGGAACTCGGAGTTAAACCTGTTAAACAGCTGTTGAGGATATACAGATGGGAACTAATAAGAATATATGAAACAATATGAATGTATGTCTATTCATGTTTAGGTCCACTTTCACAACTCTGCCATAACAGAACGATCTTATTTCCTGTTTCTCCCAGTGCCATTCAATACAATTGTAGTACTGACAAAAGTGCACATGTAATGCATTTATATATGCATAGCCTGTGTGCGACACACATACACATCTATATTTGTTGCCGACTTTTTGGTACCCTTTGCCGCGTTTTTTCCAACGTAGTTACAGTATGAGGGAGGGAGGGCGGGGTATTTGGCACTGACCTCAGACATTATTTGCTATTGAAGGGGTCGTTGGGCCTTCATTTTATGCAATCATGTTCTGCAGTGAATATTCAAACTCTCCTGTGCTCTCCTGCTCTCCTCTGCGCTCCTGCTCTCCTGTGCTCTCCTGCTCTCCTGCTCTCCTCTGCTCTCCTGCTCCCCTGCTCTCCTCTGCTCTCCTGTGCTCTCCTGCTCTCCTGCTCTCCTCTGCTCTCCTGCTCCCCTGCTCTCCTCTGCTCTCCTGTGCTCTCCTGCTCTCCTGCTCTCCTCTGCTCTCCTGCTCTCCTCTGCTCTCCTGTGCTCTCCTGCTCTCCTCTGCTCCCCTGCTCTCCTCTGCTCTCCTGCTCTCCTCTGCTCTCCTGCTCTCCTGCTCTCCTCTGCTCTCCTATGCTCTCCTGCTCTCCTGCTCTCCTCTGCTCTCCTGCTCCCCTGCTCTCCTCTGCTCTCCTGTGCTCTCCTGCTCTCCTGCTCTCCTGCTCTCCTCTGCTCTCCTGCTCCCCTGCTCTCCTCTGCTCTCCTGTGCTCTCCTGCTCTCCTGCTCCCCTGCTCTCCTGCTCTCCTCTGCTCTCCTGCTCTCCTGTGCTCTCCTGCTCTCCTCTGCTCTCCTGCTCTCCTGCTCTCCTCTGCTCTCCTGTGCTCTCCTGCTCTCCTGCTCTCCTGTGCTCTCCTGCTCTCCTGTGCTCTCCTGCTCTCCTGTGCTCTCCTGCTCTCCTGCTCTCCTCTGCTCTCCTGCTCCCCTGCTCTCCTCTGCTCTCCTGTGCTCTCCTGCTCTCCTGCTCCCCTGCTCTCCTCTGCTCTCCTGCTCTCCTCTGCTCTCCTGCTCCCCTGCTCTCCTCTGCTCTCCTGTGCTCTCCTGCTCTCCTGCTCTCCTGCTCTCCTCTGCTCTCCTGCTCCCCTGCTCTCCTCTGCTCTCCTGTGCTCTCCTGCTCTCCTGCTCTCCTGCTCCCCTGCTCTCCTCTGCTCTCCTGTGCTCTCCTGCTCTCCTGCTCTCCTGCTCCCCTGCTCTCCTCTGCTCTCCTGTGCTCTCCTGCTCTCCTGCTCTCCTCTGCTCTCCTGCTCTCCTGCTCTCCTCTGCTCTCCTCTGCTCTCCTGCTCCCCTGCTCTCCTCTGCTCTCCTCTGCTCTCCTGCTCTCCTGTGCTCTCCTGCTCTCCTCTGCTCTCCTGCTCTCCTGCTCTCCTGCTCTCCTCTGCTCTCCTGCTCTCCTGTGCTCTCCTGCTCTCCTGCTCTCCTCTGCTCTCCTGCTCCCCTGCTCTCCTCTGCTCTCCTGTGCTCTCCTGCTCCCCTGCTCTCCTCTGCTCTCCTGCTCTCCTCTGCTCTCCTGCTCCCCTGCTCTCCTCTGCTCTCCTGTGCTCTCCTGCTCTCCTCTGCTCTCCTGCTCCCCTGCTCTCCTGCTCTCCTCTGCTCTCCTGCTCTCCTGTGCTCTCCTGCTCTCCTGCTCTCCTCTGCTCTCCTGCTCCCCTGCTCTCCTCTGCTCTCCTGTGCTCTCCTGCTCCCCTGCTCTCCTCTGCTCTCCTGCTCTCCTCTGCTCTCCTGCTCCCCTGCTCTCCTCTGCTCTCCTGTGCTCTCCTGCTCTCCTGCTCTCCTGCTCTCCTGTGCTCTCCTGCTCTCCTCTGCTCTCCTGCTCTCCTGTGCTCTCCTGCTCTCCTCTGCTCTCCTGCTCTCCTGCTCTCCTGTGCTCTCCTGCTCCCCTGCTCTCCTGTGCTCTCCTGCTCTCCTCTGCTCTCCTGCTCTCCTGTGCTCTCCTGCTCTCCTCTGCTCTCCTGCTCTCCTGCTCTCCTGTGCTCTCCTGCTCTCCTGCTCTCCTGCTCTCCTGCTCTCCTGTGCTCTCCTGCTCTCCTGCTCCCCTGCTCTCCTGTGCTCTCCTGCTCTCCTCTGCTCTCCTGCTCTCCTGTGCTCTCCTGCTCTCCTCTGCTCTCCTGCTCTCCTGCTCTCCTCTGCTCTCCTGTGCTCTCCTGCTCTCCTGCTCTCCTGTGCTCTCCTGCTCTCCTGTGCTCTCCTGCTCTCCTGTGCTCTCCTGCTCTCCTGCTCTCCTCTGCTCTCCTGCTCCCCTGCTCTCCTCTGCTCTCCTGTGCTCTCCTGCTCTCCTGCTCCCCTGCTCTCCTCTGCTCTCCTGCTCTCCTCTGCTCTCCTGCTCCCCTGCTCTCCTCTGCTCTCCTGTGCTCTCCTGCTCTCCTGCTCTCCTGCTCTCCTCTGCTCTCCTGCTCCCCTGCTCTCCTCTGCTCTCCTGTGCTCTCCTGCTCTCCTGCTCTCCTGCTCCCCTGCTCTCCTCTGCTCTCCTGTGCTCTCCTGCTCTCCTGCTCTCCTGCTCCCCTGCTCTCCTCTGCTCTCCTGTGCTCTCCTGCTCTCCTGCTCTCCTCTGCTCTCCTGCTCTCCTGCTCTCCTCTGCTCTCCTCTGCTCTCCTGCTCCCCTGCTCTCCTCTGCTCTCCTCTGCTCTCCTGCTCTCCTGTGCTCTCCTGCTCTCCTCTGCTCTCCTGCTCTCCTGCTCTCCTGCTCTCCTCTGCTCTCCTGCTCTCCTGTGCTCTCCTGCTCTCCTGCTCTCCTCTGCTCTCCTGCTCCCCTGCTCTCCTCTGCTCTCCTGTGCTCTCCTGCTCCCCTGCTCTCCTCTGCTCTCCTGCTCTCCTCTGCTCTCCTGCTCCCCTGCTCTCCTCTGCTCTCCTGTGCTCTCCTGCTCTCCTCTGCTCTCCTGCTCCCCTGCTCTCCTGCTCTCCTCTGCTCTCCTGCTCTCCTGTGCTCTCCTGCTCTCCTGCTCTCCTCTGCTCTCCTGCTCCCCTGCTCTCCTCTGCTCTCCTGTGCTCTCCTGCTCCCCTGCTCTCCTCTGCTCTCCTGCTCTCCTCTGCTCTCCTGCTCCCCTGCTCTCCTCTGCTCTCCTGTGCTCTCCTGCTCTCCTGCTCTCCTGCTCTCCTGTGCTCTCCTGCTCTCCTCTGCTCTCCTGCTCTCCTGTGCTCTCCTGCTCTCCTCTGCTCTCCTGCTCTCCTGCTCTCCTGTGCTCTCCTGCTCTCCTGCTCTCCTGCTCTCCTGTGCTCTCCTGCTCCCCTGCTCTCCTCTGCTCTCCTGCTCTCCTCTGCTCTCCTGCTCTCCTGTGCTCTCCTGCTCTCCTCTGCTCTCCTGCTCTCCTGTGCTCTCCTGCTCTCCTCTGCTCTCCTGCTCTCCTCTGCTCTCCTGCTCCCCTGCTCTCCTCTGCTCTCCTGTGCTCTCCTGCTCTCCTCTGCTCTCCTGCTCCCCTGCTCTCCTGCTCTCCACTGCTCTCCTGCTCTCCTGTGCTCTCCTGCTCTCCTGCTCTCCTCTGCTCTCCTGCTCCCCTGCTCTCCTCTGCTCTCCTGTGCTCTCCTGCTCCCCTGCTCTCCTCTGCTCTCCTGCTCTCCTCTGCTCTCCTGCTCCCCTGCTCTCCTCTGCTCTCCTGTGCTCTCCTGCTCTCCTGCTCTCCTGCTCTCCTGTGCTCTCCTGCTCTCCTCTGCTCTCCTGCTCTCCTGTGCTCTCCTGCTCTCCTCTGCTCTCCTGCTCTCCTGCTCTCCTGTGCTCTCCTGCTCTCCTGCTCTCCTGCTCTCCTGCTCTCCTGTGCTCTCCTGCTCCCCTGCTCTCCTCTGCTCTCCTGCTCTCCTCTGCTCTCCTGCTCTCCTGTGCTCTCCTGCTCTCCTCTGCTCTCCTGCTCTCCTGCTCTCCTGCTCTCCTGCTTATTTTCAAGTAACAGTTTACATTTCAGTCGTTTAGCATGTGCTTATTTACAGTGCATTTCACACAGTGAGGACACCCCACAGGAGCGAGAGATAGGTACTGTCATTAGCACCATTAAATGAACAGACATCAAGTCACAGTTAGTTTACCATCATTTGCTCCCAGTGCAGTATTCCACAGCAGTTTGCGAAACCACTGAATTCTAAGTTGTTTGAAGTATAGTGACCCTTTTACAGGCTTACAGTAAGTGTAAACCATCAATGTGATCGCCTCAAAGGATATTTTGGGATCTGTTTTAGGATCACTTGATGGATTTGCTCATTTAGGACAACAAATAGTATACTTTTATACTTCCTGCCTTCCTGTTTTTAATTGTGTCTTCTGTTAGTTGATCTCTGTAAGTTCAGTTGCCCTCAGCTCCTGTTTGAGTTTTAGAAAATGGACAAACATGTAGAAAACATGCAAGTTGGAGAAAAGGAAGTCAAGTTAATAAGTGACTTAGTTTGCCAAGGTTGAATATGTAACTTTGGAGAGACTGAGCCTTGCTAGCATCATGGCAAAGTTATTCCTCTGTTTAACCCCTCGAGGTTCGGAAAACAGGGCAACGAGGCAGGACAAGTGCAATGGTACTTATTATTCTGGTTTATTTTGTATAGGATTTTGTAGATTTGCATCAGGTTTCTGCTTGAACAATATACATTTGAGGACAAGCGTGCAAGTTGTTGATACCTTGCCCTAAGCAATTCTATTACCAGCCAGTATTGGATGTGATAGAATTTGTTCAGATCCATGCAGGGAAAACTCTCTCAAGGAGTCCTGTACATACTCGGTGCATGGAGGGTTAAGTGCGGCAGGGTTCCGTGTCAACCTCTAGCAGTGTTCCAAAGCATTGTGAGGTCACACATGGTGCCAGCTTTGAGTCTGGTCCAGGAAGTGACTTGAAAAGTGTCTAAAGAGTGGGAGAGGGTGGAAGAATAGAATTACAGGAGCACGAGGACGTGGACAGCCAGCCGATGCGATGTTCCAGCGGCGCTCCAAAAGGTGAGAACTGGGCACCCGCCGGGTCGCTTCGGGAACCACTTGAGGAGTCTTTTACCTGTGCAGCAGGTGATCAGGTTCGCTGTGTCTGTGTAGAATTTATTAGCATTCACTACTGTATTGAGCAGTAGTTAGCTTTATCTGAGCGTATGCGTAGTTGTGACTGATGTTTTGCTGTATTTTCATTTTGAAGCAGGATTGATAAGACCTGTATTACTTGACATACTGTACATATCTTCCTGTAGTGGCTTGGAATTTAGTACCGAAATGTCGAGACCAATGTGGTGGGAAAGTTGTAATTCCCAATTCTCCATTTTTACCCCCCCCTTCTCTGTCTCTCTCCCACATCTCTCTCTCTCTCAGGCAGGCACTTGATAGTAAAAAGATGAAGTACAATGGGAGACAGAAAGAGTCGAATGTCATGGTGGCTGTCAGGTAAATCAGAGATTGTACTTCTGTATCCTCTGTGGTCAGGCTTAGAAGTGTAAGCCACACATGTTCCATCTATTAAACACTTAATTTCCTCTTACTACAGTTAAATAATCAGCTTATTCCTAAAATTCTTACCTGACTCTTAGAGATTTAATCAGTTCAAGTTCAAGTTCTTTTTATTGTCACTTTACAGTTTACACAGGTATAGACAGAGAGTGAAAAACTTTATGTGCAAACGCCCGACAATGAACAGCAGTTATATAAAAAAATATGTTAAAAATCTAAGTTAAAAAGCTATGTCAATTAAAATATACAATGTACAAAACAATAAGTATATATAAAATAAAATTAAAAATTAAAAAATTAAAATTAAAAAAAATTAAAAATTAAAAATTAAAAATTAAAAAAAAGTAAAAAAGAAATTGAAAGGAGTTTGAATATGTCATTCATGCCTGACTCTTAGAGATTTAATCAGTTTGAAAGAAGTTTGAATATGTAATTCATGCCTGACTCTTAGAGATTTAATCAGTTTGAATATGTAATTCATGCCTGACTCTTAGAGATTTAATCAGTTTGAATATGTAATTCATGCCTGACTCTTAGAGATTTAATCAGTTTGAATATGTAATTCATGCCTGACTCTTAGAGATTTAATCAGTTTGAATATGTAATTCATGCCTGACTCTTAGAGATGTAATCAGTTTGAATATGTAATTCATGCCTGACTCTTAGAGATTTAATCAGTTTGAATATGTAATTCATGCCTGACTCTTAGAGATTTAATCAGTTTGAATATGTATTGTTGACTAATAAAAATGTGTGTGTATCTATTTGTCCCTGTATGCATCTGTGGGTGTACATGGTGTGTGCATTCATGTGTGTGTGTTTATGTGTGTGCATGTGTATGTATGTGTGCATGTGTTTGTGTGTATGTGTGCGTGTGTGAATGCATGTGTGTGTGTGTGCGCGCATGCGTGTGTGCATGTGTGTGTGTGCGTGCGTGTGTGTGTGTGTATGTGTGTGCGTGCGTGTGTGTGTATGTGTGCGTGTGTGCGTATGTGCATGTGTGTGTGCGTGCGTGTGTGTGTGTGCGTGCGTGTATGTGTGTGTGTGTGTCTGTGTATGTGTGTGCATGTGTGTGTGTGAACAGGGTGAGACCACTGAATGAGGCTGAGAAGGAAAGGAGAGAGCAGAGCGTGGTTTTCTGTCCTGACAAACACAACCTGCAGGTGAGAAATCATAAAAAGTACCAGCTAAATCATTTCTTTATTATATATAATATTATTATAATTCCTTTTTAGCACATGCATTAAATAAAATTTCCTGACAACATTTTTCTAAAAAATAAGGATCTTTTCAAGAAATATCCCCCTGATGTCATAGTAGTGGGCGGGACCCTGACCTAAGGCCCCTCCCACTTTAATGATGCCCCGCCCCATCTCCCCCCAGGTAAGCCAGGTAGGGCGGGACAGGTTATTTTCCTTCGACACTGTGCTGGGCCCGAACAGCTCGCAGGAGGACGTGTTCGAGGCCTGTCAGGTGAAGAGGCTCATTGCCATGGCAACCCAAGGGTGAGAAGGGCATGCTGGGTAATCCATGCGTGGGGACGGACACCTGAAGTTTAATAACCCCAGAGCAGCTCTATAATGCTGATTTATTTAAATAAAATGTACTCTATTTTACCTGTGGATACTGTGAGCACTATTACACAGGCCATCAGGTATACATACGCATTCATGCAGCACAGTCTCTGAGATTTAAAACCTGAACTTTAATATTTAATAAAGACGATTAGATTCTTTATTATTACATAATTTTTATTTTTTATTTTTGTTTCTGATTTTTTTCCCATTTTTCTCCCAATTTAGTAGCCAATTGAACCCCTATTCTAATTCAATTCCCCCCATGTAGCAAACCGCTAGAGAACCACCGCTATACAACCCTGTCAGTCGGTAGTAGGAAAGAGGCCACCACGTCCTCTACAGGGCGCGACTCCTCGAGCTCCTGACCGTGATTCCAACTCGCCCAGGGCCTTATTTGCGCAGCGATTCTTCTCCGAGCCCCTCCCCCCACCCGGAAGCAGCCGCCAATTGCTGCTCCCACAGGGCACCGGCCATGCTCGGAACTGGCAGGTCCGGGGCGCGAACCCCGATCCTCGGAGTACAACTCTTACCGTTGTACCACCGCGGCGGCTATTACATAATTTTTTTAAGCATTTATAATGGTTATAATGACTTGTCGTATCTATTTTTACTTGTTTTATTTCAGTATTTTATGTTGTATGTATTTGTATTGGCAGTAGTCCAAGGACACGCCTTCCTTCAGGTGTGTCTCAGGTGTGTCTCAGGTGTGTTTCGGGTTTGTTTTGCAGGTACTCATGTACGGTGTTTGCTTTTGGACAGACTGGCTCGGGGAAAACCTACACCATCACTGGACCCCACTCTGTGGTAGTATTTCCATATCTCGGCACAAATTAATCATGACATTCCCAGGCCTGACACTCCCGGTCCCGACATTCCTGGTCTTACTCCCGGCTGAACGGGGCTTTTCCGCTTTCGTTCAGTGCACCAGGGTTTTTGTCAGTTCCATTTCAATTTCAGGAAATTCATTTTATTCAGTTCATTCATTGAAAACCCACCATGGAACATTATGGCCATTCCGGAATTCCAAGGGCTTGGAATGCCTGCATTGAAGGGACGGTACAATCACAGTTTTATTGTGTCTTTAAAAACAGTCCTGGTAGCCCGTTTCTTCTCCCCTTCTCCCCTTCCAGTTCCAGGAGGGCCCACATGGACTCCAGTCACATGGCCTGGTCCAGAGGTGTCTGTCACACCTGTGCGCCACAGGTGAGGGGGTCACCCTCCAGGCCTCCTACCTGGAGATCTACAATGAGCAGGTGATTGGGGGGTCAGGGTTCGTGATGGAGCCCTACATTCTCGTTCTCACGGCTCTGATTCAGTGCAGTTCCTGATTCGTTTCTGGTTTTGGGTTCTGGTTCTGGTTTCAGTTCTGGTTCCAGCTCCTATCCACAACAGTCTCTACCTGTCTCCGCAGGTCCAGAACCTTCTCGAGCCTCGGCAGCAGTGCCCGCTGGCTGTCAGGGGGAGCAGAACCCGCGGGTTCCACGTGGAAAACCTGACCCTGGTGGAATTCCGCAGTCTGGACGACTTCACCAAGCTCCTGGGGGAGGGTGGGTGTGCTGGCGTGGCATGCGGGTGGGGTTGCCGTGACGATGTCTGTCCCTCCATCCATCCGTCTTCCAACCGTCCGGGTGTCTGTGTCTCTGTTCCAGGCCAGAGGAAAAGGCACACCTCCTCGCACCTCCAAAACGAGCGATCAAGTCGCGGTCACACCATCCTGACCATCTACATCACGACCGAAGCGGTGAGCAGTGTTGTTTTTATTTGCGATGGTGTCCTTGCATGAGGAGAGAAAGAAAGGTTCCTTATCTTATTTCCAGGTACTCTTACAAGCGATACGATAACCTCTCTGCATTTGAATGGACCTCTATGGGAATTGGGCGGTGGGACTAGATTTAGCTGTAAATTACATGGAAATAGAATGGAACCCATGGTTGGCTAAATGGTTGAAAGTCATCAAGGGTCTGAGGTATCAAACGAGCCTCAAACCATCACTCTTCTGTCAGATATGCAGTGGATCACTTTAAGGGTTGTTTCTCCTGACTTATTTTTTCCATAAAGTTCAATAGGAAAATGAGTCAGGAGAAACAACCCTGAAAGTGATCCAAATTATGCCACTGTCCAAATACTTATGGACTGCTCTGTAAAAGTAATATACAGGTAGGAAAATAAGTTGTAAAAGGAGAATATGTTTAACGCTCACCTGCCTAAACACCACCCCCCCCACCTCCCCAGGTGGGCGTGGATGAGGGCAGGGCCACCAAGGGGAAGCTGAGTTTGGTGGATCTGGCGGGCAGTGAACGGGCGAAGGACACGGGCTGTAAGGCGGAGCTTCTGGAAGAGACAGGAAACATCAACCGCAGTCTCCTCACCTTGGGTGGGTGTGGTTTGGGGGAGAGGCCTGGTTAGGCAGGTGCCAAAAAAGATGATTGGCCATCTGTTTACCCCTCCTGTCTTTACCTGTGTGTGCCTTATCCTCACTCAGGCAAGTGTATCGCCGCCCTGGTGGATGCTAAGGGTAGGGACAGGCACATCCCGTACCGTGACAGCAAGCTCACCAAGCTGCTCTCTGATTCGCTGGGAGGAACCGGGCTCACTCTCATGGTAGGAAAGTTATTTTACCTGGAAAATATCCTCCTGCTTTAAGTATTCTTCACTTTGAAACAGCATGAATGTGTGTGTGTATGTGTATTAATGTGCGGGTGTCTGTGTATTTGTGTATGTGTGTATCTGTGTGTGTGTATTTGTGTGTGTCTGCGTATGCGCGTGTATGCGTGCCTACGTGTGTGTATTTGTGTGTGTGTATGTGTGTATTTGTATGTATGTGCGTGCATGTATGTGTGTATGTGTGTGTGTGTGTGTGTGTGTGTGTGTGTGTTGTGCAGATCGCTTGTGTGTCTTCTATGGCTTCCAGCCTCCCAGAGACCCTGAACACCCTGTATTACTCGAGCCAGGCAAGGAGGATCAGACCCAGGCTGTCAGCCAATCGGGTGAGGGAGGCGTGGCCCTACCCACAAACTGCATTACATCACATTGCATCATGTACTGTCATCCTGAGCTGCACTGTTGCTATTGGTCTAGCCAATAGTGACTGACAAATGAGGGTTCTAGAACCCCAATGGTTGGAGTTTCAATGAGCTGCCAATCACTAACTTGTTTTCAGCAAAAAAAAAGCTATTACCCAACACAGAAAAATCACAATGATTGGTCCAAATCAGCATATATTAGCTCTGCCCATTGTTTTTTTGTGCTGTAAGTATAATGGTGGCCAATAATAGCGAACCCTGGATTTGTGCTGTGCCAGAGGGAGAAGCTGGTGAGCAGCCTCCAAAGGGAGGTCCGACTGCTACACAAGGAGAACCTGCTACTACGGCAACGCCTCTCCTCATTCCTAGAAGCCCAGAGACCAGATCTGGAAGTGAAGCATGTTGGAAGTATGAGTCTTTTTTGTCACATTTAGTTGAAGCATATCTTGCCATTTGCGAATGGAGTGAGAGACAGTGATTCTATTAGAATTGTGCGTGCTAGAGCACACTCTTAAAAGTCGATGTGGGAAGACAGGGTGACAAATACAACGGAAGCCAGTGCAATTCACATTTTACTCAGAGAGACTACAAATCAAGAGAGTCAATGAGCAGAATGTATTCAAACTCATGTGTGTTCATGCGCAGCAAGTGTTGCGGAAACTTAGTCGTCGCTACTGTCAGCCAGCTGGTTTTTCCCCCATCTCACCTACAGGTGGCAGCAGTGAGACAATGGAGGAGGCGGGGCCCACTAGGCCAGGCTCCGCCTCCTGCTCTGAAGTCTGTCTGCTGCAGGAGCTAAGCCAGGAGAAAGACAAACTACAGTGAGTGACGGCAGGGGGTGATGTCAGCCAGCTAGCTTGGGTCAAACCAGAGTCGAATATGTACTTCAAATTATATATTTTTTAAAACAACTCATTCAGAACCCTGAGAAAATTTAAACAAAATATGTTCCTAAGCAAACCACAAAATTACGTCAAAAGAATACATTATTGATCGGGGTTCGTGCCCCGGTCCTGCCATAGCCGAGCGTGGCCGGTGCCCTGTGGAGGCGACAATTGGCGGTCGCTTCCGGGTGGGGGGAGGGGCTCGGAGAGAACCGCTGCGCACAGGGGGACCCAGGGCGTGTCACGGTCAGGAGCTGCGCCCTGTAGAGGACGTAGCGTCCTTCCTGAAAAAAGTGCCGATTGACGGGGTTGTGCAGCGGTGGTTCTCTAGCGGTTGCTACACGGGGGGAATTGAATTAGAATAGGGGTTCAATTGGCTACTAAATTGGGAGAAAAAGGGAAAAAATCAGAAACAAATTAAAAAATAAAATAAAAAAAAGAATACATTATTTTCTAAATATTGGTGAACATGCCATTTAAAAGGATCCATAATCTGCAGGAGTTTTACTGGTGTCTTAAAGCGCTATTAAAACAATTAAAATAAAGTATTGGAGCCAGATCTGGTTGTGAGCCATGGGGAGGGTAGAGCGATGCTCGCTGATACAGGTGTACAGGTGAGCAATGATCCATCGGCAGGTGGGGGTGCTGTGTTCCTCTGCAGGCAAGATAAGGTGGAGCTTCCTGACAACCAAGAATCCTCCAACCAGCAGGAGGAGCTCCAGCCAGAGAAAAGCTTCCAACTGCTGGACACACTGCAGGAACTCAAAAGGTAGCAGAGCTTGGGGGCAGATAAAGAGTTTGGCTGAATCCCTTCATGGAAATGAGCCATCATGGACTCATGTGGGTAAACGGTGCGAAAAAGTCCGCATAAGAACATAAAAACGCTGTTTTCACAACGGGACAGCCCTAAGCGCTCACAGACTTAAAGAGAACGTGCCTTTGAGTCTATGAGTCTGCGAGCCCAGAAGGGCCCAAAGTCTCTGGTCTCCATTTGAGTAAAAACCTAAATTGGAGGCCTTGATTTCCACCTTGAATTGTCTAAGCAGACGCTCATATCCAGATATGTACACAGCTCACATACAGTCCATTTATACAGCTGGACTTTAACTCCAGAAATGCACGTCAAAGTATGTTGCCGAGCTTCACCTCACCCGGAAACCGAACTTGTAATGTCTGAGGCCGAAAACTATTTTCCTAACCGTTACACTGCATAGCACTGCTGCTGAATTATCATTTTATTACAGTACAGGTATTTAGCAGAGGAACTTTTTGAGCATTTTTTACATATTATCCATTCATATAGCTGGATATATACTGAAGCAGTTCAGGGTAGGTACCTTGCTCAAGGGTACAACAGCAGTGTCCTACCTGGGAATTGAACCTGCAACCATTCAGTTACAATGGCAGTTCCTTAACCCAGTGTTTTTCAACCTTTTTTGAGCCATGGCACATTTTTTACATAAAAAAAATCCTGAGTCACACCACCAACCAAAAGTGTTACTAATTAAGTGAAGTTAATAGGATAAGATCATTTCCCACGGCACACCTGACGATCTCTCACGGCACACTAGTGTGCCGCGGCACAGTGGTTGAAAATCACTGCCTTAACCATTATAATACACTGCCACCCCCACACTTATGTGTATTGGGGGAAATAGCATTATATTAAAAGTGTATAGTACTCGTATATAGATTACTACCCAAAGCTGTTATCCAGGGTCAGTGAAGCTGGATGTGTTGAGGTGACTAGATGTTCCCCTGACCCCCCCCCCCCCCCTTCCACAGCGTGATCTCCTGCCCTCCGACTCCGCCTCCACCCAGAGACTCCGCCCACACCCGCCCCTCCAGCCCATACTGCACCCACCACCCCCCCTCCTTTATGCCCCCAATCAGGCCTGCAGTAAGTGTTCTCTATCTGCCCGCCTTATACCACCAACATCACTATCATCATCATTATCATCATCATCATCACTACCCAGGCTAATCTGTGTCTCTCTCCCAGGAGCCCTGCTTCCACTGCCACTGGCGCCCCCTGCTGTACTGCATTTGTCCTACAGGCTTCTCCCAGCAGGTGGGTTACTGTGGGCTCGAGAAAGAGAGAAGGGGAGGAAGGGAGATAGATAGGGGGTGTGTCCCAATATTCTTCACTCCTCACCTCCTTTCCTCCACTCGTCTCCTACCTGGAAGTATGCAAAAACTGCCTGTACATTTAAAGTACAAGTAGTTGCATGTACAATATACAGTATACAGAATGTACTTAGCATTGCGGTTTGCGTCAAGACATTAATTTGTAACCGTTTGCAATTAATATGTAGCCTAATCAGCAACATTAGTTTAGGACACAAAGATCTGTTTACGGGGAGGAGAGGAGGTGGTAGTGGAGGAAAGGAGGATTCATTTTTTACAAGCATTGAGATGCACCCAGAGAAAGAGAGAGGGACTGAGGGAAGGAGAGAGATAAAGGAAGAAAGACAGATAGGGAAAGAGAGGAAGAGAGAAAGAAGCAAGAGTGAGAGGCAGGGAGAGTGTGAGAGTGAATTAGTGAGTGAGTGAGAGTGTTAGGGAAAGAGAGAAGAGAGTGAAATAGAGAAAGAGGGAAGGAGAGAGATTAAGGGGAAAAAGAGGAAGAGAGAAAGAAGCACAGTCAAAGCCAACAAAAATGCTACCTTGTTTTGAAGGCGATCCAAACTATACACTGTGGTACATGAGATTAGTTCACACGGCTCCATGGTTTAGTGGTTATCATGTCTGCTTTATGCACAGAAGAGGCTGGTCAAACCCCAGTGAAATTATCTTTTTCAGTCAGTCACTCAATAAAAGCCTGGGCTTGCTCTACACCAGGTCTTCAATCTTATCCAGAAAGGGCAGGTATGGGTGCAGGCTTTTGTTCCAACCAAGTGGTTACGATTACACACCTGATTCTCCTAATCAAGGTCCTTATCAAAAACTCTACTGGCTGAGGTGAGTCAGGTGTGTTACTGCTAGGTTGGAACCTTCTGGATTATATTGAGGACCACTTATCTACGCTCTCTGAAACTTGACTACTACATTCTACTGGTTTCTATTCTTTTCCAAAAGTAGTTTTAAAGAAGATCGTCGCTGCGAGCAGGGTTCGAACCTGCGCGGGGAAACCCCATTGGATTTCGAGTCCAACGCCTTAACCTCTCGGCCATCGCAGCTGCACATTGTGTAAAACGTGAGGTTTGCAAGTTTAACCAAACTTTGAAATGGAAATGTATATTGCTGGTGGAAATATCCCACGAAACAAAAATGGTACCTTGTTTTGAAGATGATACAAAAGACATGGTGGTCCGTGAAATTGTTCAGGGTTTGAACCTGCGCGGGGTCGGCTCAGCAACATGCAGCTGTGATGGCCGAGTGGTTAAGGCGTTGGACTTGAAATCCAATGGGGTTTCCCCGCGCAGGTTCGAACCCTGCTCACAGCGAAAGTCTGGTCGGCCTTTTAAAGATTTTTGGAAATTAACAGGAACTTCTGTGATGACGAGCACCAGCTTGCAAGAAGTGTCAGGGAAGAGCAGTCTTTGATTGACTGCAAGATAAAGAGTTTATTTCACTGGGGCTGGAACCCAGGACCTTCTGCACATAAAGCCGACTTGATAACCACTACACTATGGAATCTACCTGTGGAGCAATTTCACGTACCACCATGTAGTTCAATCATCTTCAAAACAATTTACTGTATTTTGTTGATCTTGGGACCATTTTTACCAGCAATATCAATTTACTTTGCAAATTTTGGCGAAACTTTGAAACCAGAGACAGTTGTGGGGCTGTGATGGCCGAGAGGTTAAGGCGTTGGACTCGAAATCCAATGGGGTTTCCCCGCGCAGGTTCGAACCCTGCTCACAGCGCAAGTCTCATTTACAAGGTTTTTTTGAACATTAATAAAAACACGGAGAACTAGAAAGAATGCACTCAGTAAAGTGCAGACATCCAACAAGTCTCAACAATCTCTCCACGCATGAACGTGCAAAGCTAATTTTGTGTCTACAACTAAAATGGCCGGAATTGAGGTAATTCGAAAATATTAAATTTGACCTGATCGCGCGAGAGAAAAGGTTGGGGGGTCACCAAAATCAATAAGGTTTTTCTCTAGCGCAGTGGTTCTCAACCCTGGTCCTGGAGTACCCTTGTGTATGCTGGTTTGATCCTGGGGTACCCCTGTGTATGCTGGTTTGATCCTGGGGTACCCCTGTGTATGCTGGTTTGATCCTGGGGTACCCCTGTGTATGCTGGTTTGATCCTGGGGTACCCCTGTGTATGCTGGTTTGATCCTGGGGTACCCCTGTGTATGCTGGTTTGGTCCTGGAGTACCCCTGTATATGCTGGTTTGGTCCTGGAGTACCCCTGTATATGCTGGTTTGGTCCTGGAGTACCCCTGTATATGCTGGTTTGGTCCTGGAGTACCCCTGTATATGCTGGTTTGGTCCTGGAGTACCCCTGTGTATGCTGGTTTGGTCCTGAGGTACCCCTGTGTATACTGGTTTGGTCCTGGAGTACCCCTGTGTACAAGTCTGTTTTAAGTTTTCTATGGTTGCCGTGTGGTTCAAAGGCCAAAGCGGGAACTCATTTTCACATTTTTTAAATGCATACATGTTTCGTTGGCATTTTTAGGGAATGGTACAGACCTGCACCCCACCCGCACCCCTGTGGCCCTGTGAGCCCGTTCCGCTCCTGGGGGGGTCCTGTGTGACCAAGAGGCACAGACAGGTGAGACGTAAACATTGAGAGGAGGGGAGGGGACATCAAAGTAGCCTGGTCACTGATCTGAGATCAGTAAGCAGGAGACACGACACCTCCCTTCTTCACTTGAACTTGTGTGTATCTGCCCTCCCAACACCAGGGGGAGCTGCCTCCTCTGCCAGGCCTCAACTCAGATAGAGTGCCCAGGGAGCGCGCCAGGACCCGCATGGGGGACCATCACAGCTGGGAGAATGTATGGCTCGGCAGGACCAAGTGAGTCTCTCTGTTTGTTCAGTCCCAGGGTCAGTTTCTGTTGTGAGACGAACATTCAGTGAGACGAACATTTCTTTGTGACATCACAAAGAAAAAGGTCACGGGTCCATCCTATTGGCTAATGGCAGTCTCAATGTGGTGTGAGACGAATCCTGTTTGTTTGGCCACCAGAACTTAGCTGAACACACTGATATTGTGTCTGTGTGTGTGTCCAGCAGGGACTTGTAACTAAATGGCCGGTAAAGTGTGTGTCTGCATGTGTGTTCATGTGTGCTTTGGTGTATGTATGTGTGTGTCTGTTTGTGCGTGTTAGAGCCCAGCCAGAATACGTTGGGTACACAAGGGCCTTCCAGGAGAACTCCAGTTCCCAGCAGGCCAAGGCTGTGGTGCCCCGCCCTCCGAGGTCACAGAGCAGGGTGGCCCCCAGTGCTCCGCCGCTACCCAAAGAAAGACAGGTGGTCCCAAGAAAGACAGGTGAGCAGTGTGTGTACCGCTCCAAAACTCCACCCCTTTAATACACAAACTATGACCATGTCCGAATCAGCGTACTTGCCTACTTGAGTATGCCAGTCGGGTTTACTTTTAAAAAAAAGCTGTTTTCTGAAAATTGAGTGTTCTTATTGTCCCAGGATGATATACTTATTTCCGGGTTTTCGTTGATAATTGTAATGGAGGATATCTTTCGCCCATCCCAAACTGCACCACTGTTCAACTGCACTCATTTAACCCATCTCTCGTTTGGGCTTATAATGATGCGGCCAGCAAACAACAAATGACACACTGTACAAATAGTTACCCATGCCATGTAGGCTAGTCATTTTACACAGGCTGTAGGCAATCATACTAATGTTACCTGTAAGATATCAACAATATTGGTTTCCATTTCAACGGGTGCACATGTGGTCACTGCACTCAACTCTCCAAGAGAGAATGTCTGTTGTGGGGGCGTTGCAAAGGTAAGCATGTAGCATGCTTTATATATTTATTTTTAACAATCTATCTATTTATAAAAATAAAAAAACTAGCTAGCTACTTGCTAAGCTAGACATAAAAAACTAATTATCAAAAAACAAAAAGCTACAAAAAAATATATACCAAAAATAGGTTAGTAAAACTTACTAGAATATTCAAAAAAGCTAAACTGTAAGCTAGCTATATATCGCTTGCTCGCTTTCTCTCCTATCTCCTCTCTGTCCACGCAGATCAACCAACAAACTATCTAAAAAACGGTGAGATCAACTGCTGAGATTCACTTTTAGAGTTGGGGTGTAGCCCGCCCTCGCTCCAAAACTTCAGGGCGTAGCTGTACAGGTTTCAATTTCGTCACAGGGAGGAATGCGTTAGCTGGATGAAGTTTCTGGCCAATCACAGACTGGACGTGCAGTAACTAACATTTTACCATTAGAGACACTTTTGAGGCAGATCCTTTGGAATTACGCTTTTTTGCGCTGACTGCAGTAAAATGTCAAGATTTGGACCAGGATCTATCAGTAACACTTAGAAAAAACCAAATGTATCAGTTCTCATCTAAAATAAGTGGCTTTAGTGCTTTGTTACCCTGTAAAGCACCATGCAGATGTGTACCTCGCTTAACAGCCAAAATGGTGATTCTTCTGTTTGTTTGCAGTTGAACATGCAGAGGCTGTGTGAACCATTGTGCCCCCGTCACATGAGCAGGGAGAAAAGGGCGCCATGGCAACATCCAATGAGAGCAAAGTACAGAGAGCTCAACTTCTAGTTGGACATTGAACAAAGACACAAATAAAAACGATGAGTCCCGGGGTCAGAGTTAGTGCTTTATCCTTCTTCTGCATTGTGTAAATAACATTCGGATTAATGTTTACCAAAGTTTCAGTGGGGAGCAGTTTCCCCTTTGCATTTATAAACACACAAAAAAGCCAAAAAACTAAATACAATTAGCACCAAAACTTAACACATTTCATGTCAAATGCGGTTTGATTTTAATTTAATGGCAAGATAAATGTTATGATAAATGCAATGCAAACAAATGTTATCTTTTCCCCACAATCAAAGAAATATTTGTATTTTTTATTGACTTAACTGGACTTAAACGCACTCTCCACATTGGACCTTGCTCTGGCTCTTCCCGTTTTTAAAGACGACTCGTTGTTTAGCTCGTGCTAACGGTCACCGCGGTCGTCACGACGACAGGCTACCTCACTTCTCCGCCCGGGACGTGTCTTCTTTGCAGCCCAGCCAGTACTTTGCGATGGATCTTGGGTAGGGGGGGGTTGCGTAGTCCACCCTTTTGGTCTTTAAATCCACCCTGTAATACTTATCTGGGGGGGAAGGGGGGGGGGGTATAAAGAGAGAATCAGCACACATAAGCCCATTTCAAAGTTAACGCTCGATTAGCGATCCATTGACCAAGCCTTAAAGGCACCGATTCTTCGCCTGCGAGGTGCTGGTTGTGGAAAAGATTGTGGCAGGAGGGATGTGCCTCGATGAGGCAAATGCACCGATCTCACTCTTACAGTGAGACACTTTATGCACATGATCCCTGGACACTATGCACATGATCCCTGGACACTATGCACATGATCCCTGGACACTATGCACATGATCCCTGAACACTATGCACATGATCCCTGGACACTATGCACATGATCCCTGAACACTATGCACATGATCCCTGGACACTATGCACATGATCCCTGGACACTATGCACATGATCCCTGGACACTATGCACATGATCCCTGGACACTATGCACATGATCCCTGAACACTATGCACATGATCCCTGAACACTATGCACATGATCCCTGAACACTATGCACATGATCCCTGGACACTATGCACATGATCCCTGAACACTATGCACATGATCCCTGGACACTATGCACATGATCCCTGGACACTATGCACATGATCCCTGGACACTATGCACATGATCCCTGAACACTATGCACATGATCCCTGAACACTATGCACATGATCCCTGGACACTATGCACATGATCCCTGAACACTATGCACATGATCCCTGGACACTATGCACATGATCCCTGGACACTATGCACATGATCCCTGGACACTATGCACATGATCCCTGGACACTATGCACATGATCCCTGGACACTATGCACATGATCCCTGGACTGGCAACTGATTTTTGCCCATCATGCTTTCCTGCTTCCCACAGAAAATTAACCATAACAACATAAAATAATTAATACAATAAAAGCCTTTCCAATTCAAATGACTGAAAAGTGTCCATGCAAGAATGGCAACCATGATGAGAAAAACCATACGTAATGGTAACATTAACCCAAGTCAAACCCCTTTGTTTTGCTGTGGTCATGGCAACGGCACCTTTCTTGAAGAAGTAGACATTCTGCACTGGTTGGTTCGCCTTTGGCTTCTCCTCCACCTTGGTGATCTCCAGGCTATCAGAGTAGTCAGCGAGATCGAAAAAATAAGAGAGATCCCACGAGGAGGCCCGCTTCTGTCTCCGCCACCCTGGGCCACGCCTTCGGCTACTCTTGCCTCTGCGCTTCTTGTAGGCGCGGCTCGGACCGGGGACGTACCATGGGGTGGGCGTGGGGGTGGGTGGGACTTTGGGGGTGATGTACAGACGGCCGGCCATCACGGCGTCCACGGGAGGCCGGATCCCCACCCAGTCCTTTCTGATGAATCGTGGCCCGCTGTGGTCCCCCTGGACTGGAGAGAAGGAGACCCCACTCTCTGATCAACCAATTAGCGACCTCACTGCCCAAAATCAAGTGTCGCTGTGGTGACGGGCTGGACCACACTTGTCAGACACCGTCGACTCTTGTGTTGCAACTTCTCAAACACACACACACATGCTCACACGCGTGCACACACACACATGCACATACCCACTCACACACACACACAGACACACATAAACCCCTACCTCCTTGGAAGAGCAGGTCGAACATGTCGGTCCACTGATCGCAGTGCAGGTCAGTGTAGTGATTGAAGAGGACAGAGGGAGACGCCTTGGACATCTGCACACACTCCTCATGGGAAGGCTGATGCTTGAACTCATACTGATAGTACTGGTCACCTACAGAGAGAGTACTGGTCACCTACAGAGAGAGTACTGGTCACCTACAGAGAGAGTACTGGTCACCTACAGGGAGAGTACTGGTCACCTACAGAGAGAGTACTGGTCACCTACAGAGAGAGTACTGGTCACCTGCAGAGAGAGTACTGGTCACCTACAGAGAGAGTACTGGTCACCTACAGGGAGAGTACTGGTCACCTACAGGGAGAGTACTGGTCACCTACAGGGAGAGTACTGGTCACCTACAGAGAGAGTACTGGTCACCTACAGAGAGAGTACTGGTCATCTACAGAGAGAGTACTGGTCACCTGCAGAGAGAGTACTGGTCACCTACAGAGAGAGTACTGGTCACCTACAGAGAGAGTACTGGTCACCTACAGAGAGAGTACTGGTCACCTACAGAGAGAGTACCGGTCACCTACAAGGAGAGTACTGGTCACCTACAGAGAGAGTACTGGTCACCTACAGAGACAGTACTGGTCACCTACAGAGAGAGTACTGGTCACCTACAGAGAGAGTACTGGTCACCTACAGAGAGAGTACTGGTCACCTGCAGAGAGAGTACTGGTCACCTGCAGAGAGAGTACTGGTCACCTACAGAGAGAGTACTGGTCACCTGCAGAGAGAGTACTGGTCACCTACAGAGAGAGTACTGGTCACCTACAGGGAGAGTACTGGTCACCTACAGGGAGAGTACTGGTCACCTACAGAGAGAGTACTGGTCACCTACAGAGAGAGTATTGGTCACCTACAAGGAGAGTATTGGTCACCTACAAGGAGAGTACTGGTCACCTACAGAGAGAGTACTGGTCACCTACAGGGAGAGTACTGGTCATCTACACTACAAGGAGAGTACTGGTCACCTACAGAGAGAGTACTGGTCACCTGCAGAGAGAGTACTGGTCACCTACAGGGAGAGTACTGGTCACCTACAGAGAGAGTACTGGTCACCTACAGAGAGAGTACTGGTCACCTACAGAGAGAGTACTGGTCACCTGCAGAGAGAGTACTGGTCACCTACAGAGAGAGTATTGGTCACCTGCAGAGAGAGTACTGGTCACCTACAGAGAAAGTACTGGTCACCTACAGAGAAAGTACTGGTCACCTACAGGGAGAGTACTGGTCACCTGCAGAGAGAGTACTGGTCACCTGCAGAGAGAATACTGGTCACCTACAGAGAGAGTACTGGTCACCTACAGAGAGAGTACTGGTCACCTACATCAGCACTAACACTCACAGCAGCACTAACACGCCCTTACATTATCAGGACCAGCACGTCCCTAAATGCACACACACACACACGCACACGGTGACACAGGTGTTTCTGCTGAACAGGTGAGGACCACACCTTTGAAAAAGTACACCCTCTCTTTGTCGCGGTGGTTGCCGGACGGGATGGCAAACGCAGCATCCACGTCAGCCGGAATTTTCTGGAACCCCACAGAGATGTCCCGAGGGTAGTCATCATCCAGGACGCCATCCTCAAACCGCCAGTACTTATTTCCCTGTTCGGTGAAATCCCAAACGTAAAAGGCAAAATTTTACCCACGTTCAATTTAATATAACCTTGTCCTTTTTCCATATTGTACTATGAAAGTTACCACAGGTATGTTTCCAGATATAAGAATTTGTCTCAGTGAACGAACAAAAATATTTTTTTAAAATCTTCCTCTTCAGCTTAGTTAAACTACAACGTCACATAATGCTTTGCTTTCTCTCCTGCCCAAATCAATGTAAAAACCATGCAGTGCAGTCTGGGAAAATGAGGCGCTGGGGTGGGAAAGTAAAATAATGGACCACTGTCTGTTTAAGCGAAAAAAATTATTCAAGATTGCATTCCACTGCCTAATTTACCAAGTCTGAAATGTGTGGTATTTATATACTATTGTGTTCATAGTTCGATAATGACAAAGGTCAATGCATTATATAAAACAATAAAAGTGAATACAGGTTAAAAAGAAGGTGTTAAATGTCAGTGCTTGGAGTAAGTATTGCTCTTTCTGGGCAGGCAGATTGATGGATGAACCTTGAAGATGTAGGTCTTTCCCTGGCAGTTGATGCGGGTGAAAGCGGCATCAATAGGCCCAGAGATGCCCCACACGTCCTTGATGAGTTTGGGGTATCCCGGCAACACAGACTTCTCGTCCAGCTCAAAGAAATATTCCCCTGGAGGGAAACAAGAGCAAACAAACGCTGGCTCATTATAGCCCTCTCCCACTGTAGAGCTGGAACCAGGCTGGCTCATTATAGCCCTTTACCACTGTATAGCTGGAACAGGCTGGCTCATTATAGCCCTTTACCACTGTAGAGCTGGAACAGGGTGGCTCATTATACCCCTTTCCCACTGTAGAGCTGGAACCAGGCTGGCTCATTATAGCCCTTTACCACTGTAGAGCTGGAACAGGCTGGCTCATTATAGCCCTTTACCACTGTAGAGCTGGAACAGGCTGGCTCATTACACCCCTTTCCCACTGTAGAGCGGGAACCAGGCTGGCTCATTATAGCCCTTTACCATTGTAGAGCTGGAACCAGGCTGGCTCATTATAGCCCTTTACCACTGTAGAGCTGGAACAGGCTGGCTCATTATAGCCCTTTACCACTGTAGAGCTGGAACCAGGCTGGCTCATTATAGCCCTTTACCACTGTAGAGCTGGAACAGGCTGGCTCATTATACCCCTTTCCCACTGTAGAGCTGGAACAGGCTGGCTCATTAAAGCCCTTTACCACTGTAGAGCTGGAACAGGCACTGTCCCACATGGGAATCCAACCAGTAAGCATTGAGTTATGAACCCATTACAATACACCCCTTCACCCACCCCCAACACTCACCTCTGAAGGCGTAGATGGAGCCGTTCTTGACCTGCATGAAGGAGTCGAAGGTTTGGCCACTGCATGCGTCTGCCTCAGGGTCGATGGGTATGGCGGTGCCTTGGGTGGTGGCGGCGGCAATAGTGCTGGCTTTGGGGATGAAGGTGGTGGTTTTCGGGCCGACAGTGTTGTACATGGTGGTTCCAGGAGGCACGGTGTTGGGCATAGTGGTGGTACTGTTCAGTACTTCAGTGTCGTAGTCTGGGTCGTGGAACGTGTCGCCCCGGGTTACTGCAAAAGAGCACGGCTGAGGAAGACTATGGTTGAAACCTTATTATGACATCAGTCACTGAGGAAGACTATGGTTGAAACCTTATTATGACATGACTGAGGAAGACTATGGTTGAATCCTTATTATGACATGACTGAGGAAGACTATGGTTGAAACCTTATTATGACATGACTGAGGAAGACTGGTTGAAACCTTATTTAACATCACTGAGGAAGACTATGGTTGAAACCTTTATTTAACATCACTGAGAAAGACTATGGATGAAGTCACAGAAGAAGACTCTGCTTGACGCAATGGAGGAAGATTCAGGTGAGAGTAGATTTCAGGTGAAAGCATTCAGGCGTGAGAGATAGCTGGTTCAGGTGAGAGTAGATTTCAGGTGAAAGGATTCAGGCGTGAGAGATAGCTGATTCAGGTGAGAGTAGATTTCAGGTGAAAGGATTCAGGCGTGAGAGATAGCTGATTCAGGTGAGAGTAGATTTCTGTTGAAAGGATTCAGGCGTGAGAGATAGCTGATTCAGGTGAGAGTAGATTTCAGGTGAAAGGATTCAGGCATGAGAGATAGCTGATTCAGGTGAGAGTAGATTTCAGGTGAAAGGATTCAGGCGTGAGAGACAGCTGATTCAGGTGAGAGCAGATTTCAGGTGAAAGGATTCAGGCGTGAGAGATAGCTGATTCAGGTGAGAGCAGATTTCAGGTGAAAGGATTCAGGCGTGAGAGATAGCTGATTCAGGTGAGAGTAGATTTCAGGTGAAAGGATTCAGGCGTGAGAGATAGCTGATTCAGGTGAGAGTAGATTTCAGGTGAAAGGATTCAGGCATGAGAGATAGCTGATTCAGGTGAGAGTAGATTTCAGGTGAAAGGATTCAGGCGTGAGAGATAGCTGATTCAGGTGAGAGCAGATTTCAGGTGAAAGGATTCAGGCGTGAGAGATAGCTGATTCAGGTGAGAGTAGATTTCAGGTGAAAGGATTCAGGCGTGAGAGATAGCTGATTCAGGTGAGAGTAGATTTCAGGTGAAAGGATTCAGGCGTGAGAGATAGCTGATTCAGGTGAGAGTAGATTTCAGGTGAAAGGATTCAGGCGTGAGAGATAGCTGATTCAGGTGAGAGTAGATTTCAGGTGAAAGGATTCAGGCGTGAGAGATAGCTGATTCAGGTGAGAGTAGATTTCAGGTGAAAGGATTCAGGCGTGAGAGATAGCTGATTCAGGTGAGAGTAGATTTCAGGTGAAAGGATTCAGGCGTGAGAGATAGCTGATTCAGGTGAGAGTAGATTTCAGGTGAAAGGATTCAGGCGTGAGAGATAGCTGATTCAGGTGAGAGTAGATTTCAGGTGAAAGGATTCAGGCGTGAGAGATAGCTGATTCAGGTGAGAGTAGATTTCAGGTGAAAGGATTCAGGCGTGAGAGATAGCTGATTCAGGTGAGAGTAGATTTCAGGTGAGAGAGTTCAGGTCTCTCACTCTTGTGGCTGCAGGTAGTCTCATAATCCACACAGCAGCTCCTGTAGAATCCACACATGGAGTCACACTGGCATTTCTTTTTGGAGTCAAAGCCAGCATCACAGCGACCAGCACAGCTCTCTACACAAGAGAGAGAGAGAGAGAGAGAGAGAGGGGGGGGGGGAAGGGGCACAGCGCACAACATAATATACACCAATAAGAAGGCATAACATAAGTGCAATTGAATAGGCCTATAATTAAATGGAAATGTAGCACACTTAAAGTGTCAAATAACGTAATAAAGTGTCATTTATAAGATGTGAATCCCCATAGTTAAAGCTGTCTACCAAGCGAATGTGTGACGTGTCTGGAAACCGAGAGCATTTCTTAATTCCCATCACAAGCAATTCAATAAAATTGCTTTAATATACATTAATTCACACGAGTACACGTCACACACAGCAGCCGTGTGATTGGCATATTGATTGGCATACATACCCTGCTACACCTATACAAATATACAGTTCACAACATTGATAGAAGTAGAATGTTACAATTCCATATATGAAAACGTCAGCCTCTTATAGCTACTAACGTGCTTATATAACGTCATATTTCCGCTAGTCATATATTTAATATATATTTAAGAAAACTTTTCGGTAATAACAAATTTACAGCACTCTTGGATGCCCAATTTTTTTTTTTTTAAAT
Organism: Ilyophis sp. 1 JC-2022; assembly: GCA_022702515.1. Classification (NCBI taxonomy): domain Eukaryota; kingdom Metazoa; phylum Chordata; class Actinopteri; order Anguilliformes; family Synaphobranchidae; genus Ilyophis; species Ilyophis sp. 1 JC-2022. The sequence continues at coordinate 78,493,024 of CM040401.1, forward strand.
AACCAAGCGAAATCAATGTCGCCGCAGTTTTTACCTTCAGCTGCGAGCGCTGTGGCGACGCACGCCAACAGCAATATCGCCCGCAAGTGCATCCTCTCTCTCCCGTTCAAAAGCCTCCGAGCACGGGAAGCTAAGTTAAACAAGAAACCTTTGAGAAGAGGATCAGTGTTTTCCAGAGTTATTCACCTTTGTGTGTTTATATTAGCTGGCTTACAACATTTTGGCGAGGTAATCATTCACAGAAGTATTGATTTGTACCAAAAATTGCTTTCGTGTCACTGTGACAGAGAGGGGATTTGAACCGCTGTATGTGCACTCTTCTTGCTATGGATTGAAACGCAGCTCTTGCGCTGTGTAACCGGTTAAAATCACGACCATTACTAGTATGGTCGTGATTGGCAGCGATCTATTTGTAGTTCATGATGTTCGCCAATTTCGCAACTTTTAACCTTTGATAAACGTATCGCCTTATGAAAAGACACACGAAAACGGCGGTTGAACTACCCAACTTAAAGAACCTTGTTAAAACAGCGTGACCAAGCCAGGCCCATGGGGTTGCAAGCAACTGAGGAAACAATGGTGGAAAAACCACCTGGAGTGCGTTTCCAAAAAGCATCGTAAGGCTAAGACGTCGTAAAACCATTCGTACGAAGCTTCTTTAATTTTGGGTGCGTTTCCCAAAAGCATCTTAATTTAAGACGCTCTTAGAAACGATCGTAGATTAACGATTACTCCAGACCAGTCGTAGACGGTTTATAAGCCCATAAATCACATACTTTTTAGATTTTTCGTGTTCATTTCATTTTACAGTTACCATAACCACTGATTGTTTTTTTAATAGTGATGTTAGATACAATATTTACGTTTATTTATTTATTTTGATATATTTGGAAACTACCCATAAAAGCAATTCCTTAAATAGCCCTAGCCCTATAAATAAATAAGTTAGAGACAAGTAAAATCAGTGGGGAAAAGATTTTATTTCAAAAAAAACTTTGACGTGCCTAACCGGCCATCTATTGGGCATGGGGTTCGCGTCTCCCAATCTGTTGCTCCTCCTCCTCCTCCTCCTCCCGTATCAGCAGCACCACAGACAGAAGTACAGAGATATAATATCCAGGGATCAGAAAGGAAAAGTCCTGCTTTGTGTTTCTTTCACCCATAGACTCAGCCAGCTGATTTCACTAATTAGTTCTACCTCCTGGCTGAAGAATTGTGCAAATTAGCAAGTCCAGGTGATTGGAACTAAATACAGGAGAGGACTTTTTACTTTCTGAACCCGGATTTCACACCTCTGGTTAAGTAGCACGTAAGAGGTGACTGCGCGTTCACGCTTTAAGAACTGTTTTGGGAAACGCGTGTTTCAAATTAAAGAGCCATCGTAGAATCGCTCGTTTAAATCGCACTTAACCCTAAGATTGATCGTTATCGGGAAACGCACCCCAGTCTGATCTTTTTGATCGACAGCTGCGTTTCTTTTGCTATCAACATAGAAGATGCTCATGTTCTTGCAAGGCCAATATTCTCCACCAGATGGAACTGTGTGGCAGATCAATCTCGACGCACCTGCCGAGGACACGAAGGACAGCCAGTTCTGGATCCGGTCACGCTTTGGCATTTCCAGAGAGCAAGATGTACAGGTGCAGCTCAAAAAATTAGAACATCGTGAAAAAGTTCAATATTTTTTGTCACTCATTTGTGTATGCGTGCATGTGTGTGTGTACATGCGTGCCTGCGTGTGTTTGTGTGTATTATGACAGGCCAATGGACAGGATGATTTTGAAACAAAACGATCTCAAAGGATGAGCCCTTCTTTGCTGTAAAAAAGTGCATTTATTTGAAGCAATTTTGCTCATCATCTTGTTCACTTTGATATAAAAACACAGACAGCCTCCATTTTGGCTCTAATCAAGCAACACGCAGCAGCAGCTTCATTAGTCAAACACTTTAAAATCATGCAAACATGACTCATTTTCCCCTCATTACTACGTTGCTAAATCTTTTTTGGAAAGCTTGTTAGCAGCAACAGCTGAGTTATTCAGCTCTTATGGCCGAGTTATTCAGCTCTTATGGCCGAGTTATTCAGCTCTTATGGCCGAGTTATTCAGCTCTTATGGCCGAGTTATTCAGCTCTTATGGCCGAGTTATTCAGCTCTTATGGCCGAGTTATTCAGCTCTTATGGCCGAGTTATTCAGCTCTTAAAGGCAATGTTTCATCAGTTTTCTTTTAGGTTTTTATGTCTGCATTTAATAATCATAGATATTTATGGTCTGTGTAGACAATGATTAAACTCTATCAATCCTGATTCATGAGAAGTTCCCCCCATCTTCCTTGCATGACATTAAATTCACTGAACAGATGCGGTTATCCAGAAAGACATACAGTGGTGGACATCATCAGTGTTACTCCCGGGAATACAAACATGCATGCACAGACAGTATTTGTCAACATAAATGATCTTACAAATTCCTTTTATCGTTGACTCCCTTAAATATCCTGAACGCAGGGGGGGGTTTCCAATCTGGCAAGCCGGGTTCCTCCAGAAGGACAGTGTGTGAAAGGTAAGTGCTGTTCCTACCCGTCTCCCCCTCTCGACCTGTCCACAGGGTGTGTGGGACGATCACCAGTGTTCACCTGTGCAGGTGCATTCTGGGACTGTGGGGGGGCGGGGCTTGCCAGGTGATGTAGTACAGGCAGAGACTATGGGGTGTTGGTAGTCCAAGCTTGATCCCAGTCCACTACATTAATTTGGGAGTGTGAATGTGGGTGTGGCAGAGGAAAGTGGGGAAACCCAGCTCTTATTGGTGATTGGTGCATAAAGGCAAGGAGGCGTGGTCAGATGAATGTCAGGAGGTTCCATCGTGGGCTGCCCTCATTTCTCTACATCTGATAGTCCTGGAGAGAGATGGAGGGAGGGAGAAGGAAAGAGTGTGAGAGAGAGTGAAAGAGAGAGAGTGAGAAAAAAAGAGTGAGAAAGAGCCAGTGTGAGAGAAAGAGTGTGAGAGAGCAAGAGTGAGAAAGAGCGAGCGTGAGAAAAAGAGTGTGAGAGAGAGAGAGAGAGAGAGAGAGGGGGAGAGAGAGAGAGAGAGAGTCAGAGAGAGCTGTAAACACTAGGATCTCTCTCTCGCTCCTACTCTTCATTGGACTGTCAGTGTTTCTGGGACGGTTAGACCCACACTCTTACCCGATGATGGAGGCGGGGATGAGGAGGAGGATGGCGCCGAAGAGGAAAGGGAACCCCTTAAAGATTTGCAGGGTTGCGGGGTACAGAGAGTTGAACACACCGGTGGCCACCAGGGAGCACAGACTCTCTATACAGGCCACTGATGCAAAGAGAGCTCCTACAGGAGAGAGAGTAACGCACTGTAATACACACACACACACACACACACACACACACACACTCACACACGCACTGTAACACACACACACACGCACTGTAACATGCAGACAAACACACACACACAGGCCACTGATGCAAAGAGAGCTCCTACAGGAGAGTAACACACACACACACACACACACACACACACACACTCTCTCTCTCCTCTTTGCATGCGGGCAGAAGCAGCAGTAATAACCATCTGTGTGGCTGCGGCCGTGTCACACACACACACACACACACACACACACTCTCTCTCTCTCCTCTTTGCACGCGGGCAGAAGCAGCAGTAATAACCATCTGTGTGGCTGCGGCCGTGTCCACAGGTAATGATTAAACAAGCGGAGCTCACGAGGAACGGCAGGTTTATACACAGAGACCTTGGAGTTCAGACCCAGTCGGGGCGGGGCGGGGCGGGGGGGGGTGGGGGGGGGGGGGGTGTGAGGTGGGGTGGTGTTGGGGTTATACACAGAGACCTTGGAGTTCAGACCCAGTCGGCGCGGGGCGGGGGGGGGGTGGGGGGTGGGGGTGTGAGGTGGGGTGGTGTTGGGGTTATACACAGAGACCTTGGAGTTCAGACCCAGTCGGGGCAGGGGCGGGGGGGTGTGAGGTGGGGTGGTGTTGGGGGCAATGACATGCACGCGCAGTAAATGTCAGGACATACAATTCGACATACAAGTTCCTGTGCGTGCGCCATCACATTTGAATACTTGGCGGGATTGTCACACCTGATGGCACCAATGGAAAATACAGAGGAGCGAATACAGAACACAAATACATTGAATGGATATTGCTACAAAAATGCCAGCATGAAAAGGTATCAAATATGGTATTTTTTTATATGAAAAACCTCCAGATTGTCGTTGAAAGTTTTAATTCAGGTTTCTTCAGGCTCTTTCTCAAATGCACTCTGCTCCAAGGAGACGCCTTTGGGTGTATATGGTGGGTATTGGTGTTGGGAAACTGTCTATAGGTGTATTTAGAGGGGTGTGGTGTTGCTTGGCGACAGCCCATGAGGATAATGGATTGGGGGAGGTGGGGTGTCTCGCTCACCTTGCTGGGACGGGTCGACCAGTTTAGACAGTTTGGAGCGAAGGACAGGTGTCGAAGCCATGGACAGGAAGTTGAGCCCATACCCTGAGGAAAACAACGCAGCCTTTACATTTCATCATCTTTCATCTGCTCTCTGTTGCTTTTGTCTGGAACCCGTTCTGGGACTGCTGATGAAAATTAGCCACGGCTACATCTGAAAACCGGTGGTATTTATCTGACAATTATTGTGCATTTGTACAAAAAATATACAGGAATAAAGTATGTAGAAGCAGCCCCCTGCCCTACCATTGAAATAAACAGACCTCACTGTCCCCACACTTCCACCAAATTAACACACCTCACTGTCCCCACACTTCCAGCAAATAAGCACACCTCAGGGACCTGTGCTTTTCCACACACATCCACCAGATGGCAGTGTGGAGAAGAACAGAGAGTTAGTAGGGGCTGTAACAACTTCATGTTGAGGTCAAAACAGGTCCTATATTTCTGTACAAGACCCAATTTCTGTGTGTGTGGTAAACGTTAAAGCTGCAGTTGAGAACTTTCTCAATGGTCGGAATGTTGTGAAAAGTCATAACACCCATTGGCCAACAGAGAAAGAGAGACCCCCCACTGCTTCTCCACACACCGTCATGAACGCGCATCAGTTTCTAGCTACGATGGATTGAAGGATTACGGACTGGCATAGCTACACTACAAATGTCAGCTACAAGAGTCCAGGTAAAACAACGGAATTGTTTTTCGGTGTTGCACTTTAACAATAACACAATAAAACATTTTCCATTAGGTCACTGAGTTCGGTAGCTAATGAAGTGATGGTTTTGCAAACTTCACTAGTCTAAAGTTAACCACTACAGGGATCCCCACCTGGGATTTGAACCTGCAACCCCGGT